>VWZV01011962.1:660809-976477 GCA_013397155.1 Irena cyanogastra | reverse complement strand
CGGGGCGAGGGGGCGGGGGGAGAGTCGGGGTGTCCCCGGCCGCCCCCGCCACTGCCGCCTCTCCCTTCGCCGCATCGAATGTCACGGTGTCACATTAATTTTTCGTATGTTTTTCCCACTCCGTTGTTCTCCGGTGGGTTGGGCGTGCGGCGAACCCGAGTGCCCCTCGCAGTGCCAGAGGGTGGAGGTGGTCCCTCGGCCCCGGGAGACTACTTCCAGCAACTTCCCCCCAAAAAAGGGACGTGCAGTTGGAGGTTTTCTGTACATCCTCAGTATAACAGCGCTCACCTTCTCATGGGGCGAGCAAGCTCCCGCCCATCACCCTACAAGCCGCAGCCAAGCAAACGGCTGGAATGCTGAAAATTTTAGTGCACCTCAAGGAGAATTTGCCAAGCACCAGAGACAGAGCTTTATGGATGAGCGGAGCGATGTCCCGTAGTGGGAAAAGTCTTGTTTGGAGACTCAGAGAGCCAGGCGTCGAGTCTGCAGGCTGGCTCGTCTGCCCAAAGTCACACACACGCCATCCTCGAACAAACCAGGAACCAGAGCGCGTCAGGGGTAATGGGCACGTTAGTTGTGACCCTCCGGTTCATTCATACTGCTGTTGGGCGAGAAAAAACACTTCGGGTGCGGATGTGGCCACTGACCAAACAACAGCCACACGCCTCATCCCTGGTGAACTGATAATGCACACTGTCCGGCAAAAGGCACGAGCTCTGCATCCCTGGTGAAAACTCCCTCGGCATCAGCTGTCCCGGCTCCGACGGCTGTTTTGCAACCTGCAGCAAGATTTGGAAGCAAAACCAGCGCGGGCTCCCTGACAGCCCGTGGCAATTCCCCATCGAAAGGATTTCCTCATGTGTTTTGCTGGAGCGCTTTAACACTCATCCGTGGCTCTGCTCTCCCATGGCCGGTGTGGAGGGGGGATGGGGGGACAGCCCCTCTTCTGCGTGACAGCCCGCACAATGACAGGCTGTCTCTGTTGTCATTTTGTGTGCATGCTATGTGAGGTTTTTTGTTTTCACCCAGCAGCCGTAGGGGAAAAGTCACGTATTTTACATCTTCCCCAGCACAGGGCTGGTGCCTGGATTGGAGAGAAATGGTTTGCGGAGCACACCGACCCCTCCACCCTCCAGGCGTGAGCCAACACAAAAGAAGGCACAGCCATGAAAAATACTCTTTTTCATAAAATAGGTATTTTTGTGGGGAGCAACATGGCTGGGTACTGCCCCAACACCTTCCCTACCACCCCTGCTGCTTCTGCCAGCTGCTCTACAGGATACAGGACACATGTGCTGTTGGCTCCTGTGCTCCACCAAGTCCCTCTTCTTCCAGGCAGTACTACACATTCCAGGTTATACTTAAAAAAAAAAAAATCAATCCTTCTCCTGACTGTAAGCACACAGGCATGGAGTGTGTTTTGAAGCGGTGCTTGCACAGCTGGCTGCCAAGCTCTGGATGTTGCTCGGACCTCCCTGACCGCTGTGTTAAACCATCCAGCACGGAGCAGGGCCGGCGCGGAGCCAGCTGAGAGCACGGCGGGCAGAGGACGCGCTGCTGCGGCGGGCGAAGCACTCTGCTGCAGCCCTAGTGAAGGGCACGCCGGGCCCTCGCTCCGGAGGTGCCATCGTTCGAGTCCTCAAAGGAACGGCGAGACCGCCCGGCTCACAGGATGGTTACTATTGTCCTGGCAAGGCCCTGGGCCCAGGGGCTTCGCTAGAGCGCTGGTGGGTTTGCCCTCAGCCTCCGCTCCCCCTCCAGCTGCAAACAAGTTCGTGGCTCAGCCTTTAATCTCTGGGATGAAATGTCCTGCTGACACGGCCGGTGCTGTCCCGGGGAGAGCTCCTGCTTATCCCAGCCCTGCAGCTCTTCCCTTTGTTCCCAGCTGGCTTCCAGTCCCCGCGGCGGTGCCAGAGCCACGATGTGTGCAGCGACAGGGAAGTGCATTCGCGGATGGCGGGAGAGCGTCACGGGCCGCCCTCCGTGCCCGCCTCGGTGCAGTGCCAGTGCCGCTGTGCTGCGCCCATGGACTCAGGGAGGAATCCAAATGGGGGAACATGCCCCCGGTCTTATCCCTGGAGGCTGGCAAACCCCGCATGAACTAACGCGCAAATAAGAAGTTGCCTCTCTGCAGCGCAGCTCTTGCTTTTTCCAACACGAGGCAGTGCGTGCTCACCGGCTGGGGCATCACCAGGGGTTTCGCCCTGATCCCTCCCGCTTCGCCCCTCTTTCAGGCCTTGAGCAGGCAGGCAGCAGCAAGGCTGGCGCAGCTTTTGCCCCGCACTGTGTCCTCTGGAAAAGGACCTTGTTTTCTCCCCGGTACCCGCCTGATTCCTGACAATGCCCCGAGTGTCTGCGAGGACACGCACGTTAGCTCTGGGTCACGTCCGCCTGCGAGCAGAGCCTGGGCTGCGCTCCCCTCGCCGGCGGACAGCCGAGGACAGCCCGGGCAGAGCCCCACGGCTGATGGAACAGCGAGAAACCAGCCCTTCCTCCTCTACGTGCGTGCGTGCGCTCACCCAGCGCCACGGGAACATTTGGGTCCGGCCCAGCCGAGAGTAGTTAGAGGGGAAAAAAACGGCGGCGGTCTGCGAGAGGTATTTAGCAGTGATCCGTGTCCTCACGGACCGCACGGGCCGGACCGGGCTGCGCGAGGATGCTCCCAGCCTCGAGAGACGGCGCCCGACGGAGCGGAACGGAGCATCCCCAAGCGCAGCCCCGCGCTGGCCTCGCAGCACGGTGGCCTTTGCGCCCCGCTTTCCCCCCACAAAGCTTGGAGACACCGGCGGAGGGATGCCGGGCACCCTTGCCAACCCTGTTTCCATGGAGCAACCGGAAGCGGCCGGAGCGGGACCGGCGCTGCCCGCGGGGACCGAGCGGTGCGGCCCCGTCCTCCCGTGGCCCCGCAGTGGTAGAGTCCGCGCGCCCCCTCCGCAATGGTTCATCCCCGCGGCCGCTTTCCCCCCCGTCACCCGAATGGTTCGCCCCGCGCTCCCCCGCTGCACGCTCGGTGGTTCCGGCCGCTGCCGCCCCGTGACCCGCCAGTGTTTCCACAGCGCTTCCGGGGGAGCGGCGGCCGCGGGGTCCTGGATGTGAGCGGGCGCCGGGCTTGCTCCTGACCGGGATGTGAGCGCCGGGGCTGCTCCTCGGTGAGTGCCCGAGGCAGGCGGGCGGGCGGGC
This sequence comes from Irena cyanogastra, assembly GCA_013397155.1. NCBI lineage: Eukaryota > Metazoa > Chordata > Aves > Passeriformes > Irenidae > Irena > Irena cyanogastra. Next base: position 973,297 of record VWZV01011962.1, on the reverse strand, counting down.
GGCGGACGGGGTCCTGCGCGGGAGGGTGGGGGCCGGGCCCCTGCCCCGGCGGGAACTGCCCCGGCGGGAACTGCCCCGGCGGCTCCTTCAGTGTCGTTCCTATAAACAGCAACGACGACAGCGTGTTTATTGGGTTGTTTTCCGACGGGAGACGCCTCCGCGGGAGGGCAGCCCCGGGCCGGGCTGTCCCCGGGTGCTCCCCGGATTCCCATGGGAGCGTCCCGCGGGATGCCAGAGGGCGGAGCGGGCTCGGGAGCACCTCGGCTTGGGAGCCATCCAGCTGCCTTTGCTGCGGCGAACACCTAAATAAATGTACCCAGCACACGTATAAATATAGTAAGGGTACTAAACAAAACCCCGAATGTTTCCGGCGTGTTATGTCCGCGCCTCTCTCTTTCCCCCGTCCCTTCCTCCCTCTTCCCACCCATTCCCACTGTTTGTGGTGCACACACGGGTGTTGCAGAAGTTATCAGCTATTTCAGCCGGCTGGGCTGACGAGTACAAATGAGGAGCTACGTGCAAGTTGTTTTGTTTTTGTTTTGTTTTTGTTTGTTTGTTTGTTTTTAAAATCGGGTATTAGCTTATCACAAGGCCGCGTTTAGTCTTAAAAACTTTGCCTTGAGGGAGCTGTTCTTACGGAGAGGTTCTAAAGACGTTTTAAGTTGTGTCACTGGTGCCTTCCCTTGGCGCCCCACGTTTGGTGACAATGGGCTGGGTGGGATTTTTGTAGTTTCATTTACTGGTTTTCCTGCAGGTTGTTGCCACGTAGTGTGTTGCTGATGTGTTTCAGGGATGTCTGTTGTTATTTCCTTTCATATAGGTCGGTGGGCCTTTCTCTGTAGGGCTGTGCAGAGAATATAAAAGTGCGTGAACTTTTTGTTTGGGTTTGTTGGTTTTGGTTGTGGCTTTTTCTTTTCCCATAGTCATGCCCATAAACAACAGGGGAAGCTCTAGCTAAAGATGGGACTGATGCTGAAAGGGAACTCGCCAGTAAGGGTGGCTTTTCCTAAGAAAAGAAGCCTGTTAAGAAAGAGTAGGATGTGCAGAGTTGGAGAGTAGTTAATTTGCAGCTGGAAGCAGAGGCACTGGCTGCAAGGAATTGGAGGCTGGGAATTCCATAGAGCTTGGCTGTTGCTTTGAATACAGAGGTACGAAATGCTTAGCTGCTCCTCTGGGTAAGATGCTGTACTTTTAAAATGCTTTTGCAAAGCCTGTATGTTGCTTTGTTTGCATTACAAACCCCCTAAAGAGTGCAGTGTCAGCTCCTGGGGAAGCTTTGGTGGACAGTTTTCATCCTGGAATTCAGGGTGGCTAAATTTAGGGCGGGGCTAGGATGGGTGGCAGATAAGCACTTCCTTACCCACCTCAGGATTAATTTTCTGTTACTTATCTATTAGGTTCTTAGGTGCTTCCACTTTAATTATTGCATAGGCAGTTCTGATTAGTAATATTTAATAGTTGGTTTTTTTTTTTTTTGTAATTTAAACAGGAATCTAAATTTAGATTTAGGAGACTTTTTTAAAGCTTCCTGTGCATGCTAGATTGGCAGTGCACAACTCTGAGCTGTAGGAGTGTCTTGTTGATCTGAATTATTTCCCTGCCAAGTTGTCTTAATTTACCTTTGGAATGAGGTGATAGCAGATAGTAGTCACACCATAACCAGATTTTTTCCACCTGGGTACAACAATGATTTTGACAGCTCTTGCCTTCTTTTCATTGAATGCAGCATGTGAAATTTGAAACAAAGTTAAATGATTTCTGATGTGTGACATTGCTTTTCTGGAGAGAACTGATTTAGTTGATTGGGGGGGGGAAAAACCCAAGAAAAAACACAACCAAAACCCCTCCCCACAACAAACCAATAAAGCAGATGTGCCAGTGAGAACTGAAAGCCCATATGTTTGAAAATTTAGTAGGCTTAAATCTAGTTAAAAGTGGTCTTTAGAACATGATGGCTCAGTAGTCGCCCATGTAATTGGATCAGCATTCAAAACCACCCTGTGAGAAAATTCTGTGAGAAACTTTTCTTTGCCTGTGAATAATCCTGAGTGTTACCCAAGCAGGAGAAAGTAAATGCCATCTGTAGTAGCTCTTCTATTTCTAAAAAATGTAGAAACTACGTAGGAAGCTGGTGGAGGAGGAGATGGGCTGGTGCTAGGAGGGAAAGTGCCTGTGGCTGGGAGGGGCACTTGGTGTTGTAGCAGCTCTGTGGGCTTGGTGTCGGGTGAGGTGGAGCTCCAGTGTCTTTTGCAGGCTGTGCCTCCTCTCGATGGCTGGAAACCTGTGCTTGCCTTGTCCCTGGAGTGTACTCAAAGTACATTAAAATACTGATTTGTGGTAATGCATAAAGACTTCAGTTCAAAAAGCTAAATGTTTCCTGTAGTGCTTGTTTGATAAACTCTTGTCCTGGAGAAAGCGCTTAATCTTCTCTGTTGTTGAAGCCAACAGAAAGCCCTGTTGCTGATACAGCTTGAAAAAAGTATTTGTAATTGCTCTTTGACTGTACTGTTAAAATGACTTGAGGCATCTCTGTGTAAAAATGTCTTAATAGCAAAGCCTGGACTTACAACTTGTCCTGCAGCAGAGCCTGTGCTGCCGTAAGGACACAGCACTGCAAGCAAGCCTGACCTGGCCTTACTGAGGCTGACTCTTGGGGAAGGAAACTTAAGGCGGCAGAAAGCGCTGGTGCGAGTGAAGCGATCGAACACCTGCCAGGCACTCGCTGCTTCTGTGGTTTAATGTTTGTTTAGGGTACTCTAAATGAGAATTTGAAAACAGGAGGATGTTAAGGAGGAGGACAGTGCCTGCCTTCAACCAACCTTGTGTGCAAGTTGTGATCTGGACACTGGGTAGATACGCTGTGCAAGTGGGTGATGCACCTGCCCAAGGAGCTGAAGTGAGGTTTGCTCTAAGCATCAGTGGTATTGAGTACAAGACAGGGGATCTCTGGCCAGATTACCCTGCATCTGTGTTCAATCCTAAATTCCTCTGAACAGGCTTACAAAGTGGGATGCAGAAGGGAGGATTGGTGTATGTGAGAGCTGCTGTAGCTGAAGGGCTGTATGGAGAGTACATGGGATTTTCCAAGTGACGAAGCAGTGAGGGGTTGGGTGCCACAAGGGCACGTCCTTCACACCCCTGAAACTAAAAGCAGCTGTAGTTTCCTGAGTCAAATGGCCTTCAGGGGTAACTGGTTGCTTTTTAGCAGTCTGGCCTTCTGTGTTACAGAAGTGTAGAGTTAAGGTTTGCCTTGGAGGAATGACTGCCATCCCCTCCTTGACCAAACTTCTTGGTTAACATAATAATAAGAATGCTTTCCATCTATTTTATATTTGCTAGTTCTGGCTCAGGAGGTTTGGAAAAATTCTGATGTGGTAAGTGCTGGAGAAAACAGGGTTTTTGTACAGGTAGGTGAACTCTCTGAAGTGTACCATGAATGTGTTTGTGTTTCACAGTGGCAATTCATTTAAAATGTCTCCCATTAAAAAACCCAACAACTTCGAAAAGCTACATATTGTCTTTAAAAAGTAGAAGGAGCCTCTTGTATTAGATGTATAGTCAACCATGGTTTCCTTCTTTTTTCCTTAAGAGCAGCTGCCCAGTTTGGGAAAGGTTGATTGTAAAGTAATATTTGTGATGTGCATAGAAATCTCAAATTCCCTTCATCTCTTTTTCGCTTGGTTTCTCCTTGTCAGTTTCCAGCTAGCCACAAAACAGACTTTTTTTACTGACAGGATTTGAAGACTTGATTGTTTGCTGCAATACCAGATTTTCTTTAACTCAGAGTTTTGCCTCTGAGCAAAGTACAAGTTTACGTTTGCAGCATAAATATGTCACTTTAGATTGTCAAGTCACAAGTGCTGATTTGTTTGCCTCTCTGCCTGAAGGATAGCTTTCCATGGGGTAGCAAGGCAAGGATAACACAAGTAGTGGTTTTGTTCCACTGCAGTGAAGAAATGCATGCTGTTTGGAAATGTAGCTAAGTGTATGTTGGTCAGAAGTGTGTCTTGTAGGAGTCGCTTTTTGAAACAGCGATCTTTTCCGCCCTGTTCTTACTGCTTTGCTTTAAGGAAGACTGGAGGTAATGGCCATAGTGGAGTAGAGGCTTATCTGTGTTTTTTACTTGCCCTGGCTTTGGTTGGCCTCCGTCATCCTCAGTGGCCCAGAAGTGCTGTGGCTGGCTGGGTGTGGCAGTGACAGGTCAGCAGGAACCCGCTCTGTTCCCACAAGGTGCCCATGGAGAAGTAGCCCAGGTTCTACACAGCATCCAAATGCACGGATGGAACACGTGCCTGCCACTGCCCTGCTGGGGGACTGGTGTGCCAGTCCTTCCCTTTTTGTGTCCTGCCTGTCACGTCACCACAAATTTTACATTGCTGTAGGTAACTGAGCTTTTGGGAGGACATTATATAATTGAGTTTCAGTTTGAATAATTCATACATATGCACTGCTGAAACTTGAAAAATTCTGGGTGTTTCTTCGTATTTTTTCAGTTGCATCATAGAGTGACTGGCTTTTGATGAGTCTGTGTATTTTCAGCCAACACAAATTGTTTTTAAACACTCCTGTTAACAACCACAAATTTAGCTAAAAATGTAAACCTGTCTTTAGGCAAGATTCTTACTGAAATTAAGAGAAATCTTCACAATAACTTAGATGTGTTGAAGCTCTATCTTCTTTCTGTTGGGTTTTTTTTTCCCCTGAGCACTGAAGACTCCATTTGTAGTTTGGTCTAGTTTAGTAGAACCTACATTTTTAAGGCTCTCTGGTACAGAGCTGTGCTGTGTGGCTTAAAGAGGGAGTGTGCAAAGGTATGGATTAAGAGCACTTGAATAAAACATAGTGTTTTGTTCCCAAAAATCTCTTAATATGCAAGATATATAATGGGTAGCAGGGAGAGTGGGACAACAGGGATGGAAACTTCTTTACCACTCTTATAAAAGAATCCTTTTTTTTTGTCATATTGAGATATGACACCTAGCTTTAAGTGTCTGTTAATTATATATTTTCATTACTTGCATAAGTTTGCCAGTGGTCTGTCTGCCTTAATGCTTTGTAGCATTATATGTTGAAAGCTCTGATTTAATTGTCTTTATGAATTTGGATCATGCAACATCTCCCAGTATCTGTCAGTTTTATGGCCAGTCTGTGCTGATGCACAGCAATTAATGTGGTTGCATTAATATGCACTAAATCAGGTCTTAGCTTTTCCATGGAATAATGGTTGTGGGGTCTTCAACTTCTCTATTTCGTGACAGAGCTGTGCAAAGGCCTTTTTTTTTTTAATAAAGGACCTAAACGACATAATCTTTATTCTTCTTTTCAATCAGGCAAGATTGAGTATTTTGATTTAAAACACATATTGTCATCCTGTTAGGCTTTGTTCAAAGGGCCTCTGATCCCTTCAGTTTTGCAGCGAATTCCTTGTCCATGGGATGGTTTTAGTGTTTGCATGTTTTCTATTATGATTTTCAGTGGGGAGTTCTGGTTATACCTTTTGCTGTGATCCAGAAGCTCAAGATAAAGCTGAATCTCTCACCTGCACTGATTTTCACACGCAGCTGGTTTCATCCAGCTCAGCAGGGCTGTGAAACCTCACGGAGCAATAGCTGCTTACCTGTAGCCCCCTCTGAATTGAGGCTGGGAGAAGTGCTCAGTGGTGAAGGAGAGCCATGTCTCTTCTCCCACTCAGGTCTCGGCGGATGTGTGGGATGCTCTGTGCCAGCCCGGTGCCTGCCCTGCTGCTGTAGGTGCTGCGCTGCCTCCCTGCCTCTGCTGCCCTGCAGGGGTTCTGATGTCCCGCCATGGATGATGACAGCCAGGATGAGCTGATCAACAAGAGCGCCGCTCTGGGAAAGGGCAAAAGGCAATGTCTGGTGCTCCTCAGCGAAACAGGTAAACATGGCCTCTCTGCACGGGCACCTTTCTGCTTTGAGGTTGCAGAACCTATTGATTTACCCTCAAAAGGCTGGTAAAGATGTATCTATGGCCATTTGTCACCTTTTCTCTGACAATTTTTTTGTTTTGCTTTGCTTCATTGCTTGTGTGTGTATCAGACCGCTGGCATGCTTCCCTGGAGTTTCTCCAGGTGCACAGCTTTGATACCACTGTGGAAATCTGGGAGTTCACTTCATCCATAATGGCCTGATTAGGGGCTCTGGTACCTGATCTGCTTGTCTGTCTGCATCAAATAGGTATTTCTTCTTCTCTTTTTAAGAAAGCAATGGTGGAAATAGCTGGGATTCAGAAGATGATACTGGTAGTGAAGAGGAAAATAATGACACTGAGGAAGAGGGAGGTGAGGAGGACAAGGAAGAAAGTGAAGATGAAGAAACAGAAGGTAAGGTCTGTTCATGTGCCTTAACAGGCATTTTTTAATAACTGAGGAAGAGTGAGATGAGAGCTGTTCCTCCAGAAACCAAGAATGAAATGTAAATCCACAGATGCTGCTGTGTCAGGCCGATGCCAAAATCCTACAGTAATAAGAAAACAAGTAATAATGCCCAATTTCTAAGCTTTTATAGCATTTGCATGTTTGAAGACTATCTGCTATCCAAAGCGGTGGAGTTGCAGTCAGCAGGAGTGAACTCTGCCCCAGCATGAGGAGGAAAAAAAAGTCAAAGTTGCAGTAATGCCTCATGCTACTTTTTCACTTATGAAAAGCATGTTTGTTAGTTTGCTTTGGCATGGGGCTGGCTCTAAAGTGAATGCTGTGGTGGGGAATTCTGGAAAAAAATCATTATTGCTATAATACCTAGGGAGGATGGAAGAAGACATGACTAATTTTTCTTTGAAAGAGGAGTGTGGATGTTATTTGAATTCATTAATTTTACTGAAAACATACTCTGGTGATACATGTACCTCTGAAACTGCTATGCTCTAATTAATATTTGGATAGACAAAAATAGCTTTTATAAGATCTAAAGCTTGTTCAGAAGGCAAGAACACAGTTTTCCAAGTTACTAGTTAGACTGATTTAAACATAGACTAAAAAAATTGATGCCAGGTGCCAAAAAGCTGTATTAATCCATCATTCAGAGTATTCTCTGTTATGTCCAGACAGGAGAATTCAGTAGAAAAGACAAGGGTCCCATTCTCATTTAAGGAAAAAAAAAAAAGCAGCTCAACAACAACCATCCCAGTCCTTCCTAAAATTGAGTAGGGTTTTGGGTGCTTCTAGTTGCTTCTTAAAAATATCAGCTCAATTTACAGGTTTTAGGGAAAGACTAACACATCTTTGTATTTTGTACTAAAACATACCTTTCAACAATGTGTACTGATTGTTTATTTTTACTCAAAATCAGCTTCTTTAAGTGATCTCTAAGGCACTTAGATCCCTTGGCTCACAAAATCATATTTTACTGGTGAAATCTTACATTTGCTGTTCTGCAGTATAGTGTGTTGCTGCTGCTTTTCCTCTGGAATGTCTCTTAAAAAAGAAAAGCTGGGTACGTGGTAACTTTATTATAACTTTATTTTTTAACTTCATTTTTCAGTGGTAGACTGATATGTCTTAATGTCTTGTTTAGATAATCTTTTGCTTTTCTGGTGTCTGTGCTTTTAATCTCTTGCAAGACTACTTGCATTATCAAGCTTTACTTTTCACCAGAGTAATCCATTGCTTTTTAGTGAAGGGATTTAGGAAGCAAGAAAACAGCAAAAATTATTGCCTTAAACTGAGGAGACTGTGCTTGACCCCTGCAGCCTCATAAAATAAGCTTACTTGGAATTTTCTGTGAACTGGAACCCTGTCCTGCCCACTCCCTCTGTCCTCATTGCTGAAGCCCTGCAGCACACAAGCTGTTTTTTTATCTTTCCCTGCTTAAGATTGCGATGATGATGAGGAGGAGGAAGAGGAGCAAGAAAGTGAGGCCACTATGGAAGGAATGACTGTTTCTTTGAAATCAGAGCCACACTTGAACGGAGTGAGCATCTCCTCTGATGAGGATGGTGAAAACTGCCCCATCTGCCTCAACACGTTTAGGGATCAGGCTGTTGGGACTCCTGAGAGCTGCTCCCATTACTTCTGCTTGGACTGCATCATGGAGTGGTCTAAGGTGAGCTGTTTTGTCTGTGATGTCCTGTGGCCCTCTGGTGTGCTCTGTTCTATCCCCTGTGATCATGCTGTTGTGCTGTAATGAGAACAAAACACTGTAATATTGATATTTGCTTTCTTAAGCTTTTTTAAACAGACTTGGGTTACTGCTCTGTTTGGCAGGATTCATGTTTGAAGTTTGGATCTGTTTTTCCTTGTACCCGTCCTGATTTGTTCTGTTCTCTGCAAGCTGTAAGGTCACAAGCGTGTTTATAGGCATCTACAGTTCTTTTGTTTTTTCAAGTTGAGATACTAATTTCTTTTCTATGCTTATATATATATTATTTTTTTTCTATATATATATGTTTTTATATTTTCTTGAATTCTGTATTGGATTGGGATCTGTTGCAACCCTGAACATCTAAGCATAGAAAAGATGTAAAAGAATACTGATGATCAGCAGCTTGCTCTGAATTCAGTATTCAGTCAGTTCCTTGCTGCCTGTCTAGTTCCCATAGTCATAATCCAGGGTGAGAATTACAACAAAACTTAGAGTGTATGAAGCAGTAGCGGTGGTGATTAAATTTTTTAAAAAGGAAATAAATCGCTTTTACCGAATATATTTGTAAGCCATTTCTAGTTGCTCATTTGTCCAAAGGAAAGCTAATGCCTTAAAACGTGGGCACTATTTCAAGGCAATGTTTGGAAGAACTTTGATATTGCTTTGGCAATTCAATAATAATTAAATTGCTTCAGTAAAATAAATGCTTCTCTAAAAATGCATGTTTTCTCCAATAGAACAGGTTGTTTGTAAACCAGATAAGTTAGTTTTAAGTACATAAAATGTCAAGATCAATAGCTGTTAAAATGACTATTACATTAATTTAATGCTTATTACATTAATAATTTAAGATTACTTTTTAAAAATTTAATAAAGTGATGCACTTACTAATGGTATTGGGAATTTTTTTTTTTTTCCTAGAATGCAAACTCCTGTCCAGTGGATCGAATCCTCTTTAATTACATTAACATTCGGGCACATTTTGGTGGTAAAATCTTAAAAAAGGTAAGCCTTTTACTGTAGCAAACAACCAGGCCATTTGGCACAACATTGTTATTCAGAAGTTTACACTTCTAGGGTGTTTATGTAATACTTGCTATCTGAATGAATTGTTTCTTTCTATTTTGAATTTGACTTTTAAGGAGCTGTGACAATTTTTCTTCCTCCTTAGCCCTACTTCCTGCAATGTTGTGTTGGGGCATCATTTGTGGTGGCAGAAAAAGGGTGTTTTTCCTAACTGCCTGTTTTGTATAATGGACGTTTGAAAAGTCTTCTGCATGGATAAGCCTGTCTGCATGTGGAGAGTGCCCTGCATTTTTCAAGTGCTGTTATAGGCTGAGTAGGAATAATCTAGACTGTCCATGATCTCTTCCTTATGTCCTGCTGCCAGCAAAGCTGTATAGCAGTTGGGTTTGTAAGGGGAGAGAGGCACAAGGCCGTAGGAGAGCCGTGAAGGGCACTGTCTGAGTGTGCCAGTAGTTGCTCACAAAAGAACATTAAAGAGTTGTCATTGATATTAATTGATGTCAGAAAGGCATGGGTTTCCAGGGGACATTTAGAGGTTTGATGCTTTGTTTTCATAAACTGATGGTTTATTATTGTTTGCATTTTAACGGAAGTGAGAGTTAACATTGAAGTAATACGGGAGGCAGCAAAGTTTGCTCTCTTCTTTAGTCTCATTTTTGGCATATTTTTGTTTGTTTGACTACTTTTGATCTTATTTGTGGATTTTTGTTTTGCCTATTCGTAAAATACAGTTTTCTATAGTCATTGGTGCCTGACAGTAAACAAGTTAAGTAGATGCTGTTAGGCATTTGATTGTGCCCTAGGTGTGCTGAAAGAACTGAGTGAAGGTTATGGTGTGTCACAGCTGTTTTGGTTCCTTCACTTTTAGATTTTGCTGGAGGTACTACCAGTAGTGTGACGATGGGTTTTAAAAAGTGCCACATTCTGCATAAACTGTGAATCCCTGTTTTATTTAGATTCCTGTTGAGAACACGAAAACTCAGGGTACTGATGGAGAGGATGATCCAACCTTCTGTGAGGTGTGTGGCAGAAGTGACCGCGAGGATCGCCTGCTGCTCTGTGATGGCTGTGATGCAGGGTAAGAGGCTGAAATGAATGGAGCACCTTCATGATTGCACATGGCCAGAGTTTGGTCCACAGGCACTGTCTGGTATGCAGGCTGCCCCTTGCTGCTCTCTTCAGGCTCAGCATGTGGCCAGCCATGTATCCATGTGTTCTAGTGCAGACATCCATTCCCATCATGTGATGGATCCTTTTCTGGTCATTTAGCAATGTGTGTGTGGAGAGTCCTCCATGCATGAAGGCTGCAGGCCACCAAAACAGCTGACCATGCCTTCAAGTGATGAAGGTGTTTGTGCTCATCCATGCAACATCTGGGTGTAGGAAGGGTAGAACCCTACCTCCTTTGTGTCTCCTTGAGGAGAGGATGCATGACTTGTCCCAAGTGACTGGCCGTTAGCACTGTGCAGGAGAAGTGCTTAAGATTCACAGTTTCGTGAAATGTTGAGGATTCTCTTTACAGCCACAGCTCTTAAATGGTTCTCTTACTCTTGCTTACTTCTGTTTCTGCCCCTTTCTTGATTAATAAAATGAATGTTTAGGTAGAGTCATGAATATACTTGAATACAACTTTGGCCCTACAGTTTTCTGGTAGAATTTAAAGCCCTTGGGCTGCTTAATCAGTCTTCCAGCATTGTCAGTTTGAAGATGTCAAAAGTTACCCACTGAACAAAGAGAGATGCTAGCAATGAGTGTGTAAAATAACTTTTCAAAAATTACTTCTAGCAAGCTAACTAGACATCTGGTAAGTCTAGTTTTCCCTTTGTGTTCTGTGTCCATACACACTGTGTCCATACACACATATACACTGATTCATCTTCTGAGAAAAAGACAAAATCAGGAGCACTAAAGATTGTTAAGAGTATCATCAGAACACTGAGTTTAAAATACTATGCCAAAACAGTGTTTTATAGATCTTATCTAAAGTCTCATATTTAAGTTCTTTCTGAATTTCCATAAGCCTGTCTCAACTCAGGGTATTGCTTCAGATTCTACTTTGTGATCTCTCAACAGTTACTATAATTTTTCAGATATATTGTTATGTCTAGTTTGATATAGTTGTTTGATTTTTGTCTCCTTTTCCTAAAGTTCTTTATATATGCTTGATTTCAAGAGTTAGCACTTCCAGAAGCACTTCCTGAAAAAAGAACTTGCAGTCTTTACTAGCTCTCTATGGCTGAGATTAACTCTACAAAAATGTAGAATAGTTGCTTCAGATGCTCGGTACAGGTACTGTTAACACTGTGTTGGTTCTCAGGAAGCTGATGTTGTTTCCTGGTTGCCTGTCTCCCCAGCAACTCTGTACTTCTCTTGCCACCATCAGTTTTGGCTCTGCACATTTCTTGCAGCTCAGGTTCAAATGGCAAGTGATTCACCACACAGTGAGGGGAAAATGCTCAATTTTCTGAGATTTTTTTGAGCCTAAAGTGATGAAAATACCATCTAGAACTGAAGACCCTTGTATAGCTATCTGGTAGCATTGTTTCTCTGCAGATTGGTAGAAGCAGATGCATAAACCATAGTTTCAGACTTAAGAAAATTAGTCTGCCTTATGTAGCACTGGATAGAGGTAAAAATGCTGTCTTCCCTTGGTAAGGAGCATATCGTTTGATTCTTTTTTTTTTTTTCCCCTCAAGGTATCACATGGAATGCCTTAATCCTCCGCTGAGTGAAGTCCCTGTAGATGAATGGTTCTGCCCTGCCTGTGCCCCCATGGGTGCCAATAGTGCTGCAGGTAAGGGTTTTGGGTAGCCAGTCAAAGTAAATATTTTTCTCCCAAGTTAGATAATGTGAATCATGTGGTGTTTTGAAGACATGTTTAACCTCCCAGTTTATCTGTTTCAAGTAATTGTTTTGATAAGCATTCTCTCTTGAACCTTGAGATTAGACTTGAACTTTTAACTGATGAGAGGATCTTGTTTGTGAAGATTTTCATCTGCAGTTAAAATCTGTGGAGCTGCTTCTCATAAGCATCCTTTAACCTTTCTAAGGCAATCCCAGCACCATAGTGTGACTGCACTGTGTTACACTGGAAAGAATTTATTAGTGTCCTGACCTCAGATTGCCAAGGTAGCAGCAATTTCTGTTACCTAGAAAAGTGTTGTACTTTGGTAACAGTCTGAAGCAGTGATGTCTATGCTCATTTGCTTTTGAGAGGGTAATGGCTGCCTGCGGAGGTGATTGGTTTAATAAAGGGAATGCTGATTTTTTTTTTTTGTCTGAAATTCTTTAAATTGTTTCACCTGTAGAAAGACAAGTAACTTCAGCCTGTTCTGTTCAAGATGCAGATCATGTCAGTGAGGAAGAGGTGGCTGCCCTCATGGCCGATGTTGTCCCCACCACCAGTAGGCTCCGCCCTCACGTCCGAACCCGGGCCATAGCCAGGACTCGGCAGAGCGAACGCGTCCGGGCCACGGTGAACAGGAACCGCATAACAACGGCACAGCAAATTCGGGTACGTGCGGAGGTTTCTGAGGGAGCCTCTGCAAGAGCCCTAGGCAAGAGTTACTGAAATAAGCCCTCGTTTCCGTAGCTCTGCTGTCTGTCTTGACTGTCCATAGCGCAGTGGTCAGTAGTTGTGGAGCTCTTTTAATCTGAGATGTACAACATGTGCAAATGGAGTACAGCACATGACCAAGATGCTCTATTTCGCAGTGCTGCAGCAACTTCCTCTCTTAACCTCTATTTTTATCACCCATTGATGTGAGCAGAACTATATTTTTATTCCTAGTGGCTATTAATACAAAGTTTGTGCACCATTTCTGGTTTTTTAGCATGTTTATTTGACAGTCATTTATTTTCCTTTGTTCTCCTACCTCCTTGCCCATAGCAGTAGAACATGTTGACTGCCTTCAGCCCAATTAAAGAGAAAAATTTTATATTATTAAGGTTTCTGTGTTTGTGAAAATCAGTCCCTTGTTAGAAGAGGAAAAAAACAGATGTTAGTGTCCTCAATAATGTGGCCACATGAATTCAAACACATTAACAGTACTAGAGAATCTATGCAGGAGAGTATCCCAAATGCACAGGATCCCTCTCTTACTGCATCAAGTATAGTTTGAGATGGCTTCCATGAACAAAGATCCAGCTCACCTTAAGTTTTTGTCACGTTTTCCCTTGATTTAAGGACTTCCCAGAATGCTTTAGCAGTTGTTAAATTCATTATATCCTCCATAATGGAGATTATCTTGTTTGACTGCCAAACCCCACTGTCTCCAAACCTAGATGTTTCAATTTTAATTTTAGAATAATTAATAAAATAGAAAAAGTTGATGAATTATTCAGTTCATTGTTGTTAAGCAATTACAGCTGAGTAGTCAGGGCTATACGTTGAAAAAAAATGAAGAGAGGAAAGTGTTGTTTGAAATGAAAGACTCTGGAAGGTAACTCTTGTTATTTTTCTTTCTTTCCCTACTTTTTGTTTTAGAAATAGTGTGGAGTCATCTCCTCTGGGTGAGAGGGGTGTTGCTGGGGGCCTTTACTATTCCATGGTAGTGTAATCTTGGGAACCCAGCACTTCCCATTCAAGAGCTGTTCCTAGCTCCGCTTCTCAGTGTGCAGGGATGATTACAAGCGTTACCTAGAAAGGCACAATTATTTATTGCCTTTGTCTCTGAACAAAAGTGCATCTTATTTTGGCTCGTACCTTGAGTTGTCTGAAGCATAATTCCACTGGTTGAGGGAGTGTAAGCTCTTGTCCTCCAAGCACAGTGAGAAGCTGGGAGCGTGCATATAACTCTGAAGAACAAGGTCCTTAATATGCCAGTCAGTAGATTAAAAAAGTGACATAGTTGCTTAACTGGCAGCTTGGTGATGTGAGGGGTTTCCTCATTTGAATCTCAAATCCATTTTTTGTCAAGTGCTTTTATAAGTAAATGTTGCTGAGCTTTAGATACCTGTATGGTGTAACTTGTTATCCTCCTCACAGCACGTGCCAGGGTACCTCATGTCCTCTCTTCTGGACGAAACAATTGAGGCAGTTGTAGCAGGCCTGAACACAGCCGTCTACCAGCGTCCTCTGGCACCACGTGCTCCTACCAGGCAGAAGAGGAAAACGGGTAAGGACATCAGGCACCTTAGGGGAGCCTGCATCCTACAGAGTACTCAACATAAGCTGTGTGCTGCCAACCCTGCGCAGCTATGGAGGTATCCTACGTGCATTTTCTTCTTTCCCTCTGCCACCTCTGCCCTGAAGTGTTGTGAAAGTTGTTTTTAAATGAACCCTAATGATGTTGCTTTTTCTGCTGTGCTGTTGGTGGCATGCTGTATGTCTCTTTGGGCTGCTTTGTGTGTCATGGGGGGATGAAAAGGGGAATACAGTGTAAAATATAGTGCCAGCACTTAGCCAGATCATTGGTTTTTGTCCCATCAGGAAGGCGGAAGAAAGTAGGAGGCAAAAAAAGAGCTCAGACAAAATCTGCTGCTGGGAAGAAGAGTTCAGGGGCACAGCTGAAGAGACGTAAGCGCCTGACAAAGAAGAGAAGGGGGAAAAAGACAAGAGTAAGATCACATGTGAGTGAGTTTCTGCCAGCCAGTATCTGCTGTTTTCAGGCCTCTGTAAAAGCACTGTAACATGGGATTCAGTTGGAAGAAATGCCGCCTTATAGTCATAACAGGCACCTTTCTTTCTGGTGTGAGTCTGTGCAGGATATGTCCAGGGTACTCCAGAAAGATGCTCTATGTGAAAGTGAATTGCAACTTCCAGATAGGCTTGCTGGCTTTGCTGACAAATCCTGTTACCTGGACTGTAGGGATCAGATTGTAAAGCATGTCCTGCAGGCTTTGTGTCCTGCCTTGCCATTCAGCTGTAGTGTTTACTTGGTACTGATGCAAGCTCAGTTAAAATTGTCAGCACCTATTCTTTTTAATAGGCTGTGGGTGTTTGTGGCTGTGTTGTTGCGAACCCAGCTTATCAGCTCTAAGAGCTCTCAAAATTCCTTTCAGTTGTGGGTAGTGTTCTCTTGTAAATTACTCTGCAAAATACTCTGCACCAGCTTGATTCTGTCAGCTGCTTTAAGTAGAGTCTACATCCTAGAGCCAGAACTCCAGCATTGCATAAGGAACCAACAATTTTGAGTTGACATTATTAAAAATTTTTAGAAGCTTTATTTATCTGGTCACTTATATCTGATATGTGCAGTCTCTGTTTGAAGTGACATACAGGCCATAGTTAAAAGTTTCACAAATGCTTTAAAACATAGACAATAAATGCACACCACTTGTGCTGCTGATGGTAGTAACCTGATGACTGTACACAGCCTAAGTGAAGAATATGGGGCTTTAAGCACAAATTTACCCGGCCTAACATAAAAGTAACCCAATCTCTTTGTCTGTGCAGGGGAAAAATGAGGTTACTACACGCTCCCGTATTGCAAGAACCCTTGGTCTCAGTAAACCTGTGCGTGGGGCCTCACTTCCTTCCATGTACAAACCAACAGAGCCCTCACTTGGGCTGATGAGAGCAGATATTGGTGCAGCTTCTCTCTCTGTGTTTGGAGATCCATATGAGTTGGACCCTTATGAAAGGTGAGAGATCTCTGGATTGTGATCAGAGACATGGTAATCTAACAGCTGTTGGGTAGTTTGTACATACGGCTCCATGCAGAGTGTGATTCTCACATCTGAAGGCAGCTTTGGGTACACAACCCATGAAAACACATAATGGCCTGTTCTTTCTTTCCTTCTGGGCTGAGTTGCTAAACTTGTAAGGAGTCAGCCTCCTCTAAAGTGTTTTTCTGAAATAATCAGCCTCATGAAAACTTTCAGTAGGATATGTGGGGTTCTTGAAAGGTTAGAATCTGAAGGAGTCTGGTCCTAATCCATTGCTTTTTATTTATTAACTTTAAGTGAAGATAGCTGACATATTTGGTATACAGTAAACACAAAATTAAATGGACCTCTGCAATTTTCCATATTTCTCCTTTTGATATTTTCACTTTTCCAGATACTTCAAATTCAGGAGAACTCTTACTATGCCATAGTTCATGTCACTCATACACTTTGAATTTTTGGGGAGGGGGCATCTGAAATTATTGTTGGTGAAATTTAGTTTTCCACTGAATACTTCTTTTTGATCCTTTCATAACAGAAAATGGTCCATTTAACATTTTAGATATGAATATATACACTTGAGTCTCTGCTGTTTGAATCAAGCTGTTTTATTAGGCAGAACAGAAAATAAGTGTATTGCACAAATATTTTTTAATGTATCATTATAAAACATACAATGCTCTCTAACTATATCTGTCATAGCAGTATCATCTCTTTGGTGTGAAAAACATTTCAGACAATCTCAGGGTTCATGTTTTATCACAGTAATGAAGAGGTTCCAGCAAATCCAGATTCACCAGTGAGTACCAAAAGGAGAGTTCTCTCCCAGTCGGCACTGAGGTCTCACCGTCCTGTAGCTAGACCCATTTCTGTGGGACTTCCCAGGTAAAAGTCCATTGTTATTTTATTATTCTTAGTTGTCTAATGACCCTAAGAGAAGAGTAAATCTGGTGATCCTCCTTGTTTAACCCTTTTCTTAACCTATCTTCTAAAAAGTCTGTGTGTGTGTACATGCATGCCTGCACAAGTGTAGATAAATAACCACATCAGTTTGTTCAATAATTCATTCTTTTTTTGTGTTGAACACATGCACTCTTTCATCATACCTTTAACATTTCCGTTGGAATTTAGAATTGGTGTTTCCACCCTAATCCGACTCTTCTTGCTTTCTGTTTTGTGACTATTTATTAACCCCATTAGTATGTTTTAAATTCCAGTCTCATTAACCTTTAAAAAACCACTTGCTTCTTCAAGAGGGCTGGGGAATCCAATTGCACATCCTGAGGAGCTGAGGGCTGTACCCACCTCATGCAGTTCTGCTGCTGTTTGTTGGAACTCAGAAAACTGAGGAGAAGCTTTGTTTGATCCTGCAGTTTGACAATTGCTTTGCTGTGTGTTGCCAGCCTGCCAAGGCCAGGGAGCCCTGGCTGCCCCCCTCTGGCAGTCACAGCAAATTTTTAGGACTGAGGGGCCGGACACAGGGAATTAGGAGCATGATGAGAGGAAAAGGGATGAGGAAAGTCACTGAGGCAGGTACCAATAGAGTCACAGAAAACTACAAGGCTGAGGGAGCTGAAGAGAAATTAAGGGAGCTCAGCTTAAGTGGTTAAAGGTGTGAAAGGTTTACATAGCTGTCCTCTAATGCGTCTGACTTAGGGTGAAGGTTGGTTTCTCAGGATTAAGGTAGTTATTTCTATGATAACTTGGATTATTTGTCTACCTTTCCCATGTCAATCCTGAAGGGAGCCTTTCTCTGTCCTCAGAGTTATTTGAGTAGCATATTGATTAGAAGATAGAACTGTTTAGCTGATATGCAGCTCTTCTAAAGGCTCCACTAGTCTGGGCTACACTGAGCTTCCTGGTCTGGCCTTAGCAACTGATTCCTTTAGTGTTCCCATTTTGTCTGTCTAATGCATGTTTTACAGGTGTTGGTGTACATTATGTGGATAAAGTTTGCTTTGTTGTCATGCAGAAATGAAATCTAGCTCCCTCAGAGAGCTGGGTCCCTTTGGAAGTTTGTTTTTTAGCAAACTCAAACAAAATAACCCTCCCAAATCCCATCAACACAAAAGCAAAGAGAGAAAAACTAAAATGCCTAACACCAGAAAGGGCTTATCAGTCCATATTTCAAGAATTGAGGACTTAAACCATCTTCATAAGATTGAGAAAAGCATAAAGGAGAGTGTTTGTGCTGTCCCATGTGTGGGAGCATTGCAGTTGTTTTTCAGTGTAATTTCTCTATGCCATGCTCTCAGCTACTCCTACCAGTGGCACCTTGTGGTTAAACACTGGTTCAAGCACAGTCATTTTTTTAGATAGAAGTGTAGGCCTGAGGAATAAATCTGTGATTTAATGGGGGCAAGAGGGGCAGCTAGGATAGAAATATCTCTGAAGTGGTAATCAATGGTTTATCCTCCAAAAATGCGTTTTAAGTGCACTGCAAAGTTAATCTTGATACACAACACAGTGAGCGCCAGCATTTGCTAACCAAAAGTCTCAGATATGATTGCTTTCTTATCTTGTGTTATTCCTGTGGGAAGTCAGTAAAAGCTTCACCTTCTGTTTGTCAGAGAAAGATGGGGACTGAATGACTCTAGTGAAGCCAAAACTACAAGGGAACTTCTCTGGCTGATCTCTGTTTATGCCCTTGACTTTGGTTTCTTTTTAATGTAATGTGTGTGTATAGAACAAGTGCTGTAAGAGTAAAGGAAATGTAACCCCTCTGAAACATGCAGAAGCAGTGTGCCTGCCTTGAGTCCTGATCAAGAAGCAGAAGCTGCTCCTGTGCCTGATCTGCTGGGAAGTATCCTGTCTGGACAGAGCCTTCTCATGATGAGCAGTTCAGATGTGGTCATCAACAGAGATGGTTCACTGACTGCGAAGAAGGAAGGTAAGGACTTGGCACCTCGTAGCACTATTTGCCTCTTTGTTTCATCCACATCTGCCCTGTTCCTACAGGCTGCACAGCTTTGAGCTTAGGGATACTCTTACTGGGCCTTGGAATATATAGCATAGATGCAGTAGCTGCCAACAGTTATCTGTTTTATAAGATGGATGTTCTGAAATAGTGTTGCTTGTCTGTGTTTAAATGCAGACCTGAGATGTTACTGGAGGATTTTAGTTTTAATACATGGTTTTCTTCTTTCAAAAGAACTGCACCGTGGTCTCATGCTTTGCTTTGTTATAAAAAACGTAGGACTGGATAGACCAGAGTTATCTTAGTGCCCATGTTTTCTGGCATGTGTCATGCATTGCTGCTATGCCTGTGATCTGTACTTCAGTTTGAAGAGCAGGATGAAGGACCTTAGCAAGAAATTTCTTTGCAAAAGTAGAGTTCCAAATATGTACTATCATCTCCAGCTGTGTCTTCCCTTGGCACGGCATTACTTGAAAAGAGTCTGTTCAAATTGAAACTTAGAGCTTTATTCTTAAAATAAATACTTCTAAAATCCTCTGATACAGTAATTTCTGTCAATCAACAGCTACAGGATAATAAGCACTAATGAGGTGATACCTACAGAACAGAATCATTTATTTCCTAAACGTTAGTGTTTGCCTCAAAGATGTGTTTGTCTGGCAATAAACTGTGAGTATCTGACCAAAAGAACTGTTGGACTTCCTTATTACTGTGTGGCGTGTCTGCAAACCACAGTGGAACTTAAAATAATTAGCTTAGTGCTTCTGTTAACATTGGCAGAAAATGTCCAGATACGTCCTGAAAAGCTGAATTGTCTGTTTGTGTGCCATAGCTCCATTTCACAGAAAATCAGCCAGTGACTCGAGAGTGGAGGATGGTTCAGGGCATAACACCCACCCAAGAACAGCGCTCTCAGGGACCACCGCAAGCAGCTCCATGGCCAGGCCTTCCGTTTCCTCGGGACTGAGTACTCGCTCCAGACCCTTGTTCTCATCACCTCCACCCTCACTGAGCAGGAGTGAGTCTGCAGCAAGCCCTGCACAGGCTGCTCCGGAAAAGGCAACTGTAAAATCAGAATATTCAATGACACCCAGGTCTGTCCAGACTCAGAATACAGCAACTTTAGGCAGGCGTGGCTCAAAGTTAGATGAAGTACCCAGATTTAATGAAAAATCTAAAAACTTTGTACCCACTGATTCGTCTTCAAAGCCCCTGAGCTGTAATTTGAATTCTGGCTCAAAAGCTGTAACTGTGAGGCAGCCAGTAAAACCACCTTCCCAGAGAATTGACATCTTTGAGCTTCCCAGGATACCAAAGATTAAAAAAGAAGCCAGCACCAAGCAGGTGGAACCGGAACCTGCAGGAAGCCAAAGCTGTAATATCCCCAGCTCCTGTATAACCCAGCTGACTGGCAAAGAGAGCACTAATCAGCCAGGAAAAGGTAGCAGGGTGGAAAGTCAGAAGTCGAATTCCAAGGAACCACAGCAACAGACACGTCCAGGCGGGGTGTCTTTCTCCACCAATCCTGGCAGCTCTAGCGGTTCATCGCTGCTGGGCACTTCGAGGGGCAAAGGCCCAGGCTCTTTTGAGAGTTTTAAAATCAATATTCCCGGGAACACAGGACATCCCAGCAGACTGACTAACCCAGGATTTTGTAATACCTTCCGCCCCGTGGATGATGAAGTGCAGCAGAAGGAGAGTCCTTCACCTCTTTTCTCAGCAAAGAAAAAGCAGGTCAAAAGTGAAATCTATGATCCCTTTGAGCCAACAGGATCGGATTCAAGTTCAGCAAACAGCAGTCCTGAAAGGCTTGGCTCAGGGATCCCACTAACTAATATTACCAGGACTATTTCCATTGAAAATCCAAAAGTTCAAACATTTCAAACTGTCCGTCGTTTCACCCCTTACAGGCTAGAAAATATATTTGGATCTGGGACTGACTCTGATGTGCCATCTAGTAACACAGAGTCTCATGATGATGTGACAGTAGCAAGCAGGATTGTAGAACAGATCTCTGATACAGAGGAGCGGGACAATGTGGATGAGGAAGACATCCTAAGCAGTCCTTGCACTTCATCTGCTGTTAAGGAAATTTCTAATGCGAAATGCTTAAAGGAGGAAAGCAGAGAAGGACCTAATGTGTTCTTTAATGCTGAGGAATTGATTAGACCTAGTATTAATGTGAAAATAGAGCCAGATAGTCCCTCAAAGAGTGATGGGCAGCAGAAAGTCCAAAAAGTAGAACAAGCAGAGAGGCGGTCACGTTCTAGATCCTGTTCAAACTCCAGCTCCCGAAGCAAGAAGAAGATGAAAAGGAAAAAAGCACTTGTCAAAGAGCATAAGAGATCACGTTCAGGGTCAAGAGACAGAGCACACTCAAGGGACCGAAGCTCCAGATCTACCTCTTGGTCAGGTGGGGAAGAGCACAGCAAAACACACACGTTAAAATCCAAGAGCAGGAGGTCTTCTACTGACCGTTCTAGCAGCCACGAACGATCTAAAAAAAAGAAAAAGGATAAAACAAAGGATAAAAAGGCAAAAACTTCTTGGTCTAGGGACAGAAGGAAATCTAGGTCACGTTCGGGTAGTCCTGGAAGTACTTCTGATTTTTATGAAAATAGGAAAAAGAAAAGACAGTCTCGCTCAAGATCAAGGCGAAGGGACCACTCCCGGTCGAACAGCACTGAGAGGACTAAAAGGCGGAAGCACAGGAGGGACAAAAGCTATGAGAGGTATGATAAAGGAAGTAATTTGAAGTCAAGGGACAGAAAAAGATCTAGATCCGGGTCTCGGGAGAGGAGAAAGTGGAGATCTCGGTCTCGGTCTGCATCTCGATCTTGGGAGCACAAAAGGAGCAAATCAAAGGAAAAAAGATTGCGATCCCGATCACGTTCCAAAGAAAGGAAACACCAATCAAAAGAGACCTTGCTTCCTCCTGCACCAGAAAAGGATCAAAAGCCTCCAGCTGAAGATGTGACCAGGTGTCTGGAGCAACCCCATTCTCTGAAACAAGAGCCGAAAGAGGAGCTAGTACTAGAAGGGCTTTCCATAACCATCCAACCGAATGTCACACTTGAGGAAATACAGACTGAGACCCCAGTTCAGCTGAGAGAGGTCCAAGAAACTATAAAGGTAGAGCCCATCTCTCAGGAAGTGAGCAGTGAAACTGCATTCCCTGCGCCAGAGATCACGAACATTTGTGTCCCGACTGGTGATGTGGATTCTTTTGCTGAAACAGACTTAACGAATAGTACTGATGCAGCAGTGCTCAGTAGCTGTAGCAATACAAACCTAGAGATTACAGTTAAAATAGAAAATACTGCATTATGTCCATCTCTGATGGAACAACCCCCAAAGAAGGAAGTTATCGTGCACATTCCAGCTGAGGCTGCACCGATTCAAAGCTCATCCAAAAACAAAGTCATGGATTGTGTGAGGGAGGTTAAGGAGGAGTGCCTTGTCTCAAATGAAAATACAAGTAATTTCACTAAGCCTGAACTGGAAGTGGTACCTCAGGGTCCTGCCTTGAAATCAAAAGCACCAGTGAAAAGAGTTACCTGGAATCTTCAAGAAGAGGAAAGTGGCACATTGTCTGCTGGAAAAGCTCCAAGTAAGTCTCTTTTGGAAAACAGCAGTTGAAACAGGCTGTATAAGGCTTAGGATTTTGGTGTCTGGCCAAACCTGGTTGTGTAGTGTAAGAGCTCTGTCATCTGAGCTGGGATGATGCTGTGGTTTGCAGTCCTGAGAGCTGGCATTTTGCACTGGCTGAAATCACAAGGTGAGTCGTGTTAATGAATTGGAGAGGACGTGCTGTCAGCACAGCTCAGCCAGTGGCAGCTTGTTCACTTGTGAAGCGTGTGCAACAACCCCATCTCTGAACTGGCAGCCCATGTCCCACCCTTTCTGCGCTTAACTAGAATGGTTGCTCTGCCTTCAGAATTTATAAATGTTTGTCAAAACCAAGGAGTGTGACAAGTCTCTGTAGCTCACTCCTGTGAATGCTGCTAAACCAAAGCTGCCAGAAACAGTTTGGCTTGGAAACCTGTGCTATTTGTGTTGACAGAGTTCCCTGTGTTGTTCTGGTTGGTTACTCTCAACAGATAAACCTGGTAGAAAGCAATTGGTCAAGGGGATGAGAAGCTCTCTATTATCAGAAGCTTTAAAATATGAATGACTGCTAAAAAAATCCTTTTATTGCTGGTTTTGTTGTTAGATGCTTTTTTTTTCATTCTTAAAATATAATTGGGTTTGAATCTTTGACTGATTATTTTGTTCTTAAGATGTTTTCTTTTCCTTCTCTTGGGATACCTAGGGATGCTGTTTTACAAACTTCAGCGAGCAAAAGAAGGGGCCTGGAAAGCAGAGGACTTGAACCAAACGTTAAATCAGGTGCAGTTAAATGAGCCTCCTCCAACCAATTATATGATTCCTGAGCCTATGTTTCCTGATCTAGATTCCTCTCAGGTTGGTTCCTATTCCAGCACCCAAGTGTCGTGGAAGGCATCCCATCTCATCTGTGCCCTCGTTGTGCAACACCCTCCTCTCATGGCAGTTTGCCTTCCTCTGCGTGTGGTACATTTCACATAGCCTGTACACCTCAGCAATCCTCCAGTCATTTAATCTCTCAGGTGCTCCTTACAATTGAAGAAATGTATTATGTTTTAGTTCTGCTCTGTACATGCACCTTCTGCTTTCAGCAGTAGCTTGCAGAAAGATGGTGCTGCCTGAGGAGCTGTGAGCTTCTTCCTCACTGTGATCAGGCTGTAACTGTTGGCTTGGTAGCCTTGGTCTGAGCTGTCAGTCTGTGCTGTCCACCAGTTAAAAGGGGATTGCTCCTGGTGGATAAAAGGTGCTCTGAAGATCCTGCTCTGATGTTGCATCTTATCAGCAGGAGCGTTTACAGAGTGGTGTCTGTTTCACAGGTGTACTGTCAGAACATCCCTCTGGCACCAGCTCTGCCCTCCAGCCTGCCCCCGTATGCCCCGGTGAGCCAGCCCACGGTTCAGTTCATCATGCAGGGAAGTCTTCCAGCCCTTGGCTGTGTGGCAGGACAGAGCCTCACCCCAGAGCCAGACAGCCTGGCTACAGCATCTGAGCCAGGAATCCAAGCTGCTTCTGTTGGAAGTGTGGAGGAAAAGATCAAAGCACCCAAGCCTCCAGTGGATAAGACAAAAAATGAGGAAGTGAGTGAATACATAAAATTAAAGAGCTCTTTATTTGAACTTTCTCATTTGGGGGATTTTTAAACTTTCTGTACTGTATTTTCCCAGCCCTTCTGGTTTCGGTGACTGACTGTGCTAGCGCAGGAGCAGCAGGCAATCTGCTTTGAATTCATTTGGGATTTATTCCATTTGAGGATTCTGCTTTCTGTTGGTCCATCACAATAGGACAGAGAGGGATTAAAACATCAGAAATACATTCTTAAAGTTCTGAAACTTTCTTCCGTGCTGTTTGGAAGAGACTTTACAGAAACTGCAATGTCCAAGTTTCTCTAAATACCTGGTTTTCTCGTTTCCCCTCCAGCTTTGAAATTAATGTCAATTCTCCTAACAGTCCTATAGAGAGGTAGGACTGTATCTTGTTGCTTATCAGCATTGAAAATGCAGAGATAGTAAAACACTTCAGAGATCTTTCAGTGCAAATCCCTTGCTGCTGAGTTTTGGGTTTGCTGCACAGGCCATCTGCTGTAGGCACAGTGGATCCTAACACAACAGTGAAAACAACTTAGCCCATTGTTTTGCTTCATACCATAAAACCAAACAGTAAGATGCATTTCCTACTGAGCCTCCATTTATGAGCAACAATTTTTATAAGCTTGTTTTGGTGGCACCTGTAATCATTACTTCATAGGCAACTCTGCAATTTTCAGATTGTCTTTAGAGCTATCTGAAGCCTTATATTCACAATTGTGGTTTGCTGCTTTTAGAATCTAATGCCTTTGTTGGATGTGTGTTTAATTCAGAGCTGTTGGAAGGAAAGGAGGAGACTGAAATCAGGAAGTCCACGTTGTAGTCACTTGCTTAAAACACATTCTTTAAGACACAGAATAAACTTTACATAAAGGAAGGGCTCCTCATAGCACAGACTGGTGTTTGTTTCAAGACAGTAATTGACAGTTAAAGGAAATCACTTTGAGGTGATTGCTTGGGTTGTTGAAATTGTGAAATGAGAATTTTCATTGTTTGAGCATTTCTAAGAAAAACAGATTCAGAAACCATTCCCAAGACAGCACAAGGTATTGAAGTTCTCTTTCCTGTGCAGTACATGAAGAAACTTCACATGCAAGAAAGGGCTGTGGAAGAAGTGAAACTCGCCATCAAACCTTTTTACCAGAAGAGGGAGATTACAAAGGAGGAGTACAAGAGCATCCTTCGGAAAGCAGTGCAAAAGGTGAGGGCCCAGTGAAAGGAAGTGGAGAGGAGGAGCTGGGCAGGTCATGACATAAATGGCAGTACTTTAGATTGCACTTGCCATTTCAGCAATTACATGCCATAACTGGGCTAGCAGGTCTTTGGACCCTGACTCATACTCTGCAGTCCTGTGGTGAAGCAGTAGTTGCTTTAAGCCAGACTCCTTGGTGCCATTGATGAGAGCTGTCAGTCTGTTCCTTTTATGAGGTCATGTTTTCAGTGGGCAAGAACGTTGCTAATCTTCGTTGCTCATTGCCTGAGCTAAAATGTTACATGGTATCTGCCCTGAGTGAGGATGGTCAAATCCCCCTCACTAGGACCTTCAGCCAGAATTCTAGCTGTTTCTGAGAAAGTGAGAAAATACTTTGTGCATTAGGTTCTTGAGCATCTGTGGAGTCACTGAACCTTGGAAGAGGGCCTTGCAATTTTGCTGATACTGGCTTTTGTCTCAAATCTTAGTGCTGAGTAGCTACAAAAGATGCAGTCAGCAAGTAAATGTTGTCTCGTGAGGGGAAGTAATGCTCCTTCAGTCAGGGCAGTTAATTGATACCTCAGAGAACTGTAATTTCTCCCTGCTCTGCATTCTTGCTATCACAGAGAAATTCCATCATAAATAAAAATCTCCAAGGTAATGGCTGCAATTTCACATCTTCTGTGTGACCCATGTGAGTAATAAGTGTTGTTTGTGAGAGAGCTGAGCAATGCCAATTGCTCCTGAAGTCATTCTGAACTCCTCTCTGAAGAGAGTTAAAATAACTTGTGTAGAGTCTGTTCTTTCTCCCATATCTCAAAACGTGTTCTCAAAACTGCTAAATTCTTTTAATCTGAGCATTGCTTCCTCAAAAACATCCCAAAACTGGGATATCAACACTTCTTTGGTTATCGTGTGTTGTAAAACTGGATGGATGGATGGAAAAGCCTGTAGTAAAAATGAGTAATTTTTGCCTCTGCATTCAGTTGGTGCTCTGTAGATAAGCTCTGGACCATTCCTGGAATGCTTGAAGGAAGTACTGTTCTTGTCTTTGTTTTTTGCTTTATGTACCCTGCTATGAGCCTTAGGGGTCTGTGCAGGAATTGACTCCCCTGGACATCTTAGGGCTTCTCTGCCGCTTGCTTGAGCTGCTGTCATTGACCAAGTGCACTTTCTGATCCCCTGCAGATCTGCCACAGCAAAAGTGGAGAGATCAACCCTATGAAGGTGGCTAACCTGGTGAAGGCATATGTGGAAAAATACAAACATATGAGGAAACATAAGAAAACTGATGGTGAAGACACACGTGAAGTGGAAAACTGAGAGCAAGCCAGAGCCAGCGTGACTTGGACTGAACTTGTCCTAGCTGTGGATGCTATGGGAATAACAGACCTGCAGTTGCATCCCATTGTAAGCAGAGAGCAGAGAAACAAGATGATAATAGACTTTATCTGTGGAACTTTCTCTTCAATTGTTTGCATATGGGAATGAATTTAGGATTTTTTTTGGATTACCTACAGCTGTAGAACTAAATAACAATCAAATGCCTCAGACCAGCAGAGTAATTCGAGGGGAAACACAGAAGAGATTCACGTTTGGAACTCCCGGATTGCTGCCATTTTCAGGGTTACTTTGATCACATTTTTGGGCTGTGCACTTGTCTTGCTAAAGTTTGAAACTGGACACCACTTTTCATACAGTATATTGAGAGCTGTATACTATTTCCCTTGTGTTTATTTATCGAAATATGGATTGTCTTTAGAAATTTCTGATTTAATACTTGAAATGTCGCATTTTTAGCCCGCTGGATGGTGAGCGAAGCTTTACTCGCTCTGGCATTTGGGGATTGCAGAAATGAGCTAACCTTTATAAACTGACTTCAGAAACACTGCTCAAGCGGTGGTGTTTATTTACATTCTGTTGGAAGTACCTTGTTAGTGAAAAAAATTAATTTTGGGGTGGGAGATTGTGTTGCACTTGTGTAAATAATGCACTGATGGCTGGTTTTGTGTCTCCTTTCAGGAAAAAGCGAAACAAAAAGCAAGCATTTTCAATTTTCCATAACAAGCCTGAAGGATAAGATTGAACTGATGTACAAAGCAGAAATGTGACAGAGTTTATAAAGTTATTTTGAATGGTTTTTGTCCTGTAGCAGGTGTCATTTGTTTGTCTTGCATCTGCCTTTTGGCCTGGCCGTTCCATGTAAACCTGCACACTTGGCTCTTGCATAAAGAATATTGTGTTTGTGGAAGAGGATTGGAGTTGGATTAGTAATTGTCCCTCCTCCTCTGCAGGAGAACTGCAGATTCCTATCGAGAATCAGAGGAGTCCAGCACACATTCTAACTTCATCTTGATTGCTTTAGCAGAACTCCTTGCCTGCCCAGGTGCTGCAGAGCAACAGGTCTTCTAAGTGACTGTCTGAAATACAGGCCCTTAAATGATATTCAGCACCCTTGAACCTGACTTGAACCATTCCCCATCGAATCCTGCTAGGGAGGAGATGTTTCACAGAGAAATTTAAGAGAAAACCAGTAAGTTACAACTCAGAAAGTAGCTTTCCCTTCATGGGAACTGGCTTGGAGAGTTTATTGTTTTACTATTTAAACAAAACAAGCCTATATACCAGTAGTGTATGGACTGGCACAATGCTGCACTCCCATTACTCACTGTGCTAGAGGAGTGTTTATGGATGAATCCCTGAGCATTTTGGAGTTAATCTTTCTTGGTTCTGTATGCTTCCTCTATGGAAGTGCAGCCTGGATGGACAATAAGGAAGCGATAACTTTGGAGATGCTTTGCAGATTTTGGAAAAGACACAGTACTGACTGCAGAAGAACAGTTGTCAGAGAAGCTATAGTTTTCAAGCTAAACTTGGAGCTAGAGTACATACATAGAACATGGGCGTGGAGTTGTAAATACAAACACAACTGATAGATTTCTTGACAAAATAAAAATTCAGAAACTTGAATGGCACTGTTGGCGCAAGAATGAGAGAACGTGATCGGGTTGTGCATACGTTTAGGCTGGTCATTGGACACCTCTGAATGTCTCAGAGGAGCAATTCTGCCATAACCTGTGTGTACACAGAGTGAGAAAGGGTAGGTGGTGTGAAAAACAAGGCCTGACCAAATAATACAAGCAACTACACTGTTTAGCAGGAAGACAGCATCAGTCTATTTCATTCCTTGGGCTGTTTCACTGCTTTAAATTCTTGTTTAATGTTACCCTTGAACTGGCAGTAAAGATAACAGCCTGTTGCAGGGTGTATTAAGAGTGCCTGCACTGTAAGGCCTGTTAAATTTGTTACTTCTGCACCTATCATTGCCATTGAGGAGTGCGGAGACTGAAAACTACACCTTCTGCATGTGCTTTTTGCTGAAGTTACTTGAACAAGACTACTGGTTCTTTCATTCTGTCTGCCATTAAAATTAAATTATCAAATTGTAAGCTGCCTCCTGGGAAAGGCAGTGAGAAACATGCTCAAAAATGCCTCTTCTGGCATGTTCTAGAAAACAGTTTTTCTAGTATACTGTGTATACTCACTTATTTTTTTCCTCTTTCTGGTTGGCCCTCTTGGATCAGATGCTGCTACCTATTTAAGGGAAGAAATCTTATTTTTTTTCAATACAGGCAGTAGTTTGGTGACAGTATAACCTCTTTTTAGTGTCCTTTCATTCCTGTGCAAAAGTGTCGATACCAAAAGTTCGTTCACCACAGGCAGGGAGGCATGCTGGAATTTTACTTGGGACCTACTCTGCCATCATGTTTGTGTCATAGGTGACCTCCAGTACTGCTTTTGGGACATAACCCTGGCCCTGTCATCTGTACAGAGATATTGAGGTTCTTGAGAGCTGCTCTGAGGTTGGATGGAGAAAGAGAGGGTGGGGTTCTCCGGCAGAGCTTGGGGAGGTGGGAGTGACACAAGAGGAGGAAATGAAAGGGGGAGGCGAGCGCCTGGAGGATCCAGCTGGTGCCACGCTGCAGGGTCATGGCCCAGCTCAGAGCCTGTGAGTAGCTGCCCTGGCTCTTCACTGCTCTGGCTCAGTGGTGGTGGGAGGTCTTTGGCTTGTCCCTGAGGGAGAGACTGGGCATTTGGGAGAGGGCGAAGGCTTGTTTTCCTGCTGGGCTTGGAGCATGTCCCACGTTTCACTGGTGATGCTGAGAAATGATGAGTCAGTCCTGAACTGGGTGCATTGCATAAGGGGATGCCATGCTTGGCATCGTGGGAGGAAGTGAAACAAGGGAGAGGAAAGCAAATTAACCATGTTTTGCTCTGGTATCGTGTGATCCCCATCCTGTTGACGCTCTCCTCACCTGCAAATCTCTCTTCTCTAAATGCCCTCTGTTTGGAGACATTCTCAGCCATCACTGAGTCCCTGCCTGTGTGCCCTGTCCTTTGGGGAACCCCACTGTCCCTGCGTTATTTCCCCAGTCTCCCAGGGCTGGGACATCCTTGCAGGGAATCACAGCATCATCTGGAGGGGGGAGGATGTGATAGAGGAAGTGTCTGAACTCACTGGCCCTGGCCTCAGTGCATCCCCATAGCTGTGGTCAAGAGCTGTGGGTGGGCTGGGCGAGATATTTGGGGAGCAGCTGTCCTGACGTCGACTCTGTGCCCACAGCCCACTGCTGGGATTAGAAAACTCCCAGTTTTGGGGTAGATGCATCTGTGGCTGGAACTCTTGCAGGGCTCAAAGTGTGAGAGCAAATCTGTTGATGTGACGCTTGGGCTGCAGGTCAACATCTGGTGGGAACTGTTCCTGCATCTTCAGTCCCAGCTGAGATCCTCAGCTTCAGTTCCTCTTGAGAGGACACAGGAGCCGTTCAAGCAGTAGTTGTGGTTACACTGTTCAACCAGCTCCTCTGCTTTTCCTTGCTGGCCAAAATTATCCCAAAGTCATGCAAAAAAAAAGAAAAAATTGTCTGTGATTCCAAAGGGTCAAAGTCTCTTTTAACCATCCTCCCTGTCCCATGTGTCCAGGTCAGGAGCAGGAGAAGAGATTGTGTGAAATGAATCTCTCTACTCTGAGGCTGCGTGTGCTCCCTCCCGCAATCCTGAGCAATTCCACACTGGAGAGCCTTGACCTCGACAGGAACAAGCTCAGGAGCATCACTGGCATTTCTAAGCTTTGCAACCTTAAGAAGCTGATACTGTCCAAGAATGAGTTTGTGGACTTTCCCAATGAAATCCAGAGCCTGGTCTTTTTGGAGAGGCTTGAGCTGAATCAGAACCAAATCCGGATCATCCCGGAGGGGGTTTTCTCCCACCTCCCCAGGCTTAAGCACCTGCGGCTGAACAACAACCGTCTCTGTGCCCTCCCCAGGGACCTGGCAGCTTGTCGAGGCAGCCTCCAGTACCTCAACATCTCCAACAACCTGTTCTGGACCTTCCCACAGCCCGTCCTGCAGCTGGCACACTTAGAGGAGTTCCATGTGCAGAATAACGCCCTTCGCCAGCTCCCCAAGGAGCTCTTCCAGGGACAATCCCTGAAAATGTTTAAGGCCAGTGGGAACCCCCTCCGAGAGCCACCCAGTGAAGTGTGTGCTGGTGGCATTCAGCAAATACGGAATTACTTCAACCAACTTCAGCATGGTTTGGGGCAGGAGGACAAGAGGGTCAAGACTATGTTCCTGGGGGCCTCACTGGCAGGGAAGTCCACCATCTGCAGAAGCCTGAAGCAAGGTCAATCCAAACTTGTGCCCAAGGAAGAGCGAACAATTGGGATAGAGATCAGTGAGTTCCAGATTGAGGACTTCACATTTCTCTTCTGGGACTTTGCTGGCCAGCTGGAATACTACATGACTCACCATGTGTTCATCACCCCACAGGCGCTCGTCATCCTCGTCATCAATCTTCACCTGTAAGTGCTGAGCTGGTTTGGATTCCAGGTAGAGTGGGGAAACTAAAAAGGAGCTGGGGAAACTCTGCACTGCACAAATCCACACCATTTTCTTTGGACCTTGTGGCTGATCTTCTCACCGTTGGCATAGCTGGCTCTCCCCTCCCCCTTTTTGCAGATTAACCTTTTAATCCACCAGTCTGCCATTACCTTGCCAAAGGCCTCTGTTTGGAAGGGTTGAAATAAGCATCAACTCCTTACGTGACAGCTGAACCCCATCTAAGTGGACTTGCTTCCTGCAAGAAGCAAATCCTGTGATCCCTCCTGTATCCTGTGGTGTTCCCTGAATATGGAGGGAGCATCAGGCTTTGGTGCTACACAGGAATGCTCTCATCCACAGAAGGGTTTGACTCTGCTACACCCCATAGCTTAAGGATGGGGAACTGAAGGATGAGCTTGCATACAGCCCACGTCAGCTTCTGAGACCTGAGCTCTTGTCCAGTGAGCTCCTGGGACAGCACAGAGTGTGTGGTCAGGCCTGTACTGGTGGAAGTTGGCTGGCGATCCAGAGGGTGAGATGTGAATTTGGGATTTTCTTTTTCTCCTTCCCCAGGTACCAAACTAATGAAAAAACTTTCAAGGAGCTCGTTGGTTTCTGGATCAACAACCTGTCCATGCGAGTCCCAAACTCGGTGGTGCTTCCTGTGGGAACCCACGTGGACTGCTGCCAGGAGCAGGAGGTAGCAGAGAAGACACGTGACATCATGGCCAGGATCACAGCCATGCTGGCAGAGAGAAAAAGCAACCTCGCTCACTTCATCAACAACCTGGAGGGCAATGAGGAGCCTAAGTTTTACGTGGACCAGTGGGAGAAGCTGAAAGAGATGGAGAGCTGCACATTAACTGTAGGGCTGAGATTATCCTGGGTTCTGGCTGGCTGAGGTCACCCTGCTGTCTCTGGCAGCCCAGTGTGCTACTGGGTAAGGTGACCTGGTGTGAATGCATCAGGCCACTACTGCAGCCCCTCCCCAGGCTGGGGTGGACATGGTAACCCCTGGCTGTGACCTGCAGGGACCTTGTCCCTGGTAGGTGATGGGCATCTCCTCCTGTGGCTTGTAGCAAGTGCCTGAGGAGGAGTGTGAGGGTTCATTTACCATCACCAGGTGATTTTCAGGAGCTGCTGTAGAACAGAGGTGTGAAGGAAGTGCCTCTGGAGCTGAGGCAGTGGTGTGTCTCACCCTGGGTGACCTCATGGGCATTAGGTCCTTCCTTTACCTCACAGGCTAAAAAACTCTTCTGGATGTGCTTTTGTCAGGTATGTGCTTTCTCTTTTCCAGATCTTAAACTTAGTTGCTGTCAACTGCACAGATCACCGTGACATCAAAAAGCTCGAGGCCACTGTTTTGAAGCATGTGAAGAATGAGGAGCTCTTCCCTGAGGTTGTCCGAGTGCTGCCGCCCATCTACAGGCAGGTGGAGGCTGCCATCGTGGATATTGCACAGAGCGAGGAGATGGCAGACCACGGTGAGTGCTCTGTCACCTCTGCCATGCTGTCCTGTGCCTGGGACAGGCTCTCTCCAGTGCTTTCCTGAATTGGGGATGGGCTCTCCAGTGCTTGCTGCACCTTCTGGCTCTGTTTGTGTGGTGGTGGGGTCACTGCTGAAGACCTTGCAGGGTTCATGCTGAGCACACCTGAGCAGGCCACAGTGTCTGGTTTCTTGCTTTCCATTGATGTTTTTCTTTCTCCCCTTTTCCCTGTATAAGCAATTAAAAACATCTTGCAGGAAGGAGCTCCACAGCTTTAATGCAACTACGTGGTTTTCAAATCTACATTCCACTAACTTTATTTAGTGTCCCCTACCCTTCCCTAGATCCTTTCTCCATATGTCCTGTCACTTAGCAGGACTAGCAGGCAACTCCAGCTCCTTGCTTATGTACCTAAAGCAGGTATGAACACCACCAGTTCCCAGTGATACCTCTGCCCCCTCTGGCCACTGTAGGATTAGAGAATGAGGAGCAAATGCTTTTCTTTTGTGGAGATAAACCAGATTTTGTTGCCTGTCTCTCTGCATTGCTGAATGACAGTCTGAGGTATAACTGGCAATCTGAGGTTTTCTGGCTGAAAACAAACCTGCTTCCTTAAACAATAATAAAAACCCCCCAGTATTGGCCTCATTTTTCAGAAAGTCCTGGCAGACTGTTCCCACTGCTGAAGCAAGGCAAAGCTGTGGGAGCTTCATGGTGGCAGTTGGACAGCTGAGAAGAGGCAGAACATTTTTGGTCACAGTCACTGAGCATCACTCTGATCCCAGCTACTTCCCCAGGGATGGCATAGGTGACATGGGTGTTTGTTGGCTCTCTGAAGCATCTGCCTTGGAATGCTGTGTCTGATAGATGCATTCTGAGCTCCTGCATCTCCCTCTAGGCATGATGGACCTCCAGTACCTACTCAACAAACTCTCCCAGCGCGAGCACCTGGCTGGCCTGGGCAGAGAGCTCCTCCAGGACATCTTGCGGTACCTCCACCGCATCGGGCTCGTCGTGTGGTATGAGGAAATCAAGCACTTGGAAAGTACCGTCTTTCTCCAGCCTACGTTTTTAATAACGATGTTCAAGGTGAGTGTGGGCATCAGGACCATCTCTGTAGAGCCCAAGTTCTGCAGCTTTGCTGGGCTCCTCTCACTGCCACCTCATCTCTCCTTGTCTTCCTGTGCAGCTCCTGGTGCGGCACCACCTCGTCCAGCAGCTCGAGAGCATCTCTGTGGAGACGCTGATCGGGGAGCATGCCACCATCAGAGACAGGGCCAACTGGGTGTGGACCTTCAAGTCAAAGGCAATGCTGTGCCACCAGGCTGTGCGTGCCTTGGTGAAGCACCAGCTCTCTTTGGAAGGGATGTGGGATGTCTTTGAGGAAATCATGGGACACAGGCCTCACAGAGGGAGAGGGAAGCTCTTCAGCCTCCTGGAGCACTTTGAGCTCTGCCTGGAGGTGAAGCACACTGAAGCACTCAATCCACAGGCCAGGGAGTTTGTGCCTGGGAAGCCGTGGGAGACAACACGGAGCCAAGGCAAGTCCTGGTACTTGTTCCCAACCTATCTGAACCAGACAGAGGAAGTGTCTGAGGTGTGGGGAGGAGATCACCCCGAGGACCTCCACATCCGTGCGTACTTCTCACCCGAAATACCTGAGGGCTTCTTCCAGAGGTAAGCACTGGTTTCCAGCCATCAATGAAGTTGTGGGATTGAGTTTGCTCGGTGCAGTGCCAGGATGACTCTCAGCAAGCCCTTGGCTCTTGAGACTGTATCTGCTGAGGCCTGAGGCTGGGAGTCAAGGTACCAGGGTGGCTTCTCAGCTGTGCCACATGTGTGTGGGGCCCTGGGTGAACCCCTTGTGATATTCACTGCCTGGATGTGAGCAAGGGCCATGCTCCTTCTGGTTCACTTTTCATCTGGGGGGCTGTTTGGGTAATCTGTGTCCATTCAGGCAGGCAGAGGTCTCACAGCCTCACCCAAAAATGTTCTAGTTTCTATGGGTGTTGGAACTGTACCAGTTTTTGGAACTTCTCCTGGTTTTCTGGACTTGAGTTTAGAGTTTTATCTGATGGTGTCGTGGTTAAACCCCAACTGGCAACCAAACATCACAGAACCACTCGCTTACTCTCCCCAGCTGGACTGGGGAGAGAATCAGAAAAGTGAGAAAACTCATGGGTTGAAATAAAGACAGTTTAATAGTTGAAAGAAATTATAACAGTAATAGCGATAATAATATTGTAATGAAAAGGAAATCAGCAAAGAGAGAAATAAAACCCAGGAAGAACAGGTGATACAAATAAAAAACTATTGCTCAGCACTAACCAACTCATGCCCAGCCTGTTCCCAAGCAATGGTCCCCCAAGTCCCCCAGCCAGCTCTCTCCCAGGTTTATATGCTGAGTGTGATGCCACTGGGTATGGGATAACCCTTTGGTCATTTGGGGTCAGCTGTCCTGGCTGTCCCCTCCCAGCCCCCTCGCTGTCAGGGCAGCCTGAGAACTTGAAAAATCCTTGGCTTGATGTAAGCCCTGCTCAGCAGCAACTAAAACATCCATGTGTTAACCACATCATTCTCATCCTAAATCCAAAGCATAGCACTGTACCAGCTACCTACCAGGAAGAAAATTAACTCCATCCCAGACAAAACCAGGACAAGATGGCCAACTCTGGAAGGATCTCTTGGTTTAAGAGGCTGCTCCTGCTGCTTGAGCTTTCAGTAGGGGAAGGTCCTCATTTGGTGTCTGTTCTTACTGACACTTGGTTCCTATTTTCAAGTCCATCCAGTTTCTCTAGCATTAGGGATAAGCTAGGAGAGAAGTGATGAAAGCCATGGGCAATCTCCTTGCAGGTTGCTGGTGAAAGCTTGCTCCTTCTATTCCACGCACTGGGTGGCCAAGGTGACCTGCCTGCTTGTATGCAATGGTAGACCTTTGCTGATCAAAGAGAACAATCAGAGGGCCTACAGCTACCTGGAGCTCCGTGGCAGAAAGCCATCAGAAAGGACAGGTAAGATCCCTGATCCATATTTCATGACTCACAACCCCATGTCTCTCCTTAACTCTGCTCCTGCTACCTCCAACCCTATGAGAAGTGTCCCAAGAATCCTCTGCCACATGTCCTAGTCTGGCCTGAGTCCACCAGTAGTCCACTTAGAGGTTTCCCCTTTCTCCGTGCAATTCTGTTCAGGACTCCTCTAGAGGTATCACATGAAAGTGGAAAGTCAAGTTTTCATTCTTGTCGTGGGGCAAATAGGTTGTCCTTCCCCAGAAGGCCCCAGCAGATTACCGTCTAAGGCTGGGTCTTCAAGTGATAAGCAAAAGGGCCACCCAAGTTGGGGAGCTCTTCCAACATATTATTAAATTCCTTACAGAAGTTTGGTTAACTGGAGAAGTGGAGCTGGTCTGACAGTTGAGGCTGTGGGCTGGAAGCGATGTGTGGGTCACAACAGGATCTCCTGGGCAGCTGTGGCTGGAGGCTGTAAGAAAGTGAGACATTCTCCTTTTGCCTGGAAGGTTTCCAGTTTGCCTGGGACTTCCTCATGGCAGTTGTGCTCATCATCCAGAAGCTCGCTGAGGAGTGGCCGGGGCTGCACGTGTGTGTGAAGACTCCCTGCCGAACGCCCGGCTGTCCCGCAGAGTTCCTCTGGCCAGACATGGACGGCATGGGCGCCACGTACGTACACACTGTACCCTCTAAGCACGGGCAGGACCTGGTTCTCACCACTGCAGTGCTGGTGTGGCTGGTCAGCTTCTAAAAGCCACGTGAAATTAGTCATCAAACTCACCAGGCACTACAGTGCCCTTCTCTCGACCATAGCAGCTTGTGTCCCATGTGGTGTTAACACTTACTGGTGTGGGAAATTGGAGCATGGAGGGAAAGGTGAAGAAGCTGAAGCTTTGGGGCTCAGGCACAAAATGTTCACTCTGGACATGTGCCCAGATGTCCTGTTTCATGAAGTGCTGAAGATGCTCAGGCACCTGGGAGGGCAGCAGCTGTCCCACCAACAGCTGCACCTCAGATCAGGGTGGGAAGAGCAAGCCTTTTCCATGGCCTGGGCATTGTATTCCATGGGAAGTGCTGAGAGCAGCTCCTGCTCCTTCTTTCCTGGGCTTTTTCCTCTACAGGACAAAGGAAGACGTTAAAACCTGTGGGACATGTGGGCACCGTTTTGGTGCAGAGCTGCTCCTGCCCAAAGGTGAGCCCAATGTCCTGAGTTAGTGCCGTAACTGTACTCAGGGGAAAGAGGGCTGAGGATTTCACGGAGCTGAGGTGCTAAGGGTGTCCCATTCCCACAGCACCCAGGCCACTGGAGGAGCCCTGGGCACAGCCCTCTGCTCACTATTATGTGACAAGCTACGGGACCACCACCTTTGGGCCCAGCAGCATCCAGGTCACTAGGCAGGTAAGGACACTGCTACCTCCCCTTGCCCAGGGACCAACAGTGGTGGTTGGGCTCCTGAAATAAGGGCGTGCAGTTGCTTGCAGCCTGGGGAGGGCACACCCCATCTTCAGGCAGCCCTCTGGTTCCCACACTCCTCCCTGAGATACCACCTCCTCTGCACCTCTGAGCTGGCAGTCTGGGTGTTTCGTGTTGTGCTTACTGCCTTAATTTTCCAGAACATCTCCAGTGAGTAACTCTGGGACAGTGCTCAATGAAGAATTAACTTTTGTTTAGCCCAAGCCAAGCTGTCCTCAACACGTTCTGCTTGCAAGTCATGTGTGCAGCCTTAATGCATGGAAATAAATGCATTGCTAAATGCATCCCTTCACACTGGGAAGTCACCTCATCTACTCATATTTAAGTGGGAGAAGGGGCTGATAAAGCTCTCTGATATCAGCGCACCCCTGCCAGCAGGGACTTTGCTGAGACAAGGCTGGGCATGGACCCCCGTGGTTTTGGGGATAGAAGGGGTTGGTGAAGATTTCACACTGATAACAGAGGCAGATATTCAGGCAACAGCAGAAAGAGAGCACTATGGTTCTATACATATATATTTTAAATTGGAAAAATTAAGAAAATAAGTCTGTAAATTACCATACTCCACAAAAACACACACTAGAAGCTGACGGAGAGGAAAAGCAATTTGTGAGCTCCAGGATTGGTTGGTGAAGTTATCCTTGGGTTGAGAGGTGCTGGTTTGCAGAGCCTGGGATGCCCAGTGGTCCTGCTGCCTGTGCCAGGGCCATGGGGAGCGGGGCAGGTGAGCTCAGCCCAGCTGCATGTTGTACTGCTCGATGAGCTCCATGAGGTCGAAGGAGTTGGAGAGCTGCAGGCTGATGGTGTGGCTGTCGAGGGAGGAGGCTCCCTCCTGCAGCACCTGCTTGTAGTAGTATTCGCAGAACTTGGGCACCAGCTGCAGCGGAAAAACATCAGAGTTAGGGGCAGCTGCCTGATGTGGCTGCAATAACCTGCATGCCCTGTCCTCCTAGAGTGCAGGGAGGAGATGTCTGGGGCACTCTTTGTCTCCTCCAGCCTCTGAGGGTCCCTGTCCCTGGGCAGCTGCCTTCCACACCATCGCACCCAGACCCCAAGTGTTCTCTGGCTCACTCTCGCCCCATGTTTTCCCTGGTCCCCAAGGGTTCCCTCCCTGGTCATGCAGCCTCCCATGCCTCCAAGGGTCCCCCTCCCCTATCACTCAATTCTCCCACCTCTCTCAGCCCCGAAGGTACTCCCTCCTTGGATATCCATATGTCTATCTGCCCCAGATCCTGAGGGCTCCCAAGTCCCCATCTCCACTGCACAGTGAAGGCCTCTCTCCTTGTGCACACAAGCACTCACCTCCCCTGGCCCCTGAGGCTCCCCCCGTCCAGTCCCTGAGGAAACTCTATCACCTCTCCATCAGCTAGGAGTCCCCATCCCTGGGCACCCAGAATCCCATCTGTCTCAGTCCCCAGGGGTCCCTCTTCAGGCACCCAGATGCTCTATCTCCCACCCAACTCGACCTCAAGGCTCCCCCTCCTCAGGCACCCAGTCCCAGCTTCCCTGACCTCCATGAGTCTCTCCCCTTCCCCAGGCAGCAGTGGGATAGTGCTGAGTTTGGGCTACTGCACCTTGACCAGGATGAGCTTGGACTCCTTAGGCTTGGCCTTGGAGAAAGCCTGCCCAAAGCAGAGGTAGATGGTGAAGTCAGGGGATCGCCGCCTTTGGCCGTTGCGGAAGTCCCTCAGCTCTGTGTGGCAAAACAGGGCTCAATTTAGGGGTGAGCCTGGGGAACAGAGGGGCTGGGAGGGTTTGGATGCTTCTAACATCCTGGGGCTGGCTCCCATGAGCCCAAAACCAGGCTGGGCAGGAAACAACACACGGGGAACTACGTGACACCTCTACCCACCTGTGCAAAACTCATTGAAGTCAAAGATGGGCGTTGCCTGGTTCCGGCAGAGCAGGTTGGATGGGGGCTCCTCGACGCCCTCGAGCTGCTGGGACAAGGCCCAGAACACCTTGCACTTCTCCCGGCGGGTGGCAAAGACCTTGTAGGCGCGTTGCTCCAGCAGCAGCCCTGTGATGCCCAGCAGCTCCTCGGTGATGCGCCGCTGCTTGCCATCAGCCACGCTGGCGGGGCTGGGGAAGTGCACCACGTGCCAGGGGCACGGGGCCCCTGGCAGGCTGGGGGGCTGGTAGGTCAGCAGGCAGCGGCTGCCCCCAACCACCTCCCGGTGGAACTCCTTCCCCCGGTAGTAGATGGTGACATCCAGGATGGAGACGATGCCATCTGCACCAGGAAGTGATCAGCAGCCACATCCTCCAAACCAAAATATTCCCCCTCCCCAAAGCACCCCCCAAGCATATTTACTGATAATAATTGCAATAATAATTTATAGCTATTAATAATTAATTACCCTCACCTGTGTTGTCCAGCAGCAGCCGTGGCTGTGGCACAGGGCTGGCGGCGGGCACGAACAACGTTGCCTCTGCCACGTACTGCATGGGGACCGTGCCCTCTGTCAGGTGGCACGGCGGTGGCATGGCCCCTGCAGCGGGAGATGAGCAGCATTGGCATCACCATTCCAGATGCCACCCTGGCCTGTTCCCACCCCATTATGGCATTTCCACAGCCAGGACCAGATCCTGCCCCATGGCACCCACCTGTCTCCTCTGGTGGCATGAGGCCCGTTGGTTGGCAGGTGTCCAAGGTGGGCTGCTCCACCGTGGGCACCCACTGTGGAAATGCCATGGGAGGGAAGCAGGTGTTTTGGCTGGTGTCTGCGTAAGGCTGGAGCAGGGTGTCCTGGTGAGGCTGGAGCACGATGTTCTGGTGAGGAATGTCCCCTAAAGGGAAACCACATGTGGGAAGGTGCTGGCGTCACTCACCCAGGCAGTCACCAACTCTGGATCCTGCGATAAGAGCTGGTCTCACCTGCGGGCACCCAGGATGGGGCCAGCGAGCCAAGGTCACAGGGAGAGATGTCACACTGCTGCAGCAGCTCCTCCAGAATTGACAGCTCTGTGGGGTCACTGCTTCCTAAGGGGGAGCACAGTGGGTAGGATGTCTCACAGACACAAAACTAGCCCCAGCTGAGCCTAGTGGGTGTCCTCCCCTAGAAAAAGATCGTGGGACTAGTGCTTACCTGGGACAGGGATTGCTGAGGCCATGTCTTGGGGGTGGAGCTCCAGCTGGAAAAGGAAGGAGAATGGGATCTTACTGCTGTGGTTGCCAGGCACCCAGCCTCCCCCAGCCAACATTTTGGCCAGGTGCTGGGCTGCAGCTTGGGAGCAATGCTTGTGGAGTGGCAGCAGGGATCCCTCCTGGCCTGCTGTGCCCACCCAGCTACCTGCAGCTGCTGTTGTGCTGCCTGCTGGTCCACCACAGGGTTGGGGATGCTGGAATCTCCTTCCTTGCTGTCCTGGAGGGTGGCTGAAAGGAGAGCACCAGGAATGGGAGGCCCTAAGATTGCCCACCCCATCCAACACAGCCCCTCCATGGGGCAAGGCTCACCTGAGACAACGGAGAAGACCTTGTGGGGGTCATCACCACGCTTGGAATGGTCGTGTTCCAGCTTGAACATGTGGGTGCTGCTCAGAGCACAGCGGAAGTTGGTCTTCCACTTGGCCGGGTCCTCAGAGCCTTCCTCATACCGCCCACTGACCCTTGCCCAGGCCTGGGGGTGCAGGGAGGTGAACGTGGGATCCCTGGCTCCACGAGTGTGGAGGTTTCCAGGGATGACTGGTCTTCCCCCACCTCCCCAGCTCCCACCTTGAAGACCTCAGCTTGCTGCTGGTCACTATCCTATCCCACACACCTTGAAGACCCCGAGGCTGCTGCGGGCCACCCCCACCCCGCCCACCTTGAGGATCTCCAAGTCGCTCCTGGCGACTCTCATCCCACCCACCCTGAAGACCTCCAGGTCACTGTTGGTGATGTCCTTCCTGGCGTTGTGCTTCCAGGGGACGCGGAAGATGGTGTGGGCAGAGTCGATCCAGCGCAGCCCCCGGTAGCTCCCGCTGTTGATGGCGTTCAGCAGCCACTGTCCGAATCGCAGCTTCTGGGCTTCCCTGCGGGCGTGGGACCGTCATCGGGGGGGACCGGGACCACCCGGAGACGGCGACCCGGGGCGGGCCGGGCGTGCTGAGCGCAGCTTACCCCTCCTCCGCCGCTGCCATGGTGCTGGGTCCGCAGAACTGCCCTGCCGTGCCGTGGCGCACCGGGTGGTGACCTCGGCGCGGGGGACGGTCGCCGCCTGCCCGATCCTTTACCCGCCCCTTTTGTTTTCCTGGAAATCACGTGTCCCTTCCGAAACTGAAAGTGCCGCCGCTCCCGCGGCGGGGCGGTGTCGCCGCTGCCGGGAGTGCCCGCGGGACGCTCCGGCCCCGGCGACGCCGCTGGGCGGCCCCGCGCAAACCCCTCCGCGGACTATCGTTAATTCAAATAAATAAACCGGACCTAAAACTGAGCGTGGGAATCCCGCAGCGCAGGGAGTCGGCGGCACCCGCTCCAGCCGGGGCTTCCCGGGGCTGGAAACCCCCGAGCCACGTCCAGATGTTTATTTTAATCCTTCTTCTCCCGGCTGCCTCGGCTTGCACGCTAAGGCCGTGCTGCCAAAAGTGACAAACCAATAAAGGCCGAAGTGCGGCGGGCGGCGCTCGGCACCGAAGCAGAGGCGAACGAGCCCATGCCCCCGACAGGAGGCGAGTCAAGGGCAGCAACAGCGACCGGCCGGCTCTTCCCTGAGCCCTCTGAGCTCCGTGCGGAGCAGTAAAAACAACCCAAACTCTCTGAGAGGTTTTTCGAGTTCCTTACCCAAGGACCAGGAAGGGGTGGAGGGGTCAGTGGGGCTGAAGCATGGGACTGCAGCCTTTTCCCCGGTGTGCAGCTTGTTTTTGAGGAAATTTCTTCTTCCAGGAACTCCCTACTGCGTACTAAGCACTCTACATGGTTTTTCACAATACAGCCTTTTGTTTCCTAGGAAATTCTCCACTTCCTTCCTAAAAAAATCCCCCGCTACTCTCCAGAAAATTTCCCAGTCACTTTGCAGGCTATTTCCTCCTTGTTTCCCAGGAAATGTCTTTATTGCTTTCTAGAGTCCTCCATCCCTGTCTGTGATTTTTCCTTCTGCTTGAGGATCTCCACTGCCTTCCTGGGAAATTTCCCCGTGACTGTTACTCCCCGGTGAGAGGAAAGCTGCTGTCTTTACAAACAGTTTGATGGGTGAAGGTTGGGGTCAACGCCTTTGAAACGGGTCCCAGTGTCTCCGCTGCCTTTGGACGGCAGGTTTCTTGCAGAGCCCAGGCAGCTCGGCTCCTGACACAGACAAGGCAATGCACAGCCTGAGTGTCTGAGCTCTGGGGTAAAAGCGCAGGTTCGAGGGGGGATATGTGGTGGGCAGTTCGAGAAGGCCGTGCCTTCCTCGTGCCTCAGCCAATGGGGAAATGAAGAGGGCAACATGTGGCCGGGAGTTTAGGATAAAAGGAGGGTGTCCCCTCTGAAACCGAGAGAGAAAACCCCACAGGTGTGTGCCCCCGTGGACTCTCTTCATCTACTCAAATGAAGTTGAAGGACTCCTCTGCCTCCTTTTTGGAGGTAAACCTCAGGCATTTATGGATTTTCCTGACAGTGGGAAGCAAGAAATTATTTTCCAAGTATCATTCATTCTCTCCAGGCAATTCCCCTTTTGCTATCCACCAATTCCTCCATTGCATTCTGGGAAATTTCCCCTCTTGGAAATAGCACTGTTACGTTCTTAAACAATGTCACTTCTGCTTTTCAGGAATTTCCCAGGTATATGA
This sequence comes from Irena cyanogastra, assembly GCA_013397155.1. Taxonomy (NCBI): domain Eukaryota; kingdom Metazoa; phylum Chordata; class Aves; order Passeriformes; family Irenidae; genus Irena; species Irena cyanogastra. Next base: position 930,672 of record VWZV01011962.1, on the reverse strand, counting down.
GGCAATTTCCTTCTTGCTTTCATGGAATTTCCCTCCTTTTATTTCTAGGCTATCCCCCCTATAGCCTTGTAGGAAATTCCCCCATTGCTTCTAGAAATTCCCTGAATATTTCCCCCTTTGCTTTCAAGGACTTGCCCCTAGTTCTCACATGGAAATTCCTACATTGTCTTACAGAAAATTTCCCCTTTGTTATCCAGGATATTTAGCTTTATAGGATGGTTTCCTTTTGTGTTCCAGGAATTCCCCTCTTGGTTGCCAGGATTTTTCGTTTTGCAGGAATTTCCCCCAGGATTTTAGGATATTTCATCCTTCTGTCCCAGGAAATTCCACAGGCCAAAACTGACTCAGCACCTGAACCCAGGACAGGAGCATTCAGCAGATCCAGCAAAATGTATTTAAGGGCAGTGAACATCATGAAACCCAAAGAGGAGCCAGGAGAGCCAGGTCAGGGTGAGAGCAAGGGACAAGGCTGACATGGACAAGGTAAGGCTGGAAAGGGCCCGGGGTGGGTGGAGGACCCTCTGCTACAGGAACAGGTGGGAAGAACAAGGAGTGGTGCTGGCCTGTGGCTCCTGCCCCAGGGACAAGCAGCACCTGCAGGGAGGTGAGCAGAGGCGTGTTTATTTACTTTCATTCCTCAATGCTGCAATCAATGCAGAGCGGTTTCAGTTAATAGGTGATTAATTAAATTGATGGGAATTCTCCCATTTTAAACTTTTCTTTTTTTTCTTTTTGCAAGCAGGACCCTGCCTGGCTGGAGAGGGGGGTACCTGTCCTGCATAGCCACAGCTGTTATCTCCTGCCACCTCCCCAGGTCCTGCTGGCTCAGGGACATGTCAAGGAAGCTAAAAATCAGCCTCATTTAGGTCACCAGCTCCTGCACAGTGGAAGAAGAGCTGGAGATTTCAGGAGAAAGAGTCAGTTTTACAAAGTAGTTTTTAAAAGCATCTCGATGGACAAGGAGAGCTTTCCCTGAACCTCAGCCCTTCATTGCACCAAATTTTCCTCCAAACTTAACCTCGCCATACAAACCTGCACCCCATGCACATCCCTGTAGCCACGAGTCACCCGGTTTCAAGGAACAATCCTTGCAGGAAGAAGGGCAAGCTGCAACCCCACAAGTTTTATCAGCAAGGTCTCTTTTGGGGACCCTCCCTGTAAATCAAAAAGCAGCAAGGAATAGGGCACCTTAAAGAAAAAAAATAAAATAAAACTTTCTCTTTTAATCCACCCAAGGGAAATCCAGAGCAAGAGCAGCATCACAGCACTACACACAGCACAGACATCTATCATTGCCTTTGCACAGATTCCTTTCCAGATACACGGAGAAGTCATTAAGAAAAAAAAATTATTCACGTATGCAAAGTGACAAGTAACAAATCAGCCACAGAACAACTTTTTCAAAGAGAAAAAGGATGTATCAAGGAAGAAGTCCCTCAACATATAGGTTTCAGGAAAACCTAACTGAAGAACGGTGAAACAGGTGGTTTTCTTTTAAACATTAAAAACAAGGATATTTTAAAAATTAATTTAAATACACATTCAAAACACAAACACCAAGCAGGCGCCTGGAGAATAAAGCAAAAAGAAGGAATGAAAAGTGAATTCAACCAGTTTAATTTCAACACCAAAGTTGGGTGGATTGCACCAAATGGAATAAATAACGGAGAAGATCACACTGGGTTGGTAATCTCACACTTAAGATCATTTAAACTAGAATTAATTACACAGCCCAAGAGAGTACTGAATGAGGAATTCCTCTGACAAGTGATACCAGCTGGGGCAGTGTCCCTTTGACACAGCAGGTTGCAGGTGTGGATTTGCCTCCTGCCACTCACCACGGATCCCCACCCCAGGAGCAAACAGGATGTTCTTGTGATGCACAGGACTCACCCCCTCAAGTGATGGACACACAAACAACTCCTTGCTCAGAGAATGTGAACCCTCTGCTGGCTCCAGTCACACCCAAGGCAAACATCAGAACACAACCAGACCTTGTGTTCTCACCTGGCAGGGTGAGCCCACAGGTGCAGCATTTCTACTGTGGCTCCATGAGGCTGGGCAGTGCCAGAACGGGAGCCAGTGCCTCCTTCCACACACCTGGGGTCAGGCTGGGAAAAAATGGAATCAGCTGATCTACACCTGCAGCCACAGCTTTATCACTCTAGGGGTGGGCAGGCTGAAGGAATGTAAGTGGCATCTTGTTTGGTTTTCCTTCCCCACAACCCTGAATTAAAAAAAAACCAAACAAAACCCAGGAAAAAAAACCACCCCCCCAAAAAAAACCAACAAAAAACCCCCAACAAAATAGAACTGAAGAAAATCCCCACAAAACAAAATAAAAACAAACCAAAAACCCACAAACAAAAAATAAACCCCCCAAAACACAAATAAAACAATGACCAAACAAAAAAAAAACCAAAACCACAAAAAAACAATCAAAAAACCCCAAAGAAACAAAACAAAAAAAAAACCCAACAAAACAAAACAAAAACAAAACAAAACAAAAAAACAACACCCCAAAACAAAAACAACTTGATCCCAAGTTCCTCTCCCTTCCGTGCCTGTAGCCAAGCAGGGAAGCACCTTTGGACATTGATGTGATCCCACAGACATGTTCCCTACAGAGCAGACACCTTATTTCTGCACCTCACCCGGATGTGCCTGTGACACCTAGTTAGGAGGGACATCCCTTTGCTTTAAAACAAAAATCATTACAAAATCAATAGGAACAGTCAGAATTCATTTAAGTCCAAGTAGTTTTTAAAAAGGGAGAAGGGAGGACTGAAGGTTTCCAGGCCAAGGAACTTGCCAGAGCCAGCATCCCCCCTACCCCTGCCTCCAGCAGCAATGAGATAAGCCCCCTTTGTGCAGCATTCACTCTTGACCTGCGGTCAGCAGAGCCAAGGAGGTGCTGAGGGGACACAGCTGCCCCTCCAGCTCCTCCTCAGATAGCTGGCAGCTCCAGAAAGGGAAAACTGAGGTGGATGAGGGTTGAAGTTATTTCTTTCCCATCTATCCTCCTCCCCGAGACTGAGAGGAGACTTCTGGGTCTGCAAGCCCAGTCTGTGCTTACCAGTGTCCTTAAGAATGACAATTTAAAACCAAAGAATGGGAAATTAAAAAGAGAGAGAGAGAGAGGAATAATTAAGTACTGTCCGTGGAAGGAGCAGGAGGGGGCAGGTTCCAGATGGCGGCAGAGGAGGGACTCTCTCCCTCCCCACGTCTGCCCACCTGGGCACCGGGTCCCTTCGCGAACCCTTTGTGCTGTTGCTGTGACATCGATCGACACGGATGGCAAACACGGGGATGGATCCAGCGCTGCAGAGGGCGGGAGGGCACACGCAGCCACCCCGGGGCTAGGCCCGGTGCTTGGGGAGCATGTCCAGCAGGAATTCTGCGATGCCTACAAAGTAGACAACTTGTGCAATGCCGAAGAGAGGAGCAATGACCAGGGCTCGGCAGTAGGCCCCTTTGAAGAAGGCCATGGGCCCTTCCCTCTGCCAGATCTTCCTAGGGAGAAAAGACACAGATAGGTAAGTGTCCATTTCGCCCCTCCACCATGCCAGGAGAGCCCCTGGCCATGCCCTGCCTATCTGCCTCCCTGCAGAGACTAAACCCAGGCAAGTGCTGTTGCCTGGCACAGCCTCCATAGCAATCACCCATCACTGTCCAAGTGCTCTGCAGGTCGCCATGCAGAAAATTGCCCAAAACAAAACAAAACCTAGACACAGGAGTGGCTGCCTGTGTCTGGAAGTACAGCTAAAACAACCTCATGCTTGCATCAAGAGGTCCCCCTGCTCAAAAGCTCCACCCTCAGGATGGGACAGAGCCAGATGGCAACAAATTCTGGCTACCACAGAAATACAAAAGCAGAAAAAGTCCCTTCGTGTTTTGGAGCAGCCAGACCACAGTTCAGCAAAGGATCAGACGATAATGCAGCTGGGGACAGCCCACTCTGGCAGTGCTTCTGCAGACACTGTGCAGAGCAGTCCCAGGAGGGATATGAGACTCAATACTGTAGGATTTTCCAACAGCAGGGCCTTGAGAGAGACTACAACATTGCCTCCCTTTGAAGAAATAAAATCTCAGTGTTATGACTATTGGGCTTTGGACAGAAGTGTTTAAATACAAATGCTATATTTTTCTTGCTCAATATGGGAGGAAGTTCTCTTTTATAAAACTATATATACACATCTGCTCATACATCTAAATGTATCTCCAGATAGACAGATAGATTGATAAAAGCACAGGGACGGAGAGAACATGAAGCACAGCTGCTAGTTGGGTCTAGAAGCTGCACTGCCTCCCTGGCAGCAGGCAGCAGCAGCTGCCAAACACCTGATGTGGTGCCTCTGTCATGAGGAGTCTTACTTGGTGCAGTCCAGGATCCCCGAGTAGGTGTCCTCATTCACTCCTCTCTGCAAGGACTGCAGCCGCGTTTTGATCACTGGAGAGGGAAAGAGAGGGGAGACACTGGTGAGCACTGGAGGCGTAGCAGGCAAGAGCCACCCTGAGAGTAATGTCAAAACAAAATTACCAAGAATACAGACCATTCTCATACATTTATCAGGGAAACAAACCCATTCCCTTACAAGTGGATAAAAGAAACACAAAGCCACTCAAAACTCAACCCCTCCCTCCCTCACTGTGATCAAGGTTTCAAAAGCTGACTTAAGCTTTAAACCTTCCGAATTCTTCAAGTATCTCTCTGCGAAGTGGGAACTTATTTTCAAATGCTCATCTCCTTCAGGAAGAGGTATCTAAAATACACAGTACTGCTCCTACGTTTTTTCACACCTTGGAGCATGTGCAGTGTTGGGGAGAGAGCAGTTACTTTCTGGTGTTTTTCACAGGAGAGAAACCACGGTGGTATTTAAGGCAGATGCTGTGGAGCAGGAGAAAAGGCCACAGATGTGAGGCTTCCCCAGTTTGTCCCACACCATATAGTTGTAAGTGGTCTGCTTATTATCACTCCACCTGGAAATGTGCCTGTCCTGCCAAGAATAAGTGAAAAGAATGACACCCTCTTCCTGACATACCTAGTAAGTACTGCAAACCTCTGCATAAGCTGTGGCCAACGTTGTAGCTCAGCTAAACTCACACCATCAGAGCTGGAAGCAGCAGAGCTGTCCCTTTCTGTGTGCTCATGCTGCAAAAAGGCAGGCATAGTCACCCTCCTCCTCACTTGGCCCAGCCTGGGCCTCTGAGTCCTGTCACTTGGCACCAGAACACCACCAGAGGCTACTCAGGACTCACCATCACAAGGATTGACAGCCACTGCAGCCGTACTGCCAGCCACACATCCAGAGAGGAAGGACACGTAGAACGGAGCCTTGACATTGGGGTCTTTCTGGCCCAGCTTGTTCAGGTTTGCAAACAGAGGGAAGTAAACAATGGAGAATGGGACATCCCTAAAGTGGGGCAGGAAAAAAAGGAACAAGGATGAGCCAAGTCAGCACAGGACACCAACAAACTGAGCAAAGGAAGGGCTGCAAGCATCACACATTGGCAGCACAGCCATGAGTGCAATGCAGATATCCTGGCTCTGTGATTGCAATGCAGACAGGAACTGAAACTCAGTGGGGCAAAAGAGACTGCACAAAGGACAACAGGCCCATGGGAGGCATGCAGCCCTGCAGGATCAGTGGGCTCCCCCCTTTTTTTAAACATTCATACTAAAGACACCAGCACATTCAGAGGTCAGTTGTTTTGACCACTTTTGTTAATTATGAGAGGTTCCATCCTGCCCTCCATCCCCCTGGGTGCTGCTTTAGCTCTGCCTTTGTTAAAGCTAGAGGGGAGTCACCCTGTGAAAGCCCAGGCAAAGAGTGCCAGAGCAGGCACCAGTCCTTGCATCCAACATGCTCCGTGGCCCAGCTCTCACTGCACATTCTGGGGTCTCAGGCTGACGGTTTTACTTTGCCAGCTCACAAGGACTTCTGTACAGTGTGAAAATACAGACTGTGGGGCGAGCAAAAACCTTTCACAGAAAGCAGCAGAATTAAATCTTCCAGGAACAAAAATATACCCTCCCTCTCTTCTCTGAGCTTCCCTTCTTTAATGTACAAAATCTGCGCATGGAAAACAAACTAAACCAAGCCCACACCCGCTGAAGCCGACGCCTCCTTTGCAGGCTCATCCCTGGGATGGGGAGTGCCTTAGGTCCAAGACTGGGAAGGCCAGTGCCCTGTGCTCCAGCCCATGCCATCCTACCTTAGCAGCGTGGCTCCCAGGCCCTTGTAGAGTCCGGCGATGCCTTTGCTCCGCAGCAGCTCCCTGGTTATCTGGGTCGCTGTGGGGAGCCTTTCCACCGCCGGCTTGGCCGCCGTGGCCGCGGGGGAGGAGGAGTGCGGGGCCTGCGCCGCCATGAGCTTCTTCTGTGCCGCTGGGGAGCAGAGCAGCAGCACCGGTCTGCAGGTGCCAGCAGCGGCCTCCTGCTGCCCGGTGCCGCGGGACACGGAGCGACAGGCACATCTCCGGGCAACACGGCACGCAGACAAGGGCCAGGCAGCTGCCCTGCAAGCTTTTCCCCCACTCTGCCCATCTCCCTCAGCCTGTCCCAGTCCCTGACCGCGCTGCCACACCACAACGCTGTCGCCTGCGCTCTCCCACCAGCCGGTTTGCCCAAGCAGGAGCACCATCTCTGCAGTGCAGAGAACAGGAGCTGCTCTGGGCAGGCGGGGGACAGTCCCTGCTTCCAGGTGTGTCCCTGAGCTGCCAGTATAACAAACAAGATGTTCATTAACAAGACAGCTTCCCAAGTTCTGCTCTCTGCCTCCCTCCCCTGAAAGCAATCATTCACCTGGGGAGTTTCTCTGTCACATTTATAAACACATCCTGGTTTCTCCCACTTTTCCACCTCATGCACTTCGGCCCTTTGGCCAGAAGATGGAGAAGCACTTCAATCTGTAAGTAATCCCTGGCACCCCACAGCTCTCCTGCCACAGAGAGAACAGGCTGTTCACAGCATCGAAAACCTCTCCTGAACCCTCAAACCATGGCTTAAATCCTTCCAACATTTTAAAATAATATGCACAAAGAGGATAAGGTCTGCAGTAAAACCAGTGAAGAGAGAAAAGTAAAAGTAAATCCGTGATTATTCAGGAATGCCACATGAAATGAGAGATTAAAGGATAAATTGGCCCGTTTTCCAGGAAGGGCCATAAACATGGTATCTAACAGCATCATGCAGGGCTCCTGGGAAGTGAGGCTGTAGCCTAGATTGACCTCTGTAAGAGACTAAGGAAAGAGCAAGCAGCTCTTTCCCCCAGAGTCTCCATGCCAGACTCTGGTCTCTGTTCCCACCAGAAACACTCCACAGTGTTTCAGCCAAAAGGCTCACACTCCCTCCTGCCTCTGCCTGCCAGCTCATGCCCACAGCCCCAAGAGCCTGATCCCAAATCTCGTTCAAATTCAGTGCACTGGGAGAATTTTATTTACTCTTTCAACCAAGACAACTGCTGTTTTTGTCAGGCAGGAAAAAAGAGTACAAGGGGAGGCAAGTCATCTGGAAATAACACATCCCCTTGGGAAGCTGTTAGGGAGGTGCTACAGGGGGGCAGAAGAGAGAAAAAATAGACATCAGAAAACATGGAGATGAAAGAAGCAGCACAGGAAAGGCACTGGAGGATGCTAATCCCTTCTTGGGTGCACAGGATCTACCAGGTTTGAATCACTCACAAGCTGACCACCCAGTCATCTCTCCTGTCTCTCCACCCACCAACAGCATTTGTTGTTTTGCTTGCCAAGCTTATTGTTTGAGCTAAAAACCCACTGCCTTTTGTAACTGCAAGGGCCTCTGCAAAGCCAGCTGAGCAAAGTGTGGGGAGAAGTAAGCTGGGAAGAGAAGGAGAAATTTCTGCTACATCTGTGGTATCTCTGACGTGGGAGAGCAGGGGGAGGGAAAAGGGTTTCTCCACTCATCCTCTAAGCTCCGCCTTCAAAGCCCAGTCCCAGCTCCTTCCCCTCTCCCTGCTCAGGGCACACGAAGAAAATCCACATACCAAGGCGTCCTGCATCCTGCAGCTGGATTTTGAGCATCTCCATGGGAGTGGTGACAATCACTTGGCAGGTCCCCGCACCACAGCCTGCCAGCATCTCCCTCAGCAGTGTCAGCTTTTTCCTGCCCAAAGAGAAGAAAGAAAGAGCCCATCAGAGGAGGTGGCCTGCAACAGCACTTAGGCAGCTGGGTACAAGGCTCGGGGCACATCTCTGACCCTGGGGTTTACAGGAAAGGCAGCCAAGGGGGCAGCAGAACCTGCCTGGCCTGACAGTTCAGCACAACCCAGGCTTGGCATCTCTGCCAGCACCACCTGACCTGGAGAACAGACTAATTTTGTCCCCAGAAACAGAACATTCAGAAAAGCCACAAGCCCCATCAGAACAGCTCCAGAGAGGAGCACACAGCCCCCTCCACCCATAGCCAGAGCACTGCAGCCCTCTTCCAGGCTGATGGTGCCCCTGGTCAGGGCACACCTTTCAGAAAGGGTATCACTTCAGAGGGCAGCAGAAGACCTGGGCATTAAGGGGAATATGCAGCTTTCCTCCTGCCAGCCTAGTCCTTTAAAAATTGCCAACAAACACAGACCACGGGAACGGAGCAAGGGGAGAAAATATTCCACTTGCTGCTTCAGAGTTCTCTGAGAAAAGCAAAGTAAATAAACAGTGAATATGAATCAGAGAGGCAGTTCCTCTGTGGTTAGAAGCTGTTTCACGTTACCAGGTTTTCCAAACCTAAACAAATAGCCTTTGCACTAAACTAGTCCTCCCTGAAAGACAAGGGATGGGATGGACCTCCAGCAATGAAGATTTGTGCATTCTCAGCACTACAGAGCAGGGATGATCAGCAACATGTTCTCACACAGCAAAATGTAGCATTTCATTGTTCCTTCCACTCCAAAGCTATGAAAGAGCCCAAATAAGACTAAAAAAAGGAATTCGGAATGCAAAACCTCATAAAAATTTCAGAAAGTGATGTGTTTTTGCCCTGTAAAAAAACTTCACGCCTTGGCACCAGAAAACACTGACTTGATCAAAAAGTACATCTGACCTGCTCTTTTCTAAAAGGGTTTAAAATACAAGTGTGTATAAATCACACAGCCAGAGAGAAGCAGCCTCCTCTTTTTTCTGTTTTAAATGCAAGTACCATTTTTACCTCCCCCAGCCCTGCTCTGCAGCAGTACCTCATCTTAACCTCCTCAAGGCGCATCCCCACACTGTGGCAGAAGCAGTTTCACAGTGATATTCCCCATTCCCTTGCACAGCCCAGGCACACTCCCCTGCCAGGGGTTTCACAAGCACACACACAGCACAGCTGTGGGGCAGTGGGCCAGCAAAGCAGTTTCAATGCCAGCCCTACAGGAAAGGGAGGGCAGATGCACTGTAATCCTGCTGGCCCACCACGTAAGCTGGGCCCATTTCTCCACCTCTTATCTTCTCTGGGGAGGATATGAGAGCAGGGGATTAGAGGCACAGAGCCACAACAGAGATTACCAGTGACTAAATATAGAGCACTCCTATAAGGCTGAAAGAAGGAATATTTCAGTCTCCCCTTTCCAAATTTCCTCACAGATGAGGAGCTGCAAAGAACAACCTCTCCCACAGCGTTACCCACACGGGTGCTGAAGTGTGCACAGCAGGCTTTCCTGGAGGTGTGGGGGAACTAGGATGTGCAAATCTAGAGATTCCCACTGCCACTGCCACTTGGAAGTGGCCAACTTGTGCCTTTTGGGCAGCCTGAAGCACACACCAGTCTCTGAGTGGCTCGATACAGTCAGCAGCAAGGCTGCGCAATCCCCAGCCTGGCTGTGGGAGGAGGCAAACCACCCAAAGGAGCTGGCTGCCAGAATCTCTCTTTGGCACAGCAGAGCACCTCCCACTTTAGCAAGAGCCCTGGAGCATCCCTGGAGAACGTATCTTTTGGCTTTTATCCAGGGTGACTGCTTTGATAACCAGTTCAAAAGAGCAGGAAGATTTGGCCTACATATTCATCTTGGACCATTATCCCAGCCAACTAAAGTCAGCCGTGACTTGACTGAACTCCATGGAGCTATGCCAGTGTGACCCAAGGAAGGATTTATGCATGTGAGTGTATTTTAGAGATGTCAAACAGGTACACCAAAAGCATCTAGAACGAGGGCTTTCAGCTTTTGGTTTGCACATGCTGGGAGCTGGGGAGAGTTCAAGGAAAAAAAGTAGCTTAAGATAAGCAAATCTTTTGACAGGAAGTTTAAAAGCTGCCATACAGGGGTCAAACTGCCTTTGCAAAACCTCACCAGTCTGCACATAAAAGGAAAGTTTGAAAACTGTTCATCTCTAGACAACAAAGGGGTTTAAATATTTAAGGCACCACTGGCCTTATCCTCGTGGTTTAAAAACTGGCACATCTCAACTAACTACAAAAGCTGGAACACCATCCAAAATCTGGTCCTACAAATGCAGAAACCATCTTTTATCACAGCAAGAGAGTGTTAAATATAACATATACACAATAGCCTCAAATTCTGCACTGGCAGAAATAGGTTGTTCTACATTTTTTACTGACATACTATTAATTTATGACAAATCAAAAATGTCAAATGGGGAGGAAATTCATGCTTGATTTAAATTATAGTTTCAAACTAGAGCTGAAAAATAAAGTAAAAAAGCAGGAACTAGAGGTTTATGGAAGGCTTTTTGGGAGCAATCAGTTCAAAGTTAGGATCTCTGACAGCATTGATATATTGATATAACATGGGAGCAGTGTAGGATTTTTTCAAGTTTCTGAAAAATCTTGACCATGTGGAAATTTACTGTTTGGGCAGGGACCAGATTCAGCCATTCTGGAATCAGGATGACAACATTTCCAGAGAAGAAATCTCTGAACTAAAGAAACATCCATACAAAGCAATCCATTTCTATTTCCTACCCAAGGGGCTACTGTCCCCAGCTTGGACATCACCTTCCTCACTCATAAAAAAACCTCTGCCTCTGTCTGTCAGCACAAGAGGTTGCAGAAAGCTCGCCAGGAGTTTCAAAGCAGACAGAGCCAGTTCCTTTCAAAACAATTTAAATAGTGGGTCTTTGATATGGATTAGAATACCAGCACACAGGAGTTGTCCTTCAAAGGAAGAGCACTCTCTCTGCCACAGTCACAGGAGGATGTGCACACAAACTGCCAGTTGGTCCCTTTAATCCAACCCCTGATTTTCCAAGGGGGAACAAGCTACTGCAACTGCACTTCAGAAAAGCTGGAGCTATGATGCTGGAAATGTAAAAGCAATACAGTTCCCACTACAAGCTCCCTCTCACTTCTAGTGCCAGTTCAAAAATGCCTCAGACAAGCTAAATAAAGTACTGATGAGGAACAGATACATCTCAAAGTAACACTGCCAGATTAAACGCTGATCTGGAAGTCATTATTTCAGGTATGTGCGGGAGTTCTGCGTTGCATGTTTGGACTAAGTCAAGAGGAGGCTGACATTGTACCTGCATCAGGTTTGCCCTGGCAGGAAATCCCAAGTGTTTTTTTCCAATGTGAACATTTGTGGAAGTGAACAATGGACAGGGTAACACGACTGAGCATGTTGAACACAAACACAGCCCACATATCCCAAGATATGTGCCTGAAATGATGGCAAGGACAGTGCTCCTCCCATGGGAGCATTCTGTGATTAAACAGCACATCTCTATCTCCCTCCAGATTAACAGTTGAAAGTGCATTTACTTTTTGGCTGATCTTTGATGTCAACAGCTTCAATCCACTGCAACTGCCTGGCCTCTGTGTGCTAAACAAAAGAGCTCTCCCAAACAGCTGTTCCTGAATTGGCACAGTGACATTATCAGCTCCTGTCTCCTTCTCAAGGGGAAGGGAGAGACTTTCTCACTCCCAAGTCTCAGTGAATTGGATGAGGGTTACCTACGTTAAAGAAGTTTCTGAGTATCCAGTGGATAACTGCAGGAGAGGCTGCCTAGGCACACAAGTGCCAAAGACCAAGGTTGGGTGCAGGGTGATACAGCAGCTCAGCACCAAGACTAGCAGCAGCACTCCTTCTTCCTAAATTGAGAGCTCCACTTTACAGACTGACTAAGAGCGTTCTGCAGTTCAAGGATCATACAAGCCATGCAATTGATACTTAAACTCATGCACAGTAGAGATGGTCCAAGTATTTTAGGAGAGCCTGAAAGAAGAGCAGATGAAGGAAAGAGCCCTGGGGAGATCTATCAGCTGGGAAGCCAATGGAGAACAAGCTCCAGTCTCCCTATCTGCATAAGACTGAAGGAAAAATACCTTGCTTGTCCCAGGATTACCAGTTGGCTATTTCTCTTCCCTGTGCAAAGATACAAGACAGGAGGAAGCAGAATGGAAGAAAATTTGCTAGCATCAGCAGAGGCAGAATTAAGTCAGTCATGCTGGTCTTCCTAGGAATCCGAGCTGCTAAGACAGCAGATTGCCAGCCTTTGCTTCAGAACAGCAAACAAAATAAAGGTCAAGATTAAAGAGGACAGGATAAGTAAGGGAGTAATACCTTGGAGAAGAACAGCAGGAAACTCATCCAGGGACACTGGAAAGTTTGTAGGAGCAACAAACTGCTTATGTAAGAAGGCATGAGACACTTTTTACTGCAGCCAAGGCAGAATATTTAACCAAGAACCTGAAAAATGAACAAAACTTGGCAAACACACACCTAACAAAATGGTTATCTGGCAGTCCACACTTTGGAGATAAACATGAAACCTTGTAGGACACTTTAAAGGAACTGATTTTATTAAGTGTTTAACATCCAGATTCAAAGGGGATATAAAAAGCAGGCAATACTTAAATCAATTGAAGAGGCCTCACACACTGAGCACCCAATAATCAATGATGTACTTTAAATGCTGGTGTACTACCAATCTAAATTCAGCTTCATACCCAAGTGATATGTAGTTAAGCACTTCACTTAGCCCTGGTGACTCCTCACATCCTCTGTTCTGAACAATGAAGCCACTCCTATTTTAATAGCAGCCATGAGACTGAGTCTCTCAACACATGCAGCTTCAAAAAGCCAGAATTAAAAAAAATCCCATCTGCTTCCGGCAGTCTGAAGACCGGCAGTTCCCCTTCTCTCCACATTCTGCCTTCCCCAGCCTAGTGAAAACTCTTCCCCACAGAATGACACAGGAACAAAGACATGCCTGGAGACTCTTCTGTGGGGCACCTTCTTCTCCTGGGAACTGCTGAGGCTCTTAGGTCAAAATCATCACAGGAAATCACTCGACCCGTATCGCCTTTTCCAATCGTGGTCATGGGGTGCCCTTCAGGTTTTTCAGTATCTGGGTCTCCCTCCTCTCCTCCATGGCATAGCAAGCATGTTTTCAGCACTCACACAACTCACTCAGGCCTCCCTCATTCCTAAATGACCAGGACAGCTTGGAAGGACCAACTCATTTTTGTTTCTTGAGAAAACAAAAAAGCTGTAGACTGTCATAATGGCCTTGACATCAAAATAGAAACTTGCGAAGAAATAGAAACTGGCAAAGAAGCAGAAATTACGTCCCCCAGCCTGTAAGCACACATGCTCCCTGCACCAAAAGGAGGGAAAAAGCATGGTATGGGCAGGAGTGCCTCCCGGAGTTAGTCTCAGGGTGCAGAGACCTGCAGGAACACACACCTGCACACTCAGGGAGAGAGCTGCAACAAGGGCATGAGAACCCTTGCGAGGACCTGCTGCCCCAATGCTCTGCCCCCAGCAGTGTCCAAGAGCAGAGTCAGGGAAAAGGGAGTCTAGCACAAACCTGTAGTGATAACACTCCTAAAATACTCTTCCAGCAATTCGCAGTAGGAGCTTCCTACATCACAGGTGCTGTTTTCAGTCTGGCCTTTCAAAAACAGGCTTTATGCCACTTTTTTATCCTAGCAGTTTAAAAGCAATTTCAACACTAGGGTTTTTCAAAGGATAAAAATAAATACATTAATGTACACTGAAAGCTGTTGTTTAACTTGAGGCTACTTTGAGTCATGCTGGATTTGCCACACTCTCTCTGGTCCACACGATTCCTCCTCTTGCACATTGAGGTCTATTTTAATACCACATATTTTAATCAGCAAATACTGGTAGAACATGCATATTTTATAAGAAAAGGATTACCAACTCATGCAACATGTTTCAAGCAGGACAAGTGCTAGATGCTTAGCACAAAGGCATTCCATGTAAACAGGTCTAGAAGACTTCTGCAGCTTTGAGTCAGAGCATCCTTTGGGATAGTGACCTAAGGGCACAGCATCTATGAATATACACAGCAGACTAGCTTGTGCAAAAAGGACTTTGATGGAGCTGAACCAAGATCTTGCTGATCCAGCCTTACATTGATCCTAACCCACTCACTGTGCTTTGCCCAATGTAACACCTTGACTCATGCAATTACATAGCAAGAAATGAAACCACATTCATGTGCTGGGCAGCTCCAGGCTTCACCTTTCTAGCCCCAAGCTATTTTGTTTTTCTAACTAGGCTTTGGCTGGAATTGTGAAATTGGTGGCCCAGCCTTGTGATGTGCTAGCAGGTATGCACCCTGTTGGGTCCTGGGTAGGAGAGGCCTTTTAATTCCAGCACTGCTCATCCTGCCCCATCTTACTCAGGCAACTGGGGAGGATGGGACAGAAGCATCCCAAGGGAGAAAACTACCAGGTCCCACATTCACAGCCTATACCAGCCACATCAAACCTGCAAGGCATTTTTCTTCCCATCATATTTTGGGGTGACATTTCTAGGTAGAAACACCTTAAATCATCTACCACAGTAGTATCAAGGCTCTGCCTCTCTCTCCAGCTCACACTGGCTACCCTCAAGAGCACAGCTTTCACCAGATTTCACTCATCCAAGCCCCCAATGGTGGTTAAATGAGATGAGTGACTCTGACTCCACATGCTGCCTAGCTCTTGTCACCTAACTGTGGCCCAACTTCTCTTTTCTCTAATGGAACTAAAAATGCTCTGTGTTGAGACACAAAGACCTCCCACTACCTAGGTGGTATCATGCTCCTGCTCTAGGTCACTGTAGTGCCAGACCCATCAGTATGTAAGATTAAGAAGAACAGGGTGTCTTGCTCTTGGAAAAATTCTCTAGCTCCTTTATTCAGAATTAAGTGCAGCATATCATCCGTGTCATGTGTGCACCAGGCAGTGACCCAAAAGTCAAACTGGAAGAGGTCTGAGTGAAAAACTCAGCTGCTCATGGAAACAACTGCATCCCACTCACCCAAAGGCTTGTTCAAAGCTGGACTCAGCACTGAGACAGACACACACACTAGTCCTCTGAGGAAGCCTTTACCTCTTATGGTGCAGAACATTGACTGACAGGCATGTCCCCTTTTAATGGCTGAAATATCACAGCAGTGATTGCTCTCCCAGAATGCCAAATATATTGCAATGCTAGTCTGATTTCTTCCATGGAATCATTCCCTTAGTGGCAGTACAAGGTGTGGCAGCTTGGCATCCTGTTGGGTCTGTACAAGCTACTAAGCCTTCACTTTGCAGGTGGTGGCAAAGAGCTGTGCTGCTGTTTACTGCAGTACCCCAAGGTGTGCTGGGCTGTCTGCTGCAGGGATGAGACATACTGCTTGGTAGAGGACATCATTACCTCCCACTGTCTGAGCAGAGCACAGAAGAGACACTATTTGAAGACTTGAGTCAGAAAATCACGAAGAGCTGTGAGCCGATGAGTCACGCGGACATATGTTAGCTGCTACTTCAAAGGACTCCAGAACAAAATAAAAAAAAAAGAAAAGGTACAGGAAAAAAATGGATTCTCAATCTGTGTCAGTCCACAATCTCCACTGAAGCTGTTGAGACACTGATCTGCAGCAGCCAAGACTGACATGATATGTTTTGGGAAGTTGTTAAGCCCAGTAATTGTGCTGGAGCTTTGCATTTTCACTGAGGCTCCACCCATAACTGTTGATGGGAATTGCTGAGATCATATCCCAAGCAGGCTGTCTAGCTACTGTCACTGAGGACTGGAGACAATGCCCTTGTCTGCGTCTGGGGAAAGGCCTCTCTCTGATGGGAGACACAACTATTTCCCATGCAATTTAGAAAACATCTTGGTGAAAACAGCATTAAATACTCAGAATCCAGCTCCTCTCAACTGCTCCAGCTTATGCCTTTTACTCACATTTAATTCACATGAACCAAACTCTACTTGCAAGCTGAACAGCTAATTTTATTCCTTCAGCATTTATTTGAAGGTCAGCTGCTGCAAATGCCCTTAGCCAATTCTAAGTTACCACCTCTCTAAAACTATTTTCAAGGTACAAAAGGAGAAGAGGGGTGCTAAGTTTGGGGTCTACAGAACTTTACTTCATACCTTTTCAAGCCAGAAGAAACATATGGAGATCCAACGGGATGCTGAGGACAAGAGTCCTCCCAGCAACTGTTTGAGCAATGATCAGTGACATTGGGTTCCTCTCAAATACTTAGACTACACATTCTGGATCTGCTAACCTTGGCTTAAATCTGGGACTATTTTTAGAAGCTTGAATAAAGAGCAGTCATCTAGTGGAGTGCTTCATGCTTCCCATTTTAGACATTGCATCCTTAGCCTGAACGTAATCACCAGCTGAGCTGTTCAAGGTCAACTCATATTTCAGTCACTGCACTATCCCATTCCACCTTTCCCTGATGTCTCACCAGACGTGTTGCAAGAGTCGGCATCTTTTAAGTTGACTGCAGAAGGTCAATTCCCCACTCACCCATCTTTGGAGAGGTGATGCCGGAAGAAGTCATTGGCTGCCAGTTTAATAGCCTTTTCTGGTGTCACTAGAGTCAGGTTCACTGCAGCCCCTGGGCAAGGAAAAGAGAAAAAGGCCATTGGTAATGAGAATAACAGAACTGTTAACTGGATCTTTCAGGAATGTGTTGTAACTTCTGCACAAAACCACAGACGGAAGCAGGAGAGCTCCCAGTGCACCAAAGGGATTTAGAAATACAGAACATCACTGAAAATTAACAAGTGTTTCTGCCTCCCAACACCATGAATTTGTGAAAACATCCCCAGATGTGTTTCTACTCCATTTGCCATATGTATTTTGTAATTTCTTCAGCTTCACTACTACCTCCCACCATGTATACATGCATCCTTGTCTCTCATCCAAGGATGCACTCTTATGAATTCAGAAGGATGTAGATCAAATCTTCAGAAAAGGAGTACAAGATGGTTTAACAACCAGTCCCAAGTCCTTTGCAAATATTTTGTAACACTGAGAAGCAGAAGACCTCATGCCCCTCCTTCTCAATGGATCCCTTCCCTACTTCCTCCTCAAAAAAACACCAGAGCAGCTTGAATTTTAAGCAGCTCAGAAAAGGCAGAGCCATTGAAAGACCTGGAGGCTGGCTGAAGTCACCTGGCTCATCTGCACAAAACCAGCTCTAGACCAGCCCTTAGAACAAAGTGGTGGCTTCCCCTGTGTATCACCACTGGGTGTCACCCCCAGAACAGCCACCACTGAAGTGGCTTTTTGCCCACCACAAGCTGCAGCACACAGAAATTCCCCTCTGAGCTCCACGGCAGGGCTTGCTGGGGGACCTGGGGTGTAAACAAGCGTTGGCTCCCTGCATCCCCCAGCCACTGGAGTGCCCTTTTGTCAAGAGCAACAAACAGCAAATCCCTCCATTGTGCCTGTCACAATGAAAGGCCTGCATGGCCTGGCTGGCTGCGTGGGCCCTGAACACCGGTATTAGTGCAACATTAGTGCAACACAGCGGCTGGGAGCAGCTTTCAAGCTGCCCTGGGGGAAATGGGGTGAGGGAAGGGCCAGTCCCTTGCAGCAGAGTGGGGTTTGCACCGTTAGATTAACGCTCCGGAACATTCTCCTCCATTTAAATCCTACGGCTCAAAAAGTCCTCCAGTGGATAGCCTCAAGCTCTCCCTACCTGCACTGAAATGTACTGAGCTTCAAGCCCTCCAAAGGAGCTGCACTTGAGACTGGCTAATGGCCTAGAACACCTTTATAAGAACAAACACAAATACAGGCATTTATGCTTGTCTTTGAGATTTTAACAATTTATCCCAAAGATTCCTATTCCATAGGGAAGCAGCCAGAGAAGTCTGTAACCCTACCAGGCTCCGAAGACCTGGTGGGGTTCATTTTCAGGACCTTTGAACCCAAGCTGACAGGAGCTATAAGTGCTAAACACACCTAGAGAAAGCCAGCTCAATCCTTTATTCCTCAGGATGGACTCTCCTCCCTTCAAAAATTGAAAGACATAGGTTTAGGGAGACTTTCCTCAGATTAGGAAGCAACGTCACAATGGGTCTCTGGGACCACTACAATGGGGAGTGGGACACAGGAATCCTTGGCACCACATCCTCTGCTCAGAAGACATACTTCCACCATTCAGAAAATTGCAGCCAAGAAAAGACAGCCTTTGCTGTGCAGGGTTGGGCACCCCAACACATCTTCCCCCCTTTCAGCTCCCATGTTCAGATTTTGCAGAAAATACAGAGTAACACTCCCTCATAGCAAGCCAAAGCAATGCATCCATTCCACACTGGCCATGACATCCAACAAATGCCATCATCTTTTACAGCAGACTAATCAACTAGCAGGGAGCAGGGCAGGCCTCTCCCACTTACGGTTCTTTGCAAACTTTTAAGGGCACCAGTGATTGTGCTGCTTCAGTTTGATATTCTTCCTACACATCACGTCCCCCCTGCCATGGCTCTTGCACACAAAGGGAAGCCACAAAGAAATGACCTTCACGCTCCACATCCACCTTTTAATGCCAATCATATCAGATCTACAAAGCAAATCCACACAGCCTAATTTTAAGTGGAAGTGGCTACCCATGAAGTGTTTTCTCAAACACCAAGTTGAAGACAACTTCAATGACACTCCCAATGGCTATGAAGTAGAACACCTGCACACCAACACGCAGCATGAATAACGCTTTCCTTGGAAAAACAAGAAGAGAAAGGAAAAAAGCATAAACCTGCTACTCTTAACACCAGTGTGAAGGGTTCACTGAAAGAAAGCAAACAAACTCCAAACTGTCAAGCAAGAAAGGTACACAAGAAGTACACTTCCATGCTCTGACCTCCTTCACGAACCAAGAGGCTTCCACAGAAGTTTCTCCTCAATTGCAAATAAACAGAGGATAAAAACATGCAACATACAGGAAAAAAGTTAATGAACCTGGGTTTTCTCCTACATCTTTGGTATTTTCAGTAAAGCTGCTTAGCAGAGAATGGATAATCCCTGTCCTGAATAATCCATAACAGCTTCAATTTACCGGAGAAGGAGAAATTAGATACTCCAGTTGCTGGCTGTATGCTTTCTACGGCATCTTCTTCTTTTTGTAAGATCTCCTCAATTCTGCCCATGCCAATGAGTACTTCTCTAACTAAAGCCAACCTTGGCCTACAGGCAATGCTACATGTACCACAAGCAAAGACAGACAAACAGAATGGAAAAATAAATAGGAATCATTAAAAAACAAAGCTTTTTGAAAATAAGTAAGGAAGTACTACAAAGAACAAAATCAACCAGGGGCAAAACCAGTTGTTTGCCAACTAAACTTGTAGGCATCTTCTTCTCACCAAGCCTTGCTTTCTTACTAAAACACATTTCTCACAGAAGCCCTTATACACCACCAGCAACCTCTATAACAGGGGGGATTGAATCATCCCCAGTGCAGCACTGGGAGGTATTATTAGCAGAGGCCAGGGAAGGCTACCACACTACTGCAGCTGAAGTGCAGCTACCCTCCAAACGTCACCAACAGCAAAGGGAACTTCCTCAGCCTGATCTGGGCCTTTGGCTCCTGCCAGCTTGGCTAAACACTTGGTCTGCAAACAGCACTGGGATTGCTCAGAACATGTGCTGGGATCTTTAGGTGGCTTCTGGCTGGACTGCAGTAGGAAGCTGAGAGAGCATCTCTCCAAGATCCCCCATCACTGACGCCCATGGGGAGCCCACAGGCACTATGGATTCATTCACTTGGTATCATGTTTTAAGGCTGCACACCATCAATTCCTTGAGCACAGACAGGGCTAGACAGCAGCATCCAGCATCGAAGCACTACTGCTGTACAGATGTTACGGGAAAAAATGTGAGGGAACTCCTCTTCTTCCTGTCCCAAACAAATCCAAGCATCCCTGTAACTTTTGGGGAGGAACTTGAGAGAAATGTTGGGATTGCCTTATACATCACACAATTTGCTATGTGCTACTCATACAAAGCAAAGACTGCTTGCCCACACAAATACCTTAAGAGGTGATTTGCAGAAAAGCATCCTACAAACACAAGTGACTTTCCTGTCTGCACTGAGGAGATCTGATTCACACATGAAGAAGCCCTGAAGTCACACAGCAGGAATGGCTGTGCCCAAATAGACTCCTTCTGTCCTCTGACAGAGGCCAAAGGATCTGCAGGGACAACTGACGTGCTTGTGACTCCTCCATGGGGAGCAGCAGCTGCTACTTCAGCACATTAACATATAATCCTCCCAATTTCAGCTTAAAGCCTGCAAATAAGAGCTTGTCAGTCATTCAGCAAATTCTGCTGGGGAACTAGGACAGCTGGAGGGAGAAGACACCAATCCCACCACCTGATTTCCATCTTTCACTGTCTGCAAGGCTCAGACATCTCTTTATCTTCTTTTCAGAAAAGTACTCACACAGTCTTCATGGACCTTGGATGTATTTTACCCACCAACCCCCTCTCTGAGAGGGAGGGAAGGGCTGCTCATGTCAGCTCACAGAACTGAGGCACAGAGATCAGGACTGCTGCTCTTGGGAGTACTCAACTTTGCACCATGGCCATGCTGAAGTATTTATAATTTCCTGGAAGGAGCTGGAGCTATTCAAAAAAGGCCTCTCCAACGCAGCACCCTATTTAATAGTCAGAAGTAATTTCAAGCAACTATCAACACCCTGAACAGAGTTAGGGACATGGACCAAGCTGACCAGACTTGGGAAAGGTTGGGAAAAGAAAGAGGTATGCAAAACGTTCTGCACCCTTCTGCTTGGGGATGACAAGTGGCCTGGATATCCACATCCTCTCTACTACCCTATGCCTTAAAAGACTAAGCTGTCTCTCCCAAAAGTCCTGATTCTCACAAAAAATCTTGGTCCTACTATCTACCCTGTAAGTCTCCCAGAACAGCTTCTTCCTTCTGCCTCCCAGCAAGCAGGCTGCCAGTGCACATTTACAGCCAAAGTTAACACAAGCTTGAAATCCTGGCTAGGAACACAGAAGCAGCCAGCTTCTGCAAAAAATCAAAGGGGAACGCGTCACTGCTAGCATCAAAGATGGAGCTTGCCAGGGTTCCTCGAGGTTATTTGTCTTGTTGCCTGCTCCCAGAAAGCTGATGCAAAGCAGCCAATCCATCCCTGCCATCCACCACACTCCCCTGAAACACCCACCAGGAAGTTGGGCAAGAGACCCTGCCTGAACATCCAGTGCCTGCTCCTGGGCTGGCCAGCCACAATGCCTGTGTTTCCTTAGGAGTAGGGAAGAAGCAGCAAGAGACAGTGGACTTCCGTGTGAAAAAACAAAGAGCAAGGACTCAACTTAATCATAGGAGCATAACTTTAATCAGGCTTTATCAGGGACTGAGCGCCACCAAGAATGCTATCTGAGCACCCCAGATAAAAACTGCATATGCAGGCAAGGAACTATCAGGACATAAAAAGAACCAGAGCTCAGGGTCAATGAAGCCAGTTGGACTGTGCTGCAAGCCAAGCAGGTATTCCATGATTTCCTCTGCTACAAGTAAAGTCAGAACTGGGCCTGGGGGCCTCCTCTCCTCAAAATCTTTAAAAACTTACAGGGACTTTGTGTTTAAACTAAGAAAGGTATAATGTAAGCTGAGGAAACCACTGTTGTAATAGACAGCCTGAGCCAAGGAGCCAAGAGATTTCTAGCAGGTCAGCACACAACAACCAAACAGCTGAAGCTCCACCCTGAGCCAACCTCTGATTTTCTTACCATTCCAAGGGAGTTTTTTTGGAGGGCAGGTTATTTTTAATTCTTTTTTTTAATTGCAGCTTGTCTTAATGCTTGAACAAGGCACTTGGGCATGCCTGAGACAGCAGGCCTGACCATGCTGGTGGAGAGTTTTGACATAAATTCAATCATTAACCATAGAACTTTAAGAGTTAGTTTGCTACTGCCCCTCTGTCAAAAGTTACCATGCCCAAGCTGGAAAACATAATATACAGTCCTGAAACAAAGTCCAGCAGCTTCACTTAAACTGCCAGTAAAGATGAACTTCACTAAATGGTAAGGTTTAACACAAAAACAGTCATGAGGAGGACTCAAGTCCTCAGTGGTAGGTATCTGAATAGACATCTGCATGGAAGAGTTTATTTTAGAAACAGCTGCACTGTTCAACTTCCTAGGATATTGCCAGGTTATTGCTTTATATGCCAGAGAACAGAGCTTTTCCTCCTACTTATGCACCAGTGCTTCCAACGCAAAAGCTGTGCTGCGCCTGAGTCAGCTGTACTTACCTCTGTACATGCCAAAGTAGCCTTCCGACCGAATCGTTTTAATGAGGCAGTCAGACCTGCAAACAGAACAGAGGCAGATGAACCACAGGACCTCAAAGGTGGGTGAGTGCAGAGAAAAACAAAGCAAATTTCTGGGAGTGGTTTCCATTTACATTCTGTCAGTGAAACCCTCAGCTGAGATGGGAACCGCGTCAGCCTCTAAAAGTGCCATTGTTGAGGTCTGAGTCCAGTTTCAACCCCTAATTCACAGGGGCTTTGAAACCTCTTTGAAACCCCTGCACACGCTGTCTGCTTTCTAGAAACACAAAAAAGAAAAGTGTCACTGCAAGGGCTGTTTATCCAGGGTCCCCTGTGGCAAATGCACGAGATGCTCTATCAAGCAGATCCCCACGTACGCATTTTTAAATCCAGCTCTGGAAGGGAAATAAGGGTGGCCAAAACCCCCCATGCTAACTTGTTTGTCTTACTCTGTGAAATTTGACACAAGGCACACAAACATGAGATGACCTGAACACTCAGTCATCTGTGGCCTCCCACGCAGATTAAAGCATGCACTTCTAACACACCAAGTCCCACAGCAGGCAGCAAGCACTCAGGCTCTTGCCCTGAGGAGAGCGCAGCAGGGTACCGTGCTCCAAGGGGAAAACTGTCACCTTCCTCGTTGCAAACACATTTACTACAAATGGGAAAACCCTGCAGAGCACTGGAATAGCTGAAAGGCTTTTGAAGGCACAGAGACACACACCTAGCAAATCCAAAGTCATGGTTCAGGAAGGCTGCACAGATTCCCTGGCAGTTTCCCTCTCTGGACCACAGCTGCATGAAGCTGGGATGCTGTCTTTAGGATCTCTGGGAAGAGACAGGTACTTGCTGTAGCCATAGAGGAAGGGAGAGGTGCACGTGCATGTATGTGTACATAATTTAAGGAATAAAAGGCTCTTTTAAGCAGTAATAAGAGAAGTGTGGCTGATGAAAACACAAATACATTTTTAAGAGATTTGGCAACACAAGGAGTAAACTTCTTCTCAACTCCGCAGTAATGCTGAGGTGGAAGAGAAGGAAATACAGAGCTCCCCTGAGGGCTTTATGGCCGTACCTGGGCAAAGACTCTAAGAGTTATTTGTGAAGAGCCCATCCTGCATTCCTACTAGTCATGGCAATGAGTTTCCCCTCTGCTGGGACTCCCTGAATCCTTTGGCATCTCATCTTTCACACATTCCACCCCACCCCCTTCAACTTTCACACAGTCATCTCCTTCCAAGCAGCCCCTCCAACTCATCTGCAAGCCCCAGAAATCTCAGTGCACCTTTCTTCTATCCCTCCCATCAAGTTCTCACACTGCAGTGCTGGAGGCAACACATTTTCCCTGAGCCAGTGATGCCGCTTTGAACAAGCTGCAACAGGGAGAGGAGCTGCACCCCACCATATTCATAAAGCCCTGCTGCATCAGGATAGAGCTTGCATATCATTTAAAGCCCCTCAAGCTGCAGCGGAACAAGATGCAGCCAAGGCCACATCCAGATTTCTTCTCTCCCTGGAAAAAGGGAGCCAACAGTCAACTAAAATGATACATAACACACCTGGGGCAGTACAGCCCAAAAACCAAGCTCTCTCCAGCCCCCAGAAGTCCTCCAGTGTCTTTGTCTTTTTCAAGTGAAAGGTCCTCCTGATGCCAAAGATCTCTTGAGCCAAGCAGAAGGCATGCTATCTTAAAGTAAAAGAGTCAACATTTTAAAGGAACTTGCTGCCTTTCCTAGGTGTTCAGCAGACACCAGGTAATTGGTGCAATCAGGAAATCTAGTATTGACGGGCACACAGCATTTCCAGAAAAATAAGCCCTTGTAGCAGGGGAAACTTTCTTAGGAAAGCTCAGCTCTTCCTGTTCTTAGAAGTAGCCAGTTCAAATATACCGGGTAATCTTTTGTAAGATTAAGGGTAAATTAAGGATAAGGGTTAATCTTTTGTATTCCTTAAGAGCTCCTCATCTCACAGCAATTCCTGGCTATGGAGCTGACTTGCACTTGACTGCTGGAGATTAAAAGCCTCTCTCCTACCGAGCTCCCTTCCAGGCATGAGACATCCTAGCATGCCATCCCAAGGGATGCCTACAATTTCTTCAACCTGCCCAAACTCCTCCTGCTGTCAGCTCACGAGGATAAGTGATCCTCAGGGAGGTGAAGCAATTTACAGCAGGAGCAGGACACAACAAAAGGGGAACAAAGCAATATGGGCAGCCACATCCTGCCAACAAGCCAGGGCACACTGACAGCACAGGGAGCAGAGAGCACAGGAGCTGTCAAGGGAAGCACCAGAGCCTACAGCCTAAGCTCATGCCATCAGCTAGAGCAAGGAGGCACAGAGACTAAAGCCATCAGCATAGAGAGCATTTCCTTCCTATTCTCCCTCTGCCTCAAATTCTCCTGGGCAGGAAAGAGGAAAAGATGGTGTGGAGGAGCAGGGATCGGGTTACACTAGTTCTAAACAAAGTGTTAGGAAGACAGGACATACGTCACCAGTCCCAGTCCCTTCTTCCCCTCAATATCACCAATTCTTTTGGAAAATTAAGGCCTGTCTCTGGTTCTCAGGATAAAGCATCTTGTGCTAAGTGTGGTACACATTCCCACAGCAGATATGCAGCCCTAAGCACTCGACACAAACTCCAAGTGAATTTGGTGGGCTGGATACACTCATGCCTTCTTTTCCTACAGGTGCAGTATACCTGGGGATTTTTTGGACACCGGACAGCCAGTCTAACTATAGCATGTGTCAGCCTGTGATCTTTCAAAAGGTCCGTATGCAATGCTCTAGACTGGGAATGAGTGACTGCTTCCTCTTTTTAAAACTGACACAACAAAGGAAGGATTTCCAATATCAGAGCAATGGAATCAGAACAGGGGCAGAAATTCCCTCAGGCACCTGACCAGCTCAGCAGACTCCTTGTGTTCGGGATCAGGTCTGAGCCCTGGCAGTAGCGAACAGGCTGCTCCCAAGCAAGGGATGCAAACAGATGTGCCCTCTGCAGAGGACTCCTCTACTTGGCTCGGCAGCCTCAACAGCTGCTCTATTTGCTTTATCTGCTCTAGCACAGCTTGGCTCCAGACTGTCCCTTGGCTTTCCTGCAGACAGTCCAGTTCCTAGAGATGCTGAGCTCACCTGAAAGAGGTAACAGAGTGGAAGGACTCCCCGCGGAAAGCCCCGAGGGATGGTGCCCGTGTGGGCAGTACTCACAGGCTGGAATACATCCGTTGACCATTCTGCTGGTTCTGCAGGCGAGTTTTTGCCAGGTCAATGGGAAATACACAGGTGACCCCGATCAGCCCAGCTATCCCTCCATTGATCAGCTTGGCAGGTAAACTGTAAGGGGATGAGAGAAACAGATGTCTTAGCACTGGGTAATATCAGGGAAGGGAAAAGAGCTGAGCTCTTTCGCGTGACCAGAGTTAATGCATCGCTGTGAGACAAGGCTGTCCCCCCAGCACAATGAAGCTCTTCCACAAAGCAAACCTTGGTCCCTGCTGTGTATATGGGGAGGCAGAGAAAGCAGCACATACCATCAGCACAAACCACTGATGAGTGGAGTGGAGCCAAACACCTAACCCACACATCACTAGGAGCATAAAAAAATCCTGTTGCCCCGGACCCGGGGATTTCTGTTGTCCCTAGAGGAGAAAAGACTGAGTGCTGGACCATCTACCACGTGGACAGTGGTAGGGCCTGTTGGCATCCGAGCCAGCAGGTTTACTGACAAACACTTTCCTGCACCACAATCAGATCCGCGGCTAATGAGAGGTTTATGATACATCAGCTGCTACCATCATGTGGGACCGGGCCCAGCAGAAGCACCCAGCTGGCAGCCAGGGAGCAGATGGCCGCAGCCACGGGAAACTGCTTCCAGACCCATCTCTCAGGGCCAGGGGAACACACACAAAGCAGCAGCCTGGCAAAACCACCGGGCTGGCAGCCTACACGGCCGCAGACGTGGAGACGTGAGCTCATACCTCTGGGGGAAATCAAAACCTGGCTTGCTGCACGTGCTTCCGAAGCACGGGGCTTTTTCCACTCCCCTTTGTGTTCCCACAGAGAATTCTTGCAAGTGGCACTGAGCGAAAGCCACATCAGCTAAACATGGGTTCCCAGCAAATTCAATTAAGAAAAATGTCCTGCACTTACATGCTCAATAAACCACTGCACACAAAGAAAGCCTGTTTGAGTCAGCTCCCTGCAATAAAGCAGAGGATAGGGCTCCCTGAACACAGGATGTGTCAGATATTAAGCTAGTGGCTGACAGCAGTCCTAGACTGCAGCTAGGTGAGCCTGCAAGGCCTATCCTCCCACCGGGGGAACTGGCACACTGCCTTCCATGATGGTGGCTTGCTGCTCTGGATGGGGGGACAGACTGCATTACGCTCTGGAAGCAGCAGTGCTGAGGCTGACCGAGGCATGGTGGGGTGAAGCCCTGCAAACATCTTCCCCCCAACAGCACTCCAGAGCACTCTGCATCAAGGGGCAAATGCAGAGAGGATCAACAAGAAGCCATGCTTGAGGGAAAGACAAGATATGGAGACTCAAAGTTTCAACTTGAAGGGTCCCTGAGGGAAGCAGACAAATGAGGGATGGAAAAAATATAAAAGACTTTGTCCACAAGGGCTAAGCATGATCTTGACACCTGAGGACTGACATATTGACATATCTTGACACACTCCTTTCAGCCTCTGCTGTCCTGTACCCAAAGCTCCATCCTCCTCAACACCTGCCAATACAACACACACAGCCCCAGGGCTGGCACAGCTGGAAGAAGAGGTGCCAAGGACAGGCAGACATATCTGAGCTCAGCCTACAGCTCCAAACTAGACAGTGCTGACTGAGATTAAATCAGCACAGTACTTCGGGAAGGCAGGCCTAAATCAGTGCACAAGCTCAGTGCAGAGCCAGGCTTCCAGACCTCACCAGCTCCAGACTGTTGCCTCAGGGATCTTTGTGCCACAGTCTGAGAATGGAATAGATTTGCCTGCAAACTCCTACACTCCACTTGTTCTCAGGACATGGAAAAATTCCAAACAGCAAGCTTCACATCATTGTGCTCTCCTCATTTAACCCACAGTCAAACCAAAGGAGGGGGTTAGAGACCAGATAAAAGTGTGCCAAGATGGAGACACCACAGAGAAGGAAGAAGGTATTTGAAGACAGATCACCTCAGCCTCCCCAAATTCAGCTCTGAAGTCACTGTTGGCAGGTCACAGACTGTGAGGCACAACCAGTGCCCCCCTTCCAGCCTCAGCACTGTCATCACTTCTCTAGGTGTCCCTGAAACACCTGGGACAAGCAAACACTTGCCTTTCTCAACCTGTTCCAACAGTGAACTCATCACAGGGTTTATATCAGGTGGGACTCAGACACAGACACAAAGGTTGTGCCTGCTGTTACTGTAAGTGCAAGAGATTCCCCAATTTCAGCCCAGACCTCAGCAGTAAAGGGGAATCGTTTGATGTGCCTGGGCAAGCTAAAAATTTGAGGCTGTAGACAGCCTCTCCCTCTTCCTGAGGGGGAGAAACCCTTGCTCAATATTCCCATCACACCCGAATCTAATCATCCAGATTTCCCCATGAACACTGCAGGGGGAAACTAGTAGGGATGGACACGAGGCAGTATCCAGCAAGACACTGAGATGAAGTTCCACATGCACTGCTGAAGAAATGCAGTGCCCTTGATCTCACCAGCAGCAAACCACTGCTGTTGATTTCAGTCTTTTGCCATGAATCTTGTTCTACTAAGGGGTGACAGAAACAAATCCCCTGGGCTTGGCTGCCTGTGACCACTGCAGACACGTGGTCCCATCGAGTGGAGAGATGACCCCATCAGGAGAGATGAGAGATTTGAGGCACAGAGAAGAACATGAGACAAAGACCATTGCACCTGAATCAAAAGCTTTTTCCCCTATGACTGAGTCATCCCAATTCACACATCAGTACTTTCTGTTCTCTCAAGGGATAAGAATCCACTGTGCCTGGACTCTCTGTCCTATTTAGCTTCTGCACAGCTACTGCCTCTCACTACCTACGTGTGCAGGGCTTAGTGAAACGGGGACAATGCAGGCTAGCATGCAAATTAAGCCATTTGCTCAGTTTAATACAAGAAGGGATACAAAGGCATCCCAGTTCTCCTCTTCTAGCGCTCCTCCTCAGCCCTTTTAACTAGTCCCTGTAGCCAGCAAGCTCCTGCTTACACTGCCAAGAGCACACTGGAGGAGCAAGGGCACACCTTGTAGGACACATCTCCTCTTGTAGGATATGTCTCTGCTTCCTTCAAAACACCAAGCTTCAAACAGTCACAGACGTCTGATCATTTTGCTTTGCTGAGGTTATCAGGAGCATAGACCTGCCAGGCTCTATGGAGGTGAATCTCAGCATGCCCTTCATGGGTGTGTTGGAAGAGTTCCAAGTCCTCTCCAAATTGGGTAGTGGATGATGGCCAAATCTAGGTACACAAACACGCCACATTGCTGTATTTTTATCAGCACAGCTCAGGACTGTTTACGTTTGCAGAAGACAGGCGTACAGGAAGATATCCTAATAATGGCAAATGCTAAGAAGGGGCAACCCTCTTGCCTGCAGCATTCAGGCACTGCCAAGTCCTGTCCCTTTGTCACCATGTTTCATTCACCCACTCATCCCACCTGTCTGGAGCCGGTAACCTGGAAAAGTAGATGTTAGAAAAACAACATTAAAAACCCCACAGGAATTCTACAGCATGTCAGAGTCACTTAGCTGGGGCAACTTCACAAGCAGTAAAAAGTTAAACCCACATGGAGGACTGTGGAGATCCACCTGACACAGCTCGTAGGAAGCAAAGGGTAGAACTGTGTCTTTCCAGGAAATGAATCCCAGTTCATTTCCAGGGAAGACTCAAATGCAGCCTTTACCAGAACCAATACTCTTACTGTGCACATAAGTGTCCTTAATCATTGTTGGTACTTCATGTTCCTGCTATCACTCAAGCCTTGACTGTAGAGTAAGGGCACAAGGCGATGTGGACTTTGTCATTACAAGTACTGCATCCTTGGCTGGTCAAGGACCTGGCTTTACTCCCTTGATGCCAGCAGCTGAAGTCAGCAGGTCAGGGTGACCTTTGAAAGAAGAAACAAAAAGGAACGGACTCGTGCAGGGTAGAGAGCAGAGAGCAGAAAGAAAAAGGCAATGAGAAAAAAGAACTGAAGAAAGCAGAGACGTGACAACATGGCAGAGACACAAAATAAGAGAAGGTTCAAAAAAAGCAGGTAAGAAAGAGGAAGAGAAAGAATCAAAACTGTTTAAGGCCAGAAGAGGTGATCAGGTGATTTCCGCTAACCTCCTGGAGCTCAAAAGGAAAAAAGTTTGAAAGATTTTAAAAGAAAAACCTAAAGCACAATTTAAACAAAAATTTAAGTTACCTGATCTGTTTATCAGCCATTTAATTCAAACTTGATCTTGTTAAGAAATGAATCTGTTCCTTCCAATCGTTCTTTTTCAGTCACGTCTTTCTCACTTCAATTTCTTCCTGGGAATGGACAGAAAGACACCAAGAACACAAAGTTGAGACACGCTTTTCTGAAAGCTCAGGGGCTACTTGGCAGGCAGGCTGTAGGGTTAGGACAGCTGAGGCGCAAGTGAGTTAAGGGAGCACTTGATCTCCTCAAAGAGGAGACTAAGCTCCAGAGGGAGCCTTATAAATGTATGTGTGTAAATATAAGTATACAAAGACATATGGAGGGAAGAGTTGCCAGGGTCATCAGGTTCTAGCAGCATACGAGGAAGGGCAGCAGCCAGGCAGGGCACAAGCTCTGCCCAGAAGCCAGGACAGCCATGTCTGTCACTTCTCTCCAGCTTCAGAGAGCATTTCACACCATACCATGCACATCCCCAACCCTCTGTAGGTCCGCCCAGCCAGCCCAAGACAGCCAAGTGTCATCACAAGACTCTTTTAGCACTTCCCTGCAACACATACATGCTGTGTCCAAAGGACAGCCTTCAAAACACTGCTCTTCCAGAGGTTACTATCCTTCCCCTATTTCCAAGCTTAAACAGACAGCCCATGTTCAGTCTTGTGCCAACACTGTCTTTTAAGCAATGCCTCTCCCTCCCCAAGCTACTGATGCCACTTTGCCCTTTGGACTGCTCCTTTCAGGTCAGTGCCAGACTGCAGGAAACAGTTCTCTCTAAGACTCTTAATTGTTACTGTTTAATGAAAGCTGTTAGAAGTCACCACACAAAAAAAAATCTGGACACCAGAGAAAATTTCAGAAGTGGCCACAACTTTCAGCTTTCTGGAGATGTCTTAACCTCCTCACCTCCAGCCTGGGAATCAGATGCCCTACGCTTTCTGCAGGTGTCTCAGGAGTATTCAGCCTACTTCCTTCCTCTTCCTGTTTACCTGCCACCTGGATGCTGAGCCAGAAGCAAAGGAAGTACCTTTGCCCTTTCCCTCTGGAATGAAATTTGCTCCTTTACCGCAGATTTCCTAAGCCACATAGAATCTCACATCCAACAGAGGGGCTTATGGGCCGACACTTCTGCTCCGGAGATGCCTCTGGCTCTCAGTGCATTCCTGAGAATAAAAGGTCCCTGAAAGTGTGAAGAGCTAGTGATGGTGCAAACAGGTATGGGAAGGAGTTCAGGTCCCCCTCCTGTTTTATCAAGTGCTGTTATATCAAGTGTCAAGGATAGGACAGCACGAAACCATGTCCCTCCCTTCGACAACATGAGACTGAAACTGCCTTTTCTGCAGCCCCACATTCAACTAAAGCTGTGAGAGACCAGCATATGGTCCTCACCAACTCTCTAAGGAAAGGCACTCCTCCTCAAAATACCTCAACCTCTGCACTATGCTGTTATGGCTTCTGTGATGCCTCTTCAGACAGACCCCTCTTCAATTTACCTGATCTCAACTGATCTGTGGCTGCAGACCTTACAAAAAGCTCCAGATCAGCTAAGTCTGCACTTTCCAAGTGAAAATCATTTATACCCTTCATTACATGTGCTTTCATATGCATGTCCACAAGAGCAGCTTGGTTTAGGTTAATCTAATTTTCTATCAAATTAACCAGAATAAGACAAAAATATAAAAATATAGGAAGACCAGTAGATGAAAGCCTGTAACCCTGTTATAAACAAGTCATGAATCATGAAAACTCACTTGATAATGTCTATCCCCTCAATAAACTTGTGTTATTGAGACAGGCCTGATAAAATATATGCACCAAGTGGTCCTGACAGCCTGCTCCAAGCTCTGGCAAAACATCCCCCTTGCTGCCTCTGCTGCACCCTTCCATGCAGAGGGGCATTCAGGAGGACAGGAATCCACCACAAAGGGCAACAGCAAGAAAAGACAGCAAGGCTGCCAATATTCACCACAGCCAGGTAGCCAAAAGAGTGAGAGACCAAGATATACACAGGGCTTTTTCTTACCTGCTGACACAAGTAGGACAATGGAATCCCTCTGCACCAAGAAGGACCTGGGACAGCTGAATTTAGTCCTCTCTGCCCTTTTTTTCTTTTGACTTTCGGGTTCAGCTCCCCACCTGCCCAGTAACTACAGAGTCCTCTATGGCTGTCTGATCCAGCTGGAAAACTGCTGCTGCTTCCCACCAGGGAACAGATGCTCCTGCTGCAGCTGGACAGCAAGACAGGGCAAAACAACCTTCCTGGGTTTAAAACTGGGCAAAGTTACAGGTTTCCTTGGAGCTGGCTGTACAGCCAGCAAATACCAGGACTAGTATCATCTCCCCTAACAAAAGCCACTCAACTCGCGGACGAGCGACGGGAAGTGAACAATGTGATCATTTTACAGCAGACACCAGCACTCGATAACTGTTTAAACAGCACCTGGCACAGCAGAGGCCTGAATGTCTGTGGCCAGGGGATTTTAATGAATTAAGGGATTTTAATGCAATGAAGTGGAAAGCTTATTTGAGCTCTGTTTGTTTAAACAGAGCTCCAACGAATGATCATTTGCAAAACAAACCCTAAGTCACCCCAAGCTCTATCTGACCACTTTGCTGTAATCTACAGAACTCCCTGCGTCCCTTAAAAGAGGGTGAATGATGAAGGCTCCAGGGGCCTGGTCAGGGAGTTTCTGAGCTGAGCCAGACCCCAGTTGCTTCCAGAGCAGGAAAACAGGCTGCTACTGCTCTGCAGTCTAAGAGGGGGGAAAACCGGCTGGGAAGAGAATGCTGGGAATTTTATGGGACATTTAAAAAACAAATCCAGAACAACATTATACATTTAACCTAGAAATGAAAGGGATTAAATAAAGACTTAAGTATATCTTCCCAGGAACACAGTGCTCTCAGGAGCCAAAAACTACACATAAAAGCAGGCAAGCATCTGCAGCCAAGCAGGGTGTAGCTCCCAGGCTTCCTGTGGCAGAAGTGTCAGGGAGCAGGGTTTGCATCTTCCTAGGAAATCTGCCATCAGGACCTGCATTGGGGCAGCAGACAAGCCAGCAGCACCAAAAAGGTGCTGTGCCTCAGAAAGTCTTTGTATGGTTAAACATCAGGACAATGGCACTGCTGGAACTGGGAACCTGGTAACGGTTACTGGCACGGTAAAAGGACTGAGGAACTGGGAGGAAACTGGTTTAAAAAGTGAAGTAAGAGCCACTAGAGAGCCACGTGAAAACCAAAGAGGCTCAACAGCCTTCATGGAAGGGGATCCTAAATTGAACATACCATAATTAAGAGAGTGAGAACAGCATGGGAGTATTTCCTTCCTAGAGTGCTGTTAACACAGCTAGGCATGGATTAATGTCCCATTACTTGCACACCAGGACATCCCTTTTACATTTATTAAAATGATCAGGCAAATTAGTTTCAGAGCCACACGCACACCGAAGTGGTGCAAATGGCCCGAAGCTCATGCTGACACATAAATGGCCCAGAAGCCTCCTCAATCCTGCCTTTCCCTTATCTCACCTCCCAAAAGTCAGCACCAGACAGTGACAGAATAGCCACACTAGAAGTACCACAATGCAATCCTGGACGTATCTGATCCTCACAGCCTAAGCCACCAGCGAAGTGGCGCTATTTTCCTCCCCTGCCTTGACACACATCTCCCATACATATCAGACAGTGAGGCTTTCTCCAGGAAGGCCATCTCTATCTGCTCTCCTGATCCCACAGGGCATGGGGATGAACTTTCAACCTTCAGTTTTTCCCTTATCACCTGAAGGAAAATGACTTACTAGAGAATCACAGTCCAGCATGAGGCATGGAGGGGAGCACACAGACCTCATGATGTCTCATTAATGCATCACACCAGCAAACTTGGATTGGAGATACAGGGCACCCAACATCTCCACAAGCCAGGACATCACAGGAGAAGAAATAGGTTAAACTTACCCACACCTTTCTGACTTGATTATTGCATTTAGTGCCACCACACTGTCCTGCAGATGTGGGCTGCCACCTGTACTCCCAGATGCCACTGCTCTACCCCCAGTCTGAGCGGAGTACAGCCCTCCTTCTCCTGCTCTTCCCCTGCCAGGCTGCCAGAGCCACAGCTGCCATCCTCCAAGCCAGCTGTGGGCTCCCAATCCACCAGCTCCCCCACGCCTGCCAGGAGCACCCCCACGCCTCCCAGAGAGGCCAGCTCTTCACTTCTGCCCTTTGCCAGCACTCCCATTTCCAGATTCCCTCCCCAGCAGCCCCAGTGCAGCTGAGCACATCCTCTCAGGCTCAGACTGCTGCACACGCTGATGTATCTGCGCACACACAGGCTGCTGGTTTGACAGAAAACCTTTAGCAAATGTCAGCTGGGGCTGTGGCTGAAGAAAGCAAATCTGTCTTTTCCCTACACCAAACATGTCCCCATCCCTGATTTCATGCCAGTACAAATATTTGTGCCGGACAATCAGACAGGAATGAGACAGAACTGGAGGCCAGCACACGCTGGAGCTGTCACTGAAAGCCAACTTCTAAACTACAACCTTGACTTAAGAATAAACAGCAGAATGGGAAGTCAGGACTCCCCTCCACATATTTCCATCTGTCTTGAGAGCAGACAAACTCAAAGCCCCAGTGAGAGAAGGTGATGTCAAGAAGCAAGGCTCAGAAGGTGAGCAGAGGAAACAAAGCAGTGCCAGCACCCACCATGTCAAGAGGACACAGCCATGCAACCATTCACAGTCAGGGATGGCAGGGGGAAGCAACAAGTACCTGCTGGGAGAGGAGAAACCCTCTGGGGGCACAAAAGCATCTGAAGGTGTGGACACTGCCAAATTTTGTTAATGACTGGACCAAAGCCGTCATCACAGTAAGGTTTAAGGAGCGCAAAATGAAACTGCAAATATTTCCTGAGAGAAGCTGCTTTCCAGATGCAAGACAGGCACAAAGTGCACAAGGGAGTTGGCACCAGGTAACGTCACCTGGGGAGAAGCTGTCAACTTGGCTCTTGCCTGCTCAGGACAGTTTGGAACAGAGGATTCGGAGAAAATATGTGGTAGTTTAATCTGCTGCCTGCTTGCCTTTAGGCCCTTGAACGCAGGGACTGCCATGAATTTCCTTGCAGGACCTGACAAGGCATTAGTCCTCAAGAAAACAAAGCAGCTCTCAAACACGCTGGTGAACGCTCCCCACTGTCACAGAGTGTCACCTCGCCAGCTGCACAGGGGACAGCACAGCCCCTTCACACCATTCTGCCAGCAGACAGAAACCCTGGGCCTACACACACAAACTCACCTGTCTTGTGGTCAGCAGTCAGCTGTGCCAGTACCACACTGGGCTGTGAAAGCACCAAGGCAAAGGCAGTCTTCCCCCTTGCCTCAGGTGATAGAAGGCCAAAGTACCAGTGGGGAGGTGCCATGCCAGCCACCTGCACCACTGGCTGCTCACACCCTCCGGGGACAGGCTCAGTGGCACGGTGCCCACTCAGCTGGCAAGGCACGAGATGCAAAGCCTCAGCAGGCAGGGCACTCCTCCCTAACAGCCCCTGCAAGGACTGCCAGCTCCAGCAGTCCCTTCCCATCCTCCACAACTGACCTCTGTCTTGTGCAGCTTCCCTCAGGCTGGTCGAGATAGGTGCCTCCCCCCGCACCCCCCATCACCATGAGAAAAGTCAGGCTGGCACCCTTGCAAAACTGCAGGCAAACTCTGCCCCCACATCCAGCCTCTGCTCGCCCTGCACACTGGGGAGCCTTAACTTCATGCTGAGAGACCCCGTGGTGAGAATGCCTCAACATCTCCCGTGTGCCACAAAGGAACAGGCGAGTTCCCTGGCTGGGGGTGTGTTGTAGAGGTCTTTGGCTTTGCAACCACAGGTGGTGGCACTATAGATTTGCCTGAATGCCCACAGAGGGGAAAAAGAGGAACAAAACTCTCGATTAGCAATGAGGACTCCTGAGCTCACATTCCAGCTCCATCACTGACTTGCCCTTCACCTACAGAAGGATTTCGAACCACAGTTGGCAGCCTGAAGAACACCCTGTGTCTATGACAACATTCCAGCTTAGGAAAAATACAAGCCTCGAACAAAAACAGTCCAACATCTTAGCAGACACACTCATCACATCCAAACCAGTGCAGTCACCCATAATGTTGCAACAGAAGAGGATTTACAACAGGGCCATGTTGGAAGTGTCACAGGGGACAAATCCACAAGCCCCTGGGACTACAGCAATAGCCTACATTCTGATACTGCAGGCACACTGTTGCAACTATCCTCTCCACCAGGATTTACTTGAGACTACAGGAGATTCACACAACAATAGTCAAGTTCTGCCTGCTGCCCTCAGTCACCAAGGCCACCTTCTTGCAAAGCAAAGGAGTTACCAAAGTCATCAGGCAGAGAGCCTTGACTGCTCCTGGCAACTGCCCCTCTGTCTGCCTGGTCTCAGCCACACTAGGAAAACCCAGCACAGCTGCTGACTCCAAAGCAAGGATCAAAGTGAGTGAAGCAGCAGGTGTCACTGGAAAGCAAGGGGACAAAACAGCAGGGAAGCAAGTGGGGAACTTCCTGCCTCCAGGCTGTAAGAGTAGGAGGAACACACCCAGTTTTCCTACTCTCTTCCCTTTGGGCTCTCCATCCTGCTGGAAGCATAGGCTGGTCCCCCATTCCCAGTACAGCAGCATCATGCAACTTTGCCTGCTTTGCTGAGAAATCTTGTACAGTAAGTAAAGACAAGAAGACAACAAGCACCTGCTGTTACCTCTGTGACAGCTAAGGCTTGGAGCAAGGCCTCCAAAAGGCACTGGGAGCAGCAAGAGAAGTGCCTTCCTGACTTGGAGAGCTTCTCCAGGCCAAAAAACCAGCAATTTACTTAGATTAGAGCAGAAGCCATTTGCCCTATTGCTTAACAAAAGGAGTCCCATGGAGGCCTCTTGCATCAGCATGATCCCTTTAACATTGAGATGCCAAGCCATCTGCCAAGACAGAAATACTTCGGGAACAGGCCTGTGCTGGTCTGGAAGAAACACCAGATATATCCTTCAACTCTGCATGTCTTGGGTAACTGCCCTGGATCAAGAGACAGAAAGCTAAGGCTCATCTTGAAGCCGGGCACGGTTATCAGCACTGCAGCACACCAACTACCTGGGATCTGTCGTTTTAGGGGCTGCTCTGACCTTCAGTCAAGGAAAGTCCCTGTCCTGGAGATTTTGCAACTGAGCTGCAAGATGGGATGAGTAAGGACAGCCCTTAGGAGAAGTGACTCACCCAGGGCTCACGTGGGAAGTCTAGATATCAAAGACATTGGAGATGCTAGGCTGAAGGAACAGGAGGGAAGGTTTCAGCAGGACAAATGAGCTTGCAGTCATCTTATTGAGAACACAATGCTCCACAGAAGGGCAACACATTAAAACACTCTTAAGGCAGTATCTTCCCTCACAGGAGAGAATTAACAGGTCTAAAAGTGCTCAAAGGCCTCCTGGCAAGACAGAGGGGAGCAAAGGAAACCCATAGGAGCTGCTGGTGCTCTTCCCATCTCAACTTGCCTCCTCTCAAAGTTCTCAAAAAGGCAATTGGGTCAAATCTCAAAAGACCTGGCTCTTCTGCTCTGCACAAATGCCACATCAAGCATGCTGCCCTGCTGCCCTGTCACTCCTCTGAACACTTACAATATAAGTAACAAGCCTCTAAATTTAGAACAAGTACTCATGCTCAAAGCAAACTGTCTTGGAGTAGGTGCCAGAGGGCTGAAAAGCCTTTCCATGCATCTCATCATAAAATCTTCAGTGAACTGGTCATAGGAGGCCAGGGCATGGCCATAGCAAAAATTCAGGCCCAGCATTTGCTTGAAAATAGTGGTGGATTTCAATCTTTGGTCTGTAGAAACCTGCAAGTCCCTCCACCAATTCAAAAGGATCTGTAAGAGGCAGCTACAGAACAGGTAATCCATATGCAAATACAATAAACTATACATATATATACACGTAGCAACTTTTACATAAAATGGTTATTTAAATTAAGATTATAATGGGCTAGGTTATTCTGCAGCTGCAGAGCCAGCAGCAGAAGCACAAGCTAACTGACAGACAGTAAAATGGCCTGCATATGATCATGCTGGTGTATAGGCAAGTGCTCTTTGGATGTTACTGGACAAACATTAAGTGGGTGATTATTGCCAGTAATGCTTCTTTCCAAGTGCCACCTGAGAAATCATGTAGTCATCACATGCTGAACTGATGCAATTCTAAATATTTTTAAATCAACCTTCCTTTGTATCTGTTCTCTGTATCAGGTTTTATGAAATTACAGCTTCAGAGACATGCAGCATTAACTGGAGAGAGAAGACAACTTTGCTGAGCTTTTGGGAGTCTGGCAGATAGGAGAGAGAGCAAGGACAACAATTAAGAACTTACATACAGCACTCCTTTTCAACAATCTGTGGCGGTCAACAAAAAGGCAGAGCCAGCTGACAGAGACAGACAGAACAACCCTTTGAACTGGAAGGACATACCATGGAGAAACTTGGTGCAAATCCTTCTCTTGGGTGCTGCTGAGTACAAAAAAGTTCCCCCCTCCCAGTTTAAAAAACAATCACCATGTACAAAGCAGTAACTAAAACCAACCAACCAAGAAGCCCAAGGGAAAGTTAAGGGTTGGATTCTATGCCACTCAGTAGGAATGAGGTAGAGCACTGAGCTGAGGTCCTGGGGCTTGAAAGAGACCATTCATTCCATATAAGCAATGCAATCAGAGCTATTGGCTCTCAGCTTTCTGTGCCGAAAGAAACGGGTGCCAGTGACCCTGCTGGGAGGAATAAGCATCTTTTCAGGCCAAATTGCAGCAGTACCTCACCAGAGTAACACTCAACCAACCACAGAGCTGTTCCTGTTGGATGCCTTAAAGTGTGTTGTCCTGGGATGGTGCTGGCTCACTGTGGCCAAACCGGAGGCTGCAAAGGGGAAGGACTGACAGCTCAGGTCACTGCTGGACTCTTGGCAGCCCTGCCCTGGGGCTAGCATGGAGAGTGGCTTGGTGAGCTGCTCTGCTAGCTCCATCAGCGCCTTTGCCACTGACTACTTCCTCCTGGATTGCTGGGGATCTTCTCTGCTCTCTCCATCTCTGTCTACCAGCTCAGGGGGCCAGTTGCCCTAAGGATATTCAGTTTCACTGGTAAAGACTGAGACAAAGAAGGCATTAAGCACCTCCATCTTTTCCTCAGCCTTTGCTGCTGTTTCCTCTGCATCCAATGAAGGATGGGGATTCTTTTTGGCCTTCTTTTTTGTTGTTAGTGTATTTATGAAAACACTTTTTATTACTTTTCACAGCACTGGCCAGATTGAGCTCTAGCTGAGCTTCTGCCCTTCTAATCTTCTCTCTACGTGACCTAACAATGTCCTTGTACTCTTCCTGAGTCAACTACCCCTTCTTTCAAATGTTGCAAGCCCTTTTTTTACACCCCTTAGTTCCTGCAAAAGCTCCCTGTTCTTCTAGGCTGGTCTTCTCTCCTGCTGGATCATCTTTTGGCACATAAAGACATGCTGCATTTTTAAAATTTCCTTCTTAATGTATGTCCAGCCTTCCTGGATCCCCTTTGCTGACCTCCTTCCTCACTGCATCAAGAACTGAAAACGCTGCACTTTCACGGTCACTGTGCCCCAGACTGCCTCCAACCACCGCATCTCCCACCAGCCCTTCTCTGTTTGTAAACAGCAGGTCTGGGAGGCAGCACCCCTGCTGGGCTCTCTGACCAGCTTCGTCAGAAGTTATCTTCCACACAGCCCAGGAATCTCCTAGACTGCCTTCCCTCTGCTGTGTCAAGCTTCCGGCAGGCATCCAGCAAGTCTCCCACAAGAACAAGGGCCAGCAATCACGAAGCAGCTGCTTGTAGAAAAATTCATCTGTCTTGTCATCCTGGTTGAGTGGTCTGTAACATTGTTGCCCCAGGGTGTCTGCCTTGTTAGCCTTCCCCCTGACTGTCACCCACAGGCACTTAGCCTCATCATCACTACCCTTGAGCTCTCCACAGTTAAAATACTCCCTGCTAGACAGTCACTGCCTCTCCTCCCGCGACTGCCCCTTCTGAAGAGCATATCGTCATCCATTGCAGCACTCCAGCCATGGCAGTCATCCCACCATGGTTCCATGATGGTGCCTATGTCATGGCTTTCCTGCTGCCACGCTCCCTCACAGCTTCTTGTGCACCTCCTTGTGCACGCTGGCAGAGTGTGGGAAACACAAAAGTCCTTGATTTAGAGTGAGCAGTACTTAGCAACTAAGATATCAATGTGTTATCAACATTGCTCTCATACTAAA
Organism: Irena cyanogastra; assembly: GCA_013397155.1. Classification (NCBI taxonomy): domain Eukaryota; kingdom Metazoa; phylum Chordata; class Aves; order Passeriformes; family Irenidae; genus Irena; species Irena cyanogastra. The sequence goes on along the minus strand of VWZV01011962.1, from coordinate 890,471 downwards.
GGCAAAACACAACACTGTATTAGCTACTAGGAAGATGATTAACTCTATCCCAGACAAAGCCACAACACTGGCTAAAAAAGCTGTCCTGGAAAAAGCCTCCTGTCTTGCTGTGTACCAAGCATTCCACAGCTTTGAGCCAGCATGAACCAAGCAGTGTCCTTTCTTGCTCCTTAAACAAAGGAAAAATGAGGAAGGGAGGGAAATCACCATCTCTGGACAGCATCTGAGGTACTCCAGCAGGTATTTATCTTCCCCCAGACTTTCTTTTTCTCCTCCCTGCAATATACCTGTTAGGAAGTGCACATGGGCACCCCTGGAGATCCTCACCCATCACATCTCCTCACCCCACACACCACTCACACAGTCTTCACGGAAACACTGAGCTCTCCTGAGAACAGGCTCTAAGAAAGTAGAAATTAAATTTATCTGCTTCCATTTGCTGCAGCAAGACTTGTGTGCATCCCTGGTCACTCAGTGGAGATCTCAGACTTGTTTTCCTTCTGTGGCTCCCCAGAGGTCCAGGTTCAGCAGAGATGCAAGCCAGAAGAACTCACCATCTCTGCTGGAGCCTGGACACTTGGTCACCTGCCAGATGCAGCAAGAGGGCACATTATTACAAGTACATACACACTTCAGTCCCATTTCATGGGGAGTTTCGTTGTCCCTTTGACTGTAACAACTTCATCTTCTCAATGATGCTCCTGCACAGGCTCATGATGGCCAAGAACAGCCCAGGCCTTGCAAGCCCAAGCTTATTAGACAGAAACAGCAAACTGGTAAAATAAAAAGAGGGAGTAGGAGCAGGCAGGACACCTGCACCTCACCCTAACTGTTACTTGTAGAAAACCTGACCAAAACAGTGCAAGCACATCAACAGCTTTCCAGTACCATTCTTCCTGCTCCTCTTCCCAACTTATGCTCACCACAAAGCGCATGACCTGTGATTATTGAAGAAGGGGGAAGAAGAGAAGAAATGCAGGAAGTCTCCTGTGCATGCATAGTGGTCCTGGCTGAAAAAAGCCCCCAAAACGCTTAACTCACTAGTTTTAGAATCAGTGCAGGACGTTACTATCCCACATGCAGAACTACTGGAACACAGATACATGTCACCATCCTGGACTCACAGACTGCATCATTCCAGAGTGGTGGAGCACAAACCATAACCTGCAGCTTCTGTGAAAAAAAGAAGGAAAAAAAAAAACCAAATGAAACAACAAAACAAGAACAAAGCCCCCAAACACCTGGTGGCAAACATCCTGGCAGCATTCCATGGGACCTAGCTAAGTGCTGTGCACGGCAAGATCCAGAACAGTAAAAGGAACCAAGGACCACAGTGCTGCAGCAAATGAAATTACTTGCAACTATTTTTGTCCTTTTACAGGAACCTTGCTCTTTTGCAGTCTCAAATACGAGCAGCACCAGAACACACCAGCCACTGCCTCTGCCTCAAAAGCACCAAGGGGAAATAGTGCAGACAATGAAACAAAACTACTATCAGTACCCAGCATATAACCTGATTGGAGCAGAGTTCAAGCGTGGGTTGCTAAAGTTTATTTCTGTAAATTTCCGCCTCCCAGTCTGTGTCATATTTCGCTGATTCATTCTACAGATATTTTTCTACTGACAGCATAGAGCATAGGAAATGTCCAGGGCTGATTGTTTAGTAAACCTGCACTGAAAGTTCCCTTCCATCTACTGCGCCTGCTGCTAATTCCCTTCACAGCTCTGCTCATTAATAAAAATACAACACAATAAAAGAGAACCGCACACACACACACACACCTCGCCCAAATTTCCTCCATACTGGCTGGTCCTGAGTCACCACCAGTGATTAACTGTTGCCATGCACTGAGGAGGACACGGTTATTAAATTAATAGGGGCTGCTTAACCTGGCTACAAATATACATGAGTTCTTTGTGCCTTAGTGAGGTAATAAGGCATGTGCTAATTACATTAATTCAAACAAGCCCAGCATGCCCTGAGGGCAATGGGAGAGAAGGGTGCAGCAAACCCAGGCTTTTTCATAATTGTGAGACAGCAGAAAGTACTTGCCTTGACACAGCTTTCGGAGAAGCACAGGAATGCTGTGGCTGGCACCCTACGGCTCACTCAGCCCAGCTGCTGCCTGGCTAATGTACAAAATCCCTGCTCATTCACACAGCCCTTGGTGCAATGATAGACACAGGATCCTCTCTCCAAAGGGCCAGCCACCTCGTCTCTTCCTACCTCTGTGGCCCAGAGCGCACCCCAAGCCTTGGGATGACACCCTGCTGCTTTGGGGCTGTGAGCCTGGGACCCTGCTGGCAGCCCCCTTCCCACAGTACCACATGGCATCAGAGCCTTAAGCCCTGAAGCAGCACCAAGGGCAGCAAGTCACCCACCATCCAGCCATGTGGTCCTCCTCATGGAGCCTCATCTCCTCCCCAACCCCCAAGTCAGGACAGCTCAGCCAGACAGGCAGCATGCAGAGCCTGCAGTGGGACCTTAACCAAGTCAGGCAATCCCAACACACTCCCTAAATCTATCCAATGGAGGCAATGGAGGCAGGCAGAAGGGACAGTTGTACTTCCCATGTCAAAACAGCAACAGAGCCTTCAGAAACAGAACATGCTGCAGCAGGGAGAAGCAACAGGACAGCAGGAGAGAGAGACACAATCCCAGCAAGGTTCAGATATGCTCAGAGAGGAGCCTCTCATCTCTCCAGCCCAAGGGTAAGCAGATCCCTAACCTCTGTCACCCCTGGAGAAGAAGGCTCAGCACCAGCTATGTTCACACTGAGGTGTCTGCTAGGAACTGTCACCACTTCCTGCCATGCAAGGGAAAGAAAGGAAGAGGAGAGGAAGTTGGTCATATTTCTCGGCACCTCCAAGGACACACACTCACCAAGTACTTTCGGAAGGATGTGCTTTTCCTGTAAGCACTAGGGGACTGTGCTGGAGTAAAGCAAAGGTGTTGGGTTTTTTCTCCTCCTCTCTTCCCACTTCTTCCTATACTGCATGCATCTGGCAGCACACAAGGCCATCTCTACCAGATGTGAAAAGCCACCACCTTTCTCTGGCTGCTATACTATGTGAAGTTTAAGTGTTATAAAGGCATGATGCTGTCTCTCTGCACCAAAGAGAGAATCTACAACCAGGCACCAGGTGAGAGCCAGTGAGCCAGTGCCATGGAAGGGTAGCACAACACAATTTTTTTTTTTTCTGCACAAAGAGGCACTGGTACAGGCTTGATGCAGCCTTGACTGTGTTGGTGGAGAATATGCAAAGATTTTCATGAAGGCAACAGTACCAGGGATTTCTGCCCCTGGAAAATGCCACATGATTTACTTTCCCAGCAGAGACTGGTTACTCAACCATTCGTCCAGCATAACTTCCTTCTCTTCCTTTCCCCAGCAACTCAAAGAACTCACTTTGGACCAGGCCTATTCCCAGGTCATGTGTAGCTGTGAACACACAAATGCTCGTGTTGACATAAGCAGAGAGAGGCAAGAGTGGAAGCAGGGCTGTTCCTCTTGGCAGCGGCCTGCAGCAGCTTGCTGAGTGCACCGATAAAGTAAACCAATATACAACAATAAAACAGAACAAGAATCCCTCCAGGGAAGCCTGGGAGATAAGAGCTTCTCGGCTCTTAACAAAATTATTTAAAAGGCCTAGTAACCCAGAGCCCTGTGGGTCTGCATGCCAACTGACAGCTGTCACTCAAGAGTCCCGAAGAAGGACTGTTGAGCCTGGCTGGAACTGCAAAGTATCCCACAAACCCCACATCCTGTCCCTGTAGCAAAGCCACAGTGCACGGAGAGCATCAGCCACAGACATGGGAACCAGTGCTAAAATATCACAGGGGAATGAAACAGCACCTCAGGGCGTGAAAGGACAGATCCTTCCCGCAAGACCCTTTGGAGTCAGGAGCTAGGCTCCACCTAAGGCAAGGTGATAGAGAAGCATCGAGCAGGAGCCACCATGTAAGCATGCCCACACTGGTGTACAGGCTGCAAGCTCAGCTGCCTACTAGAGTCAAGGCCTTTTGTACAAGAGACCAGACATGGAGAATTGATAGGATAACAAAAGGACATTTCCCAGCCTTCCAAACACTTTGCAACAGCAGGTAGAGCTCTCTCTGAATAACAAAGCTTATCTCATTACTTCTCAGCGCCAAAGACAGAATTTCACTAGTGTTCCCAGTGCACTAAAAGAAATGCCACTTAAATGTCATGTTAGTCAATATTCCTTGCCCCTCAGCCACGGGACACTGCTGCTGCCAGTCCCTTTGCTGTGGGGGTATGCGAACGCAACTGCTCCGCTCCTGCATTGCCAACAGCCCTTCTTGCCTCTCACCTCAGCTGTTCTGCTTATGCCAAAACTGTTCAGATCACAGCAAAATGGTTCCTCGCTAAACACACATGAGCCGCCCCACATGGGTCATACTACTTCTGAAGAGGTTAGCAGCTCCCCCAGGGAAACTCAAACACACTCTGTGACAAGCAGAGGAATTATCAAGGGGACTGCAACCCCCACCTGATGGCTCAGGAGTCTGTGGCCTAATCCATTCACCAGCTCCCTGCTCACCCAGAGTGCTGTGAATTAGCAGGCTACAAGGCAGGCAAGGCATTCCCAGCAGGAAGACAATGTATTTTGGAGGGTACAGGCAAATGAAAACACATCCAGTCCTGCTCACCTAAACAGAGTGCAGGGAGATGAGTAACACAAGAAAGGAAAAAGTGAAGTATATCAAACTTGGGAAGTCATTCTTGTCATCAGATGTCTTACCTGGCTACCCCACATGTGCAGGGCAATGCTGCTACCTGACAGATGTATCCACAAGAATTTACCTGACACATCATCAGGGAAGCAATTCATCTTGCATTGCTTAAGAATTATACCTGTTTTCAAAAAGTTTCCAAACTAAAAACACTCCTGAAGGGCACCTCACAACTCTGCTGTAGTTACCAACTCTGTCTCACAAAGAGTGCATGGCAGCAACAGCAGGCAGCAGTAGACACAAACAATTGTCATGGCAATGAGCACTGGAACAGGCACGTTGCCTTGGAAGACTAGCAACAGTTTGGCAATGCAGGAACTAGACACACTGTTCTGCTCCAGAGGTCCTTGGACAAGAACTTCTGGGCTCCAATCCATAACCCAGCTGGAATCAGCTGGGACAACTGACATGGGAATCTGCCTGCCCCAGAGCAGAGCCCACTCAAGACATGATGCAGCACACTGGAGGAAACACATTCTCTCTCCCCTGCAAGAGGAGGAGAGGAAGAGGGAAGCCTGGCCACAGCTACCAGCTCTGCCAGAGTTCATCTGGGTTCCCAACCACGACATGTAAACCTTTCAAGCTGCCAGCAAGTTTGCCAGTTCACATGTATGCACAGGAGTGTCCAAACAGCAAATGCCCTTTACCACAGCTGATCCATTTGTTTTCTGCTCCACACCACCTCAATTTGCACTGACACGGGTCCAGGACACTGCAGCAGCACTAGGGACAACCCAGTGTCAGATGACCCTATGGCTTTCCTACAATCTCAGCCGTGTGCCAAGCAAGATCTCACAAGCTGCACAGCAGCTCTGCAGCCTCTCTCCCATAAGCTGACTCCGTGTGTCTGCAAACTGCCCACGGCTCACCTCCACCAGACCAGCCTGATGAGCGGGCACAGCTGAAGAGGGAGAATGGGACCTTGCCCCGCACGGGGCCCTGGTGGAGCCACAGAGCCTGAGTCAGCGGTGTGCAGATGCAGATGCTCCCGGGCGCAGGAGGCTGTGGGAGCAGCCGGCTCAGCCGCCCCGGAGCGCGCTGGCAGGGAACGCGCTGCACGGTGCACACGGGCACGCGCCCACACACAGCTCAGCAGAGACCTGGCATTTCTTCCCCCCTTTCCAAAGCCAAATTCAGACCATCTGTTGAAGTATTTCTGCAAATCATCCCTCTTTTGGGAAGGGCCTGGGGCTGAGTTTAGTTGTTTATATAGTGTCTGGCATTTCTGCAGTGCTTATCACTTCAGTATCCAAGCTATTTCCTTCAAGCTCTCCATTACTTTTGAAAAACCAGTGTGAGGCATCAGTGAATCTACATTGTAAATTCCTGCAAAAAATAAAAAAGTGCATAAAAAAGATGACAGGTCATGCATGCATTTAGCTGCTAATAAAGCAAGTGGGATAGTTCAGAAGAAAGGAGAAGGACCAACACAGCGAGTTTTATGTCCTTTAAAAAAATTACTACACTTACAAAATAGTCTACATAAACAAGTGCTTCTGTTGCCTTACAGAGAAGAGCTCGGCTTGCCCAGGGCATGGAAAAGGAAGCTAGTACCACTATCCTTGAGAAAGCCAACACAAACTGAAAAAGGAAGATGAAACACCTAGAAGAAGAGACCATTTACTAGATCAGATCATACTTTCTGCAACAGCTGCCATGGCCATTGTCTGTAAGTGGCAAACCTCTGGAGTGCTGCTGTTCGCACTGCATTGTAAGGGACAGAATCAGAGACAGACATCTTATTGTTTACCCCAGGCCACACTCTAAATCTGTAGCAAAGGAGAATGCAGGACCCAAACTCACAGTAAGCCCCTCACACAGCCTGTTCCTAAACCACAATTTCTTCTTTTTTATAAATCCCTAACTATCACAGAGCAAAGAGGCTCTGTTCAATTACTGAACAGGGCACCAAACATGCCCCCCAGTCTGCATATAGCCTTGAAGAAGGTGCTTCCAGCCCATCAGACCCATCAGGCAACAGGGAACGGTCAAAGCGTGCAGGCAGCACACCCATTAAGGGCAGTAAGGTGTCAGACATCACAGTGATAACGACAGAGACACAGCAGCAGCAGCAGAAATGAAGATGGTCTGGCCCAGACTAAGCATACCACATGCTACAGCTTCATTCCAGGCATTATCCACACAAAAGCCAGCACTTGTCCAGCTCGGAACTCTCACACCACACAGCGCAGCCCTTTGTCAAAGCAAAAAGGCTTCACTGAAAGCTGCAGCTGAATTCAGAAACGAAGGATCATGGCTACTGGACTTCTTTCTGGCTTGATCCAAATCAATTGCTCACCTGCACAGCATCTCTTTCAGCATCATCATTTGCTGAAAGTCCCCTATCTTTGTGCTCTAATTAAAAAAGAAAAGCACATAACTGTCTTCCCAAACATCTCCTCCAAGCCAGTTAATCATCCAGTGCAGAAGCATTGCTGTCTTTTATAAAAGGGAAATATTTCCTTCTCCTTCCCTCTCCACACTCTGTCCACAAAGCTCCATATAGCTGGGACAGCTTTTAAATTGACAGCACAAGCCCCAAACAGAGTCGAAACTCCAGGTGGGGCAGGCACAGTCTTTGATGTGACTTAGTCATTTCCAGCTCCTCAAATTCAGGCTATTTGGGGAAACTTAGCTGGGTCAAAACCAGCCTCTCTCCTGCTGGCTTCTGGATAAATGCCTCAGACACAGGAAAGAAAAAAAAAATCCAGACAGCTCTCCTGATATGCCACACTCCAGCATCAGTGCCAAAGGAAAGAGCAGGGCACAGGAAGGTTTGCCAAGATGCAGTCACCCACCCACAACAGGACAACCAAAATGAGAACAAGCACAGGTTACAAAAAGGTTTAACAAAATAAGAGTTAGAGCGCATTCCTGTGAGCAGCTCACTACAGGCTGTACTAAATTATGATCAACAGACACCCCATAAATTAAATAAACAGTAACCCAGCATATTCCTCCTGATACAGAACAAGCATTGCTGCCCGGGTGCCTCTGCCTTCCCTGAACATATAATCTCCACGTAGACAGCCCACCTAAGGCAGAAAATGTTCGAAGTTTTTATATTTGCAGATGTGTAAGAGGAAACTGCCAGACAGAAATCCAAACCACCCAGAGTGACAAGGTCTTTTCATTACGTCTCTCTGGGATTTTGCCTTGTTTTCTAAAGCTTTTGTACCTCCTGTTACTTTATCTTCACAGTAACTCGAACTACCAGGCAATCAATACTGCAAGGTCAAAGCAACATCCAAGTTTGGCATTGGACAGTTCAATTCAACTCCTCCTTCCTGCTATCTCTGTGCTGGAAGGCAAACAGAAGAGGAAAGGAAAAAATATTTCTCTGCTGTTAGGATTAGCTGGAGCAACACAGCGTTAGCTCTAGCAAGCTGCCACTGCTAGCTGGATATGCCCAAGTGACAGTCCCCAGACCAAGTAGGTACAGCCAGAGGACTCAGCTGTGATGAAGGAGGATGGTTGATTACATCATGGTGCCAGAGAAGCTGAAATACACAGCCCTGTTACACCTCAGACACCTCTCTGGCAGAGAATAAGCACTTGCAGTCACATCCCTGCTGTCTCACTGTAGACAGACAAGACAACCGTCTCCAGCAAGGCTGAAGTCCATGCAGCCATTTACGAGGAATGCACCATGGAATACAGGCATGGTGTTCAACGTGTTCAAGAGGAACAAATAAAAACAATGCACTGCCTACAACAGTGCATTTGCCCTGATAAGTAATTGACAATTCCATCTCCCCCAACCCGTAGTAGTGCAGATGTTTTGTCACTTCTAAGAGAGCCTGAATATACAAACATGGTCATTAAAGCAGGCTTTTGCACTTCCTGAAAACATAGTTACGGATTTAGGAGAATGCATCATGGATGTAAAAGGAATAATTACCAGTCCTTATGTACCTGCAGTAGCAGAAGGCAGAATGCTATGAACAAGCAGTTTCTTCCCCATCCTGCACAGATGCCGTAGAAGGAGCAGTACAGACATTTGTCCTACACGGCATTGCAGATTTTAACAGGAGAGCAGAGGCAGCTGGGAGAAAGACAGGTCCAGCTGGAAGCCTAACAGGACATTAACAAACTTGTAAGTGACAGGCTAAACAGGCTGTGGGACCAGACTCTTCCTGTTGCTTGAGGGCTCCCACATGATGCTCAAACTCAGCTGGTGCAAACTAAATTTGCTCCACTGTCTGCCAGAGCTGTATCAACTTACTCCAGGAAAGGGTGAGGGTGCTCAGCTCTGGGACACCACTGACAGGCCACCAGCTGTGTAGGAATTTCATTCTAGGGAAAAACAAAGAACCAAAAAAACAGAAAAAAACCAAAAAAAAAAAAAAAAAAAAAAAAAAAAAAAAAAAAAAAAAAAAAAAAAAAAAAAAAAAAAAAAAACCAACCAAAAAAAAAAACAAACCCAAAAACCACCCAAACCAACAACAACACAAAAAGCCCAAACCAAACAAACACAAACAAACAAATAAACAAACAAACCCACAACAAAACAACAGGGGAAAAAACATTGTGAAAAAGGAAGGCCAGGAAGAAATCAGGCTTAGGAAGAAATACCTCTCTGTTCTGAAACAGTCAAAAAAGGAGGAAACTGTAGAAACTCCCTTCACCGTGCATTAGCATCCTATAATAACACACATGAAGTGCAGCACTCAGAATCATTTTTCCCAGCCATTCCAAACCTGGTTTGGCTACACATCATCTCCCCAGCCCAGGCTCTCCTAACAACAGAACAAAAATATTTTGCATTTTTCCAGCCCTTTTCCTTTCCCCTTGGGGCCTAGTTCAAAGCCCTTTTATGTCATTCTGACAGCAAAATATGATTTTATGCAGATAAACCCAGCCCATTAAGAGATACACCCTGTGCAAGACATCTTGCTGGCACATCTTGCTGGAAAGTTGGCAGTGCAAAAGATTTGCAGTTCCCTGCCTGCAAGTGAGACCAGGGATCAAATGACAAAAGCAAGCATCGTGTGCAACAGACCTGCTGCTAGTCAGCACCAGGGTGCATGAGTCCCTCTGGAGTTATGGTCAATGCTGCTAAACTTTCCTTCCCACCACACAAGCCTTTCATCCCTCGGACTTCACAAGGACATCCCATCTTCCAGCAGCTACTGTGAATCTGGCAATTACCCTCCAGGAGCATTTTATTTCTGCAGTGGGGTGAGAGTCCAGAGGCTTGGCAGCATCTGTAAAACAAGTAACTGCCAGCCCAGCAGCAAACACAAGGCCTGATCCTTTGGAAGACCGGAGATCAAGACCATGCATCCTTACTCCACACCCAGGTACTCCTTGCTGAGGAAGAAGGAACAATTAATCAGTCACCCATCTTACAGCCTCCTGGCTGCAGATTATTCAGATAAAACCCAGAGTGTGTTAAGGAAACTTTCCTGTCTGACCATGCAGGAGCCACTCTGTCAGTCACACTCCCCCCATTCCAAGACTTTCACTGCTGGGACCAAAGTCCCTTCACAGCAGATGGCTCCAGTGACTCCAAGGGTGGCCCTTTTGGCTCCCTACACACCCCACACTCACACAGTCAGACAGGGTTTCCTTACTGACTCAGCCCTGGGTTTCCCACAGCAGTCTCAGATGTCTGGATCCTCTAAGTAATTTAATCGTGGTGCAGTCACACAAAACCAGCTTGACCTGGTGCCTCTGGGGAGGGACCCCTAACAAAAGCATTCCTGAGCTTTTATACTCTTACAGTTTGTGCACCCAGACAGTCTGGGGTCTTCTTGCTGAGTCATCAGCTCCTGCTGTATCCCTGTGCCCTTTTCTGTCCAAAGGGTCAGCACCAGGTCACAGCCCCTCTCCTGGGGCTCCTAACATTTCCCCCATCCAGAGCACAAACTATAGTTCATGATGCAGCTGCACACCCAGCTATCAACAGTGGGTGTATTCCTCAAGAAGTGCCAAAGAGATTTAACTATTCTCACAGCATTGCATGATCATCACACACCCTGCAACAATGATGTTCCCTAGATTGGGCTTAAACCTTCAAGGAAAAACTGTTCTCATGGGAATCTGCAGAATTGGGCCCCTAGTCAGGGATGTTGGCTCTACACACAGATTTTATTCTACCTAAACACAGCACAACATTTACTCACCTGGAAACACAGCTGCCCTACTCTGAGAAATTCCTTCCTCCTACTATTTCACAATTCTCAGGATGACAACAGTTACACAACAAGAGCTGTTTAGGCACATGAAATGCTTACAGCTTCTAAGCAAGACTTTCCCCACATTCCCCTTATCAGACAGCTCCAAATCATTATGGCTCCCAGGTTTCAAGGCACACCAACCACCAGTCGCCGTGCCTCCATCGCACCTTTGCCCTGCCGGAGACCTACAAGACAAAACATGATGCACAACCAAGCAGGGGGCTGCTTCCACATGGACATGCTGCTGTCACCTTGGCCAGCCAGTTAAGTATTTCCCCCATCTTGCCCACTAATTTAAATCTTGGCAGGAAGAGGAGAGCAAATGGCCTTGACAGGCTGTCAGCGATTTCTACCTTTTAGTAATTTAATACAGCACACTACTCCTTCCTAAAACGGCAGCAGGAAGATGCTCAACGGCTCTGGCATCCTAGTAAGACATTAACAAGATTGCTGGGCACCAAACACGACTGCAAACTTTCCTTCAGAGCAGAGCAGGGCTCCAGTTTACAACACAGATTTGATCCCTTTTCCATCTCAGCCATCCATCAGTGCCACAGATCGCCACCACCCCCAAAACACAACGCTCCTTACTACGACAGGCACTCGGTGAACAGATGAGTCCAAGGGCACAGCACCAGGAGAAAAACTGCACCTGTACCAACAACTACAAGTAGCAGCACGCAGTTAGAAATCCTACAGGCAAGATATTCAAAGGGGTAAACCCTCATTAAATCCTGGTGTTTATTTTCTGAGGAAGAGGTTAGAGGAACTCCTCCTATTAAACCTTGCCTACTCCTTTGTTTATAACAGCCTGCAAAGCAAAACAGAAGTAGAGGACAAGAAGACAAGCACCACCCGAGTCCCGCACAATACATCCTTATCAGTACCACTCTAGTTCAGCTGCCTTTTGCTTGGCACTGCCAAGAAGCGAGTTCTTGAGAAGCAAAGCCACAGTTACTTGCAGTGATCAAAATCACTGCAGATATCATCCCAACAGCAGCAGCAGCATCACGAAGTCAGATCCTAACAGCAGCGAGACTCTCAGAAATTAACATATTATGGTAAAAACACCCACTATTTAACTGTAAACATCTATTAGCAAAAAGACATCAGGCCAAATAAATATAGCTGGGATCCTGCCCTCATATCTGGCAAAGTATATAAACTAAAAGCTGAGAAGCCTTGCAGGAAAGAGGCTGGGGCACTGGAAAATCCGATTTCCACAACTTCACCTTCACTTAGCAGCTGCAGGGGGTGCAGCAAGAGAGAGGATGCTTGGGGTCCAATTCCCAGGGTGACCTTGAGGAAATCCCACAGTCTGTCCACATTTCCACTTTCCCCGTCCACTGCATGAAGAGCACGATAACCTTGACCTACCTCAAAGAGGCAGGGATCTAGCTTAGGAGAGTCTGGAAGGAGCTCAGAGGGGCTTAGATGCAGGACCTGCGCTGCGACCGGGGCGGTCAGGGAATCCTACGAATCGCTCCAGAATCAGAAGCCCGGAGAAACTCGGAAATCGCTTTCAATGTAAGAAGCTGCAGCTCCGGGGCACTAAAGGGCTCGGTGGAGCCGCACACGTGTCACCCGCAATTTCCCTGGCGCGGGCAGGGGAGAGGAAGGCGCACGGCAGCTGCAGCCCCCGCGCCCGGCAATGGCAAGTCCCGCACCACGGCAGGCGGGGGGATCAGCCCCGCGCCCCCCGTGCAGGCAGAGGGACCCAGCCCGGGGAGGAGGGGAGGGGNCCCGCCGGGGCGGCCGCCGCGTCCCCATGGCAACGCGGGCCGGGGCGCCCGGGGATCGCCGCCGCCTCCCCCGGCCGAGCGCCGTGCCCCGGGCACCCCCCGCCCGCGCCCACAGCCATCTTGCGAGGCGGCCCACGGCGGGACACGGGGCGAGCGACAGCGGGGGAGAAATAACTCTGTCATCTGTACCCGAGGGAACGGCCTGACGCTGTGTCAGGGCAGGTTTACGTCGGGCATTAGAAAAAGGTTTTTCACCCAGAGGGTGGCTGGGCAGCGGGACAGGCTCCCCAGGGNAGCACGATAACCTTGACCTACCTCAAAGAGGCAGGGATCTAGCTTAGGAGAGTCTGGAAGGAGCTCAGAGGGGCTTAGATGCAGGACCTGCGCTGCGACCGGGGCGGTCAGGGAATCCTACGAATCGCTCCAGAATCAGAAGCCCGGAGAAACTCGGAAATCGCTTTCAATGTAAGAAGCTGCAGCTCCGGGGCACTAAAGGGCTCGGTGGAGCCGCACACGTGTCACCCGCAATTTCCCTGGCGCGGGCAGGGGAGAGGAAGGCGCACGGCAGCTGCAGCCCCCGCGCCCGGCAATGGCAAGTCCCGCACCACGGCAGGCGGGGGGATCAGCCCCGCGCCCCCCGTGCAGGCAGAGGGACCCAGCCCGGGGAGGAGGGGAGGGGCTGGGAAGACCGAAAACCCCCAGGGTGAGGAGGGGAAGCGGCGGCGGGCAAGGAGAGCCCGCAGCTCCGGGGAGGGGTGGGGGGTACATGGGGAGCCCGCAGTCCCCCGGGGCGAGGAGACGGCCCTCCAGGCCCGGGGGCGCAGGAAGGGCGGCCGGCACACCCCTGAGATGAGGGGCCGGGGTAAGCGGCGGCGGGGCCGGTGCAGCAGGAGCCAGGCCGGGGTAAAAGAGCTGCATCCCGCCGACAGGAGGAGTGTCGGCACCCCCGGCGGCGCCTCCGGAGGGCTTGGGAAGGGCCGTGCCCACACTTANCTCCCCAGGGAAGCGGTCACAGCACCAAACCTGACAGAGCACAAGAAGCATTTGGACAATGCTCTCGGGCACATGGTGTGACTCCTGGGGATGTCCTGTGCAGGGCCAGGAGTTGGATTCGATGATCCTTGTGGGTCCTTTCCAACTCAGCATATTCTGTGATTCTGTCATTCCCTTCAGGATACCAGCCAGGCCCACTGTGCCCATCGGGTCACCATGCTGTGCTGCCTGCTACCCCTACTGGCAGGCATTGATTTTTGGCTTAGCAGTCTCCACTGTGGGCGTGGACTTCTCAGGAGCATTATGGCACCTAAATCCTTGTTGGGACGAAACATCTGCAGACTGTTTCATCAGGCCTTGGAAATTAAGCATGAAGGCAAGGAGGACAGCAGCAGCCAAACAGATCTCTGTGCCTCTTGGGATGACCAAGTTCCTTGTGGTGAGGGTGGAGAGGCACTGGAACAGGTTGCCCAGAGAAGGTGTGGGTGCCCCATCACCAGCAGTATTCAAGGCCAGGCTGGATGGGGCTCTGAGTAACCTGGTCTAGTGGAAAGTGTCCACTAGAGGAGGATAGAGTGAGATGATCTCTCTCTTCCAACCCAAACCATTCTGTGATTATGTAACATCCACAGGTGTGATACCACCAGGGAAAAAGCTGAAGATCTCCACGGGAATACATCTCTAAGAGCCTCCTCCACTGCTCGCATACACCAGGCCCTGTGAGTGTGGGATTACCAGCTCTGTACCAAGGGCACATGGAAGCTGTCAGAGCATCAGTGCACAGCTACGCTGTGCAATGAATCAGAGGTGACTACAAAAGAGTGCCTACAAGGAAGGTCCCAGGAGCACGTAGGGCTAATGAGGACATTGTGTACCCAGGAGAAGTGACAATTATATGGAGTCACGATGAACAGCCCAGAAACCTCACAGTTATTCATACACCTGAAAACAGGAGGAGCTTGTTATCACAGTCAAGGACCTGGAACCCAAGGTGAGAAGAAGATGTAAACCAGTGAAGCATCAGAAGCCAATTGTAGTGAGTTGGATATAGGTGAAAAGAGGATCAGCATTTCTCGTGCACTTTTCAACCTGAGCTGAGCAAAGCATGAGAAGATACAGCACTGGAGGTGGAAAGCTCCCTCCAGAAGGGTGGTGCCTGACCAAGGAAGGAGACCTGGCTGTGGCCATTTTATGGGCATGTATTGGATGAGCATCCAGCACAAGAGAAAAATGCAAGTGCAGTGGGCAGGGAGATGCCAGAATAGTCTATCCAACCCCACAGTCTTATCTCCAACATGTCCTTGGTAAAACAGGCAGCAAGGCCTGGGTTGCAGGCAGGCTGCTGTGGTGGGCACTGCTGCGGGAATTCCCAGTTTGGGGAACAGTGTGGGGGAGTTATGGTTTTCTCACTCCCCAGCTGCAAAACTGCTTCCCCCTCATTTCCTTGGTGGTGGCATACCCCCATTCTGCCCTATTTTGTAAAGTCATCAGTGGGTTTCACTGTGCTGTATCCTCTCAGTCAAAAGCTGAACTGAACTCAGTGTAGCTTGAGGTACAGATGTTACTGTTTATCACAGCGTAGATGTGCTGGCAGGACATTACCATCCCCTGGCAAAGAAGAGGTTAACACTGTCCATCTTTGTGCTGCATCTCAGGAGGACTGTAATCACACATTTTTATTTTTGGTTCTGCTGCATAAGAACAACTGCTCTTTGTAACCTGCATGGCACAAAGGACCCATTTCTTCCGGCAGCATTTAAGAGAGGGGATTAAAAAGAGGAAGCAGAGGAAGAAAGTTCGTATTCAGCAACTGCCAGGTTGTCAAGGTTTCCTCTGCTTTCGGACATAAATTTTTCTTCCTGACAGACACAAAAGAGACTTAAAACTGTTTGGTGCACAATTGAGCTTCAAGAGCAGCACTGTCTGTGTCTGATAGAAGGTGAAGAGCACAGCTCAGGACTCCTGTACACGGCAACATTGTTGTCATCATGGTGTGCACAGGAGCATTAGACCAGGTCTGTGCTCAGCTTGTCACAAAGCTTGTCCTGTGTGTGTCTCAAAATCCTGCACTGCTTTCAGCCCGCCTCCCAGAGGGGCTTGTGGGCTGGTTCAGCCTTGCAAGGACATGGGTCAAGTTCAGTCTGCTCCAAAGAAAGAGGCTTTCACGAGGTCTCGCTTTTCAGTTTCCCTCCCCATTTGTATTGTTTTCTCTTTTAATAAATTGTGGACTGCCAGTGAAATCCCCAAGTGTCTGATGAGTGTGGTTATTAAACCAATGCTTTAAAAAGTAAAATTGGGCAAGCTTGGTCACTGCTCCCTTTGCCTGGACATGATTCTCAGAGCACTGGTAGACAATTTAACTGATAAATATTGAAGAGGCAGTAATGTAATTAGCACCAGTCAACATCGTTTTCTGGAAAAATCAATCCCAACCAAGCCTGATCTTGTTCTCCATTGAGACCGCAGGATGTGTTGCCAAAGGTAACAGCACAGAGGTGTTAGGGGAGGCATCCAGGGTATAGGCAGACAGAATGAGTAAAATGAACAGATTCACAGCTGGCCATTGGCTTGGATGGCAGGAAGCACCCAGAGGTTGCAGACATCTTCTTAGTAACTATTTGATTCAAATACAATTGAACAATTAGTGGGAATAAAGTCCCTGATGCTCAAAGCACACAAGTGTGTGTAAAAAAAAAAATAGAGTAGAATTTTCTTCCTTTTTAAAGAGAGTTTTAGAGCAGCTGGGTTGACCCTGGCATTCTAAGGAGTAACATGTCATGAGCTGGCTTAAACAATGGCCCAGCTCCTGCAACATGCCCTGCAGGGCTGGCAGCCTCCAGTAAGCATCAGCATCTCACAGTGCCCAGTACTGGTGAGGCTTCAGCCTGGGGGCTGCCTGACTACCCGGCAGCCCCTTTCCCTGCCTGTCCACAGCATGTGGCACAGCAGCAGTGCCTCAGCTCCTTTGGCAGCCAACACAGGCTCCCATGCTCAGCACAGACAACACAAGGGAAAGCAATCTCATGCCCTCCATGCTTATCTCCTGGATGAAACAGTGAGGCACTTTTGTTTATTGAGTGCCGATGAATGGCACTGTCTTGGCTGTGAGATCGGCCTCCAGATCCCACTCTGGGCAGAGCTGCTGGCAGGGAGACTGCAGCTGCAGCTACCTATTGCCCTGGGAGCCCAGCAGGGCGTTCCCCCTCAACCCAGAGAGAAAATGACCCACGGCATCCCATCATATGCATCTGTCCCCATGCAGAGGTGGCGTCAGATTTCTGGGGAACCGATCACTCTTTTTCCCTGCAAGTATGGCCCAAGAATGCAGATGGGTGAGAGAGAATCTAGTTTGCTCCAGAATTTTTCAATATTCCTCACTCTCCACAGCTTGTTTGTTTGTCTTCCTCTCCAGCAGCTGACAAACAACTGTGAGCAATCTATATTGGCAGTAACCTGCATGGCTGTTTCTTTCTTGGGGGGGCAGAAAGTTGAGATGGCTCTGTGCTGCCAGGATGTAGGATAAAGTGGATGCTGAGGACACTGTCACCCGCCACGAGTGAAACAGCTGGACCTCAGAAGAGTCACAGTTCCCAGGCCTGCCACCTCACCAAGAGCCAGCTCCTCCAGGGCCATGTTATTTTGGGACCCCAAAAAGCTGATGGATCCATTTGTGACTGCCTCTGCCTTCCAGCCATCATTCGTGCACAGCAGTTGTCATAAAATAGCCTGTTTAAGCAGCAAGATTTTCTTTACTCTGCCCAGACTGCAAAGAAATCATCTCTTGAAAGGGACTTTTGAGGAGGACATACTCTATTTTCTTGCTCCTTTCAATGCGCCAGGATGAAAGCCTCACCAGGATGGTCACTCAGCCTGATGCTCCTGCAACACATGAAAGCTATGCAGACACTAGGAGACAGAAACTTGCAATGTTGAGAGGGAGCAGCTACAATCAATATCACAAGCCATGCTTGCTCTCAGCTCTGGCCTTGGGGAGATGCTAAGAATCACAAAGATTTCCATTCTTCTCCAAACTGGACGGAAATAACCCAAAAACATTCGTCCTGAACCACTGCTGCTTCCAGAGAAAGTAAAATCTTCTGAGGACATGGCTGAAGAAGCAGCAAGGTGAAGATTTGTACCTAAGCTCATGTCCTCCCCCAGCTATCCTGTTACTACCTCCCTCATCCAGCTTTCCTGTCCTACTTCTCACTGTAATCTAAAGCTTCTCTCCATCAGCCCAACAAAGCAGAATTAGAAGCCTAACCAGCCAGGCTCATCAGCCAGGTCTCTTCTTCACACGATAGGGAGAGATGGAAGACCAGGTCTGGCCTGTGGCACAAACCTGGCAGAGACAGTATGGCTGGGACACTCTGGGGTTACTCAGACCACTGTGTGATCCTTTTCACACCCAAAGCTTTAAGTTCTTGCTGCTGTCTTGGAACTGTCCCACAGACGAGCCTGCCACACCCTGGTACCTCTATTGATCAGGAAAAAGGTTTCCTGCATTAGGATGGAAAACTCAAATAATTTCTTAAGCTATTTGTGGGGTCTTTTAGAAATTCCGAAGTTTAGCCTTGCTGCTTCAAGCAGAGGGCTGGCAGGGTTGTGTAAGTATGGGAACTTAGAACAGCTTGGCAGCTAAGAGATGACAAATATTATCTTGCTGTTTTCCCAAGTCACTCACTAAATGTCTGCAGACAGCATCCCTTAAGCTCTCATTTCCCGTTAGCTTAATCAAACCTGCCCAACTTCATGGAATCACACAGTGGTTTGGGTTGGAAGGGACTTTAGAGATCCAACTCCCCCACCACGGACAGGAACACCTTCCAGCTGACTGTTCTGGGTTGTGCTCAATCTATCTTCCCTGGGTGTTGTGGTGTGTTTTTGGGTTTTAATTAGGTTTTCCCTTGGTTAGAGTTGTGTCCCTCGTTGGTTCGGAGTCCCTCTGCAGCCCTGCCCTGGTATCTGGTATATTCCAGGAGAGCTGTTGGGTGATTGGCCAGGTTCCCAGTTTCTCCCACCCTATCCTATGTCCTCTGTCTGTACCCCTCCCCTTTCCCCACCCCCGTTTAAAAGGTGCTGCTCTGCACCCAGGACCCACTTTTGTGGGGACCTCGGCTCCAGAAACAATAAACCGAGTTTCTACCTGCAAAAGTCCTCCCTTTGTCCTTCGCCATTGCCACGCTTCAGCCAGGGCTGAGACTCACAGGACCAGGAGAAGGCACAGAGAAGTACCCTTAAAGCTGGACTAGGGCAAGAGCTAACTGGGCGGAACGAAAGGTTCCAGGAGATGCACCTAGCACCCGGATTTACCTGGGCTTCTGCGACCCAGGAGCTGATGATCACGCAGGGCCTGCCCAAGATGTGGCCCCACCAAGTGACCCAGCACATGGGACTTTGTGTACTCAGCCTGAGACATAGTTAATACAGGGCAGAGCAGATGTTTTCAAGCTTGACATGTCCAGAGTAGAAATCCTGTCTCCCCCTTTGAGCAGTCCTACCTGGTTTGTTTTGGGTCACCACTGGAATTCTCAGTTCAGAAGTGAAGCTCAGTCACGTGGCTCTGAAGAAGAGAGGCTCGGGCAACAGCCGCCTCCTCTGAGCCTTGCAAGTGTGGTCTCCTCTTACCCACAGGGCTTCAGCAGAAACAAAATTTGCAGCCATCCTGCTTTTTTAGAGAAAGCAAGTAGAGATGTCTGATCGGCTTCCTCTGCCTGCTTTGTTTCTCCACATGCTGTATTGCTGCTGTCTGATCCAACTCTTGCCTGAGAAAGGCAGCCCCAAATCTCTTGCTCCTTCCACGTGGGAATGCATTCAGCTTTCTGTATTCATTTGCTTTTTAGAGGATTTGTTTCTCCACCGATTTAATCAATCACTTTCTGAACACAACATTTATGTTTTGGCTGCAAACATCCCACAGCAAGGAGACAGCACTAGAACTACGCATAGTGGGAAAAAAAAGTACCCACTTTTGCTAATTTGCAGGTGATACTGGACTGTTTCATTTGGTGCCACCTAGCTGAGAAACAGTGGATGGCAACCATGTGTTCACAGTCTTCATCTTTTCCCAGGAGATGCAATACTTTGGTGCAAGAGTTAGAAATTCTCTGTAGTACTCATCTCTGAGCATCCCTCCTGCACCTTGCACATTTTCCTGTTCTACCATCTCCTGTCTGGAAAAGATAAGAACTGCACTGGTGTCAATGAGCAAACCAACCAGAAGGATCTTAGCTTCAGCTCCCCAAAATAAACTTCTGGATGGGTTCAATATACAGACCTACTGTGAGACAGGAAGAATAAAGGCATGGTCATATTGCCTACCTGGTTTTTATATTTCCCAGTCACTGAAATCTTTCAAAGAACCTGGAAACTGGAACAAGCGTCAAACTTTCCTCATGGATTTTCAAGACACAAATTTACAGGAAAATGGTGCTTTAAGAACACAGAGTTTATTTCTGTGGAGTTCAGGAAATGAACACACACTTAATTGCAGCAAATGCTGTTTTCTTCATTTTAACAGTACCAGCTGATAAGCACGGTGGGCTTACTTTGACACAGCCCTGGGCTGGGATTTTGATGCACCAGTGACTGAAAGGCAGCCCCACTCCCTTTCCCAGTGAAAGCTACTCTTGCTTTAAAGGCTGAAAACATAGGGTGATACTCCCTTGGGATGAAAACAGTGAATTTAAGGATTGTCAGATTTCATTTCCCTTTTAAAAAACCCAGCAGTATGACACTGGATATGGACATGAGTGTGTACCAAGCAGCAGGAAATCTTACAAACTGGATATCTTCTAATGCTCTTTCCGTTTTGGCATCAAGCTCAGTAGGTTCATAGCTGAACCATCCAGTCCGCAGTGCACCACAGAGGTTTCCTTTCCTTTATTAGAGCAATCCTATGGATGTGCTGACTTTTACAGTATTGCTGCCTGCCCACAGTAAACAGAGAAACTGAACACAGCCCCTGTGGGCTCTCTCTTAATTTCATATTTCAGTCAGGTCTTTTACTGGAAATTATACAGCATTTTACTGACAGGACTGTGTAAACAGTTTAACCCCCTGCAGAACATAATCAGGCTTTCCCTTGTATTTTTTATGGAATTAATAAACTGATTTGAGCTTTGCCTGGGCTTTCATTTCTCAGCTTTTTTTTTTTTTTTTTATTACTATCTGTAGGAGCTGGAAGCATCTTACCTGGATTTGTCTCCTGGCAGCTAGAGGACTGTCATGGTTAGAAGAAACTTGAAGTGGTATGTGGGAAACACCCAGATCATTTTGCTGGAGATCTGCCAGTTTACGAAGTAGAAAAGGGTTTAATTATGACAGTTAAAGAGCTATAAATGTTACAGCCAAAAAATAAGGAGAAAAAACATTCCCACTCCCAAACAATTTCTTGCTTTACTTTTAAAAATTTTTGTAAGTAGGCTTTTCTTGGTAAAAATTTATTTGGGAGAATTTTGGACACGTTGGGATCATGCACAGATCATCTGTAGGACACTGTAAAATGCATATTAGGCACCAGGAAAAGCCAGATAGCTGGAAAGGCAAAGATGCTACTCCAGTATGTGATGAATTCATTACAGAAGTCAGAAAGGAATGCCATATTTTGATTCAAAAGATAAATGCCAGGTTAGTTATTTCTTTTGCTGTTTTAACCATCTACTGCAACTGTTATCAGCCATAGCAGTTACAGGCTTATGAAAGACTTACTGTGCCTCAAAGAGATTATTGATAAAGATAACACACCTCAAAATAATGTTTTCCATTGACTCTGTTCCAGCTCAAATATTTGCTGCCAAGTCAGCTGAGGAAAGAGCAGTTGAGCAGTTGCTCTGATTTCCCGCCAGCACCTCGGTGTCCTCAGCTGGGTGCTTGCTTTGGTGTCACTTCAAGGAGAAAGCCAGATGCATGCAAGGAGGCCCAGCCCAGCGGCTATGACTCAGCAGGGAAAGACTGGAGATAACAATCCTTGTCTGGGGTACAAATTTACCTTTCCTTAAGTTATCAGCCCAAATCCTGAAGAGCTGTTCTACTGATGAAACTGTCTAGGGTTTGGTATCTGCTGTCACCTGGCCTGGCTGCAGCCCATTACAAGAGTAACCTGAACACCTGGCACTACCTTCCTCTCTCTTGGCACCAAGCTGTTTTCCAGGAGAGCTGTAGCTCTGCTGATGCCTGGATGAGTACTCCACGGAGTCCAGCCTACCTATCCTTTATTCCAGCATTGCCTAACTCAGCTCTGGTCTGACTATCAGAAATGGAAAGCTCAGTGCAGCCAAGCTTCATCCTGCTGTAGCTGTGGGCGCTACCTTGTGCTTCCTGTGGACTTCTCCCGCACCTCCACTGGAGGACAGACTTACCCTACACACTGTCCCTTCTAGGTTAGCCTTGTTGCTCTCTAGATCTGCTCCACCTGAGCCTCAGCTCATTCCCTGAATGTTGTGGTTTCTAGCTTAGCCCCACTGCAGCAAAGCCACCCTCTAGGGACACCACTAACTCAGCTGCAGTCTGTCCTGTGCTTTGCAACCAGCAGTATCCAAACAGGAGCTCTTCTCCCATTTCTGCACAGCACAGCCAAGCTCACTTATGTTCTCCTGCCAGCAGGTTTAAAGGGACCAGTCTCCATCTAACTCAAGGCATTTATGGAATAGCAGACCATGCTGTGAAACAGTTAAGTGCTGATTTTATTCCCAGTGAGAGCAATATGCTCAAATGCATCTCTCCAAAATGCATCTCTCCAAAACTGGAGGAAAGAACAAATACCTTGTTGGTATCCATGAAAATTACAAACAATAACATATGACACAGAATACAAGAGAAAATGTACATTCAAAAGAGCACTGCTGACTTGAACTCAACATGAGACTTGGGGCAGCACAACCTAAGAAACCAGATCTGTGGAAGTCCCTAGGCCCAAGGTGACAACTCAAATCTGCAACTCCTTCTCCAGTGTTCCGGACTGGACAGTAAGTACTCTGTAGCCTGAGATGTTAGAACAGCCTTAAATGAGAGAAAAAGCAGAACGATTTTATGCCTCTCTTTCAATAATACTGATGGCAGGTCTGAAGCAGCATCAGGGAAGCTACCAATGATTCTTCACAAGGGGAAGAAAATGCCAGGGTTTATCCAACCTGCAGCTGCACGTTGACTTTGGGCAGTGCAACCTGGCATTTTTAAACACAATTTTGTTTTTTCAGACTAAGAACAGCCCTTTAAGTAATGTTTATAGAGTTATGCTGAATTCAGACCTGTCTTGAAAGACTCAAATTTACTTCAATGACAGTAGTCTTTCAAAAACTTTGCATGCAATTTTCTACTGTCATAGTGGGTCATTACTGAGGGCCATTATGAGGTGGGGAACAGGAAGAGAAGGGCACCTCAGTAATTAATCATTGAGCATATAAAAAGCAGCAAATGCTTCCAGCCTTATACAAGATATTCAGGCCGAAAAACTGGGAAGTTAGCTCAATGTGGTTCATGCCAAACACACAACAGTGCCTTACTTCACAGCTGGTCAGACCAGTTTTTAAAATGCAAATTTAAGTCATGCTTTTCACCAAACTTCAGGAGGGGTCACACCTTCACTACTACACAGTCACATTTCACTGGGAGGATGTGAGCACTAGCCCTTGGAAACTGCAAGGGAAATTTTAATTTCACTTAAATCGGAGTCTCTCCCAGAACAGATCAGGTCATGGATTTTTACTTTTTTTTTAATAAAATAAAACTGGAACTTTGTCAAAGATCAGCAGTATGCAGGTGTCATCTGAAAAGGTGCTTGCAGGTGCAGCAGGCTATTTGTTTCATGATAGCTTTTGGAGCAAAACCAAAAAAAAAGAGCAATTTTTCTATAAATTAATTTCTTCTTTCTTCCCCACAAATACTTGGATTTTGTTTGGACTTAAGGGAACTGGAAGAGATTTGGAAAAAAAATAGAAAACATTTCCATGGGGAATACAGTTCACATTTTCATGTGAGCAGAACACATAATTAACAGAAATGGCTGAATAGTCCCCACCACATCATAGGCCTTCATAACATGACTGCACCTCCACTCTCCTATCAAGCACTGGAGCACAAATGGACCTAAATGCTCATACCCAATGTTTCCAGCAGTTTCAGGAATAAGTTATAAATAAATACATGTAACATGAGTATTAATTCATCAAGCACTACTTAAGCCACTACTCAGCTCACAGACAAACACTTCAGTCTCTAAATTTCTCCACGTTTCTGAAAGCTAAAGCTCAAGGTCATGAAGTGGAAGTAGAAAAAAGGTTCATAAATGCATTCTAAACTTCCTGGGATTGGCAGAAGTGGCATGTGAGTACAGACCCGAGAGAATCAATGCCCAGCTCCTCAGGAAGACGCTGGCCCTTGAGGAGGGAGCAGCCCCCAGGCACTGTCACTCTGGATACACACAGGGGTCCCATACAAACCCCACTTTTCTCTGCTAGGTGCTATGTCATAGCTATTGCAGAGTCCTCAGTGCTGCTCTCCTGCTCCAGGCCCACCCGGCGGATGGACTCGCTGTACTTCTGCCGCCCCAGCTCAATGATGGCTTCGACCTCATCAGCGATGTCCTGGCGGCCGCTCTCTTTCATGGCTGCAATCAGCTTGCTCACACAGCCAGGATCCTCTGAGTTCTGCTGAGCCCACGAGAAAAGCATGTCCAGGATCTGCTTATTGAGGTCCTCTCTGAAGAAAGGAGGAAAGACAGAAGTAACCAACACGGCCTCCTGAGTAGCAAACCAAAGAGACCTTACCTAAGTCCCAGTCATGCTAGAGACTTAAAGAAGCCACCCAGGCACACAAAGCACTCAGTGGGCCTGCCTCTTTCCTACTCAGCATACAGGAGCTGCAGTTCCTGCATGAACGTTTCTCTATAGAATGCTTTCCTAATAGAAGTATCAAATTAAGGCATTCTGCTTTTGAATATAATTTCCTCACAGGAACACTAGTTTGATTGTAACAAGTCTAATTCTCTCCTACTGCTTTGGCTTTTTGGTCAGACTGCATGTCCTGTGATGTACCACAAGCTCTTTTTGAATAACGATGATATTCACTGTTAAAGCCATAGATCCTTTCTCTTTGTAAGAGATGGAGTCTGGCCAGGAATCTGATCATAGAACAAAACAGGAATGCAACTCAGCTGAACTACAAAGCTCATCAGGTTTGTTATTTCTCAAATTTGTTTTTCAAGCAAAAAAGCTTTATTTTATAATGGCAAGAGAGCTTAATCAGTTTCCCATTATAAAAGGTATTATTTTCAAAAGAACCATTGGTCAACCCTTCTTTAATCCAGTGAAACAATTACAGTGGAAGAACTTTCAACCAGCCAAGCATTGATTTATACTATTACACTGCAGATAGATGGACAGATATATTCATCACTGTTGATTACTGTGTCCTGTCTCACCTGTTATTGTATCCTATGCGCTCAATCTGCTGGTAGGTCAGGCCCAGGTTGAGGCCGATGCTCTGCCAGTCAGCTCCCACGCGCCTAGCAATGCTCAGCAGGTTTGCCTGTGTCAGGTACCCAGTCTCAGCATTGCCCAGGTTCAAGGGAGGGAAGGAGAAGCCAAACAGGGGACTGGGGTTCTCATCCCATCGGGGTTTCAGTTGCTGTGTCACAAAGAGAAGAGAGAAAGAACATTATTTCTTTTCATAGAAACAGTGTCCGGCCACTCAGTCTCCACAGTGAAATCTCTTTCCTTCTACTGGGGAGAAAGGAAGCTCTTGGGGCTGAAGGGTCAGGTTGTAAGAAGTGAGGACTTACACTGGCACTGACCAGCAATGCTCACTTCCTCAGGAAAATATCAAATTGTAATGCTCACAGTCATAGCTCACATCAGACATTTCCTTGCCTGCATTTACAGAGCAGTTTAAAGTAAGCCACATCCCTGAAGCATATTTGCCTCAGCAGTAAGAGAGCACTTAGTCTAGGTTTGTAGTTGAGGTTGCGTATGTCAGAAAGGGATGTGAGATCATCACACATGATCGGAAGTATTCAGCCTACCAAGGTATTTATTGTTCTAGGCTTCTCAAATGTCACTTAAATTCCATAACCTAAACTTGCATTTCTCACTGTAACATACAGCCCAGCCTTTAAAGCTTACACCAGAATACCTACACTCAATGTCTATGTTCAAATCCAGCATAACTACCTCATCCTATTCCTTTCTTTTTTCCTGCTGCATGAGCTGTGTGACTAAGAAATTTATAAACAAAACAGACACTTCCCTTAATTGCCACAAGCTTCCTTGCGTACTATGTTCTCATTTATTCAAAGGATCCACCCTCTCTGACTCTCTGACCATCAATCCAACAAGCCTGTGCTTGACAGGCAAGATCAGCAGGAGAGGTGGAGACCACTCCTAGCTCTTCATGTTCTCATTTCAGAAGAGGTCACTCACAGGGAGTGCAAAATCTCCACCATGACACAGCTGGGCAGCTATTTCTTGTGGTCATTCATTGCATGCCTTCTCATGGAGGCAAACAAAATTACCTGAGCAGGAATGGCATGCTCTTACCCCATCTAGATTAATTTTTCTGTAGGAGACAACTCACAGGCAGTTTGATGGGCAGAGTAGCAAGCCAGAGGGAGTCTGGACCTTTTCTCTTCCTGCTGGCATCTTCAGGGATGCTGTCTGGAACCGCCCCTCGGTAGAAAGAGACCTTTACAAAGAGAAAGCACGCAGTGAGGTTCTGATTCAAGCACAGTGGCCCAGCCTATTGGCACCATGTCTTTTCCATTTGGGAAAGAACGAATTCAGCATTCTCATCTATCCTCAGCCCACAAATATGGCCTCACAATTATGTGTAACTGGGAGGAGCACTGAGATTCTGCCATAAAGGCTGGACATTATGCCAGCCCTCCAAAAATTAATGGCAGGAATGTAAGTCAGACAGTTAAGTGATGAGTGATCCTTTGAGATTACAGTTCTTGATAATTCAGAGTTTAGTCAGTAAAATCTAAAGCCAGAGAAAGAGGGTAAGAAAAGAGTCATGCCCAGCACTCAAGAGATTATTCTGATGAGTATTGTAAAAGCAATGATGAAGGAAGAAATGAGAAGTAAGTGTAACTGGTTGTTCACCTGGCCTTTTACAGCTTGGCCTTTTCTGTCCACAGGGGAGGTCACATAGATTTCCTTCATGTTCTTCAAGTGGGAGTAAAAAATAAACGAGAGACGTCCATCCACGCAGTCGGGGCGATCTGTGAATAGAAGCAGGAAGCATTCAACTTGTGGAGAAAAGTGTGCAGAAGCAGATCAGTCATAAAAATAAACCCACCTGGCTATTGCCCTCTGCAGGTTTATAAGAGCATGAGAAGAAATGAAAGTCTGTTAACAGCACTTTCATAAGGAAAAGTAGACAGAAAAGTTATGTGACCAGAGAATGTGAAAAGTTCAATGTCCAGAGGCTGGCTGCTGTGAGTAGTGGGCAAGCTGAAGACAGAAAAGAACACCATGGAGGAGTACAACCCACAGCAGAAACACATCTAGGGCCAGAGCAGGACAAGAAGTAGGTAGGTGGGAGCAGAACGAGCCCAGTACAGCCATACCCATATCAATGCTGATGCCTCGCTCAAAAGCTGCAAAAAATTGCTCTCCCTCAAACATCTCCACCATGTCAGATGGCTCAGGTCCTCTATAGCGGTCCTGCAGCTTCTTCAGCACTGGGTCAACCTGACAAGGACGATAGTGTTTGGTCAGAAGCACATCCTTCCCCCAACCCATGTTTCTATACCCATGATGTTCCTCTCACCTTCAATGGAAAGACTGTTTTAGGATCTAAACAAATGAACAAACACTCATTTAAAAAGCATTTTCAGCACTATCTCTATCTTTTTAACAGGTCTTTTTAACTTCAAAGACAAGGAAATACTTACTTGCTACCATATCCCACTCACTATTCAAATACATTTTCTCTGCAAAAAGACACATGCTACAATAGCACACAGCTGAGGACACCAGAAAGCTCATTTTGATTTTGTAGCCTGTGATCACAGTGGCAGTGCAAGAGTCAGGTTAGATTCTTCTTTCTCTTTGTAACAGTAAACCTCTCTCACTCCATGACCATTCCCAGCAGGATTACAGACACACCCAAACAACAATCTCATTCTGAATGTCATTGATGCCTCATCTGGGGACAGTTTTAGCCCAGAACCCAATATAAAAAGAAATCCTTATGGATGCTTGTGTCCACAAACATCACTTTGATACAGGAGCACAAGTAAAGAGAAGGAGCAACCAGAGCAGAGAACTATGCAGAGCTGGATATGCGGCCCAGTAGTGGCAGTCTGATAAAATAACCCTCACCTCACCAAGCTGCACTGCCTGCCAAGGGACATGTTCTCCACAGCTGCACTCTCATACTCACACTAATCTGAAACAACACTGCTGAGGGCTGATACCCCTAGGAAGAGGCAGCAGAAGAGAATGCCTGAGCACTTCCCATCTCCTTCTCGACAAAGTCAGCCAGATTAGCTCGCACTCGTCGCGAGCGCACTAAACGTTGCACTAAAGCAAATTAAGGAGTGCTCATATAGTCTGTTCCAGTGCTTGAACTGAGAACAGCAAGGAACATAAGGAAAAGTACCATTTCTAACCACTCCAGCTGAAAACAAAGCAGCGCTGCTGCCCACACCCACTAGCCCATGTTACACAAGTGACGTGTAAATTTAGACTTAAATTTAAGCCAACACATTTTACCTCATGTTTGCTGGATGATAATAGCATACACATGGCCAGTAACTGTGGGCCAGCTGATTTTAGCAGCCCAGTCCTCAGGATTCGCAGGGGAGGAAATCAATGCATGGCATTTACTACTGCATAGAATGAGTTTTTTTCTTCCCCCAGCTCCCTGTGAGTCAGTATCACACCGCCATATGGGGTATGTGGTGACAGCATACCCCGGCCATGACTCTGGGGTGGTGAACAGGACCGTTCAGTGCACTGCTGCCTTTACATCCTACAAAGGGAAGTCTGGGAAGCTCAGGAGCAAGGCAGTGCAACCCAGATCAGACCTTGTGCTTGGGGACACACTGTAGCAGGACTTGCTCAGGATCCTTCTTCCTCTGCAGTGCAATGAAGTTCACCTGGTACAGACGTAGCCGCTCATAGACTTTCTTGGCAATGCCTCCAATGTAGGTCTTGGTGGTGTACCATAGCCAGTACCTGGAAACAAAGAATTTAAAAAAAGGAGGGGCCCTACCCAGAGAAAAGTGCCACTGTCACACCCGCATGATTGGGCCTGACTTGCAAAAGGAAAAGGGAACACATAGAGTTAATGTCATGGCCTCTGGTCAGAGTGTTGGAAAAGCAAGGCAGAGGAACATCCCATCATTTCCTCACGAGCAATCCTGCACTTACCAGGAGAAGTGAGTGACTTCAAACACTGCATAAAGATGGGTGAATTCCAGCACCACCTCACTGGTGATGTCATTCCAGGTTTGGCCTTCCAGATCACCATGGAGAATATGCAGCCTTGACCGATCCAAATTTAGCCCTAAAGACATGATCAAGAGATGATAACATGCAGCAGAAACATTTATTCATGGCTTTACAAACCCAGCCACAGGTTTGGGTGATTCACTTTTTAAAGCCACCAAATAAAGGTTCACAGCCTTCTCTTCAGCATCCAGGACTGAACTTTGGTCAAAGAATAGCAGCAATAAAAGGACCAGGCTGTCCTTATCCTTATCCAGCAATATCCCTATTGCTTTTGGGATATTCTGGCAAAATATGCAGAGTTAAAATGATAGTGTGTTCATTGCCACCAACAGATTCATTAGACAATTTTCATCACTAAAAGCTAGGGTTATTAAGTAAGTTCTATCTCTTTCTAATGTGCATCTCACAGACTTTTCAACCCTGATGAAGGATGGCATACAAATACCAGGTAGTGTTATAATGAAGGCCATGTATTTCTTCACAAGAAAACTAGGAGAGGTCAAAGAAAATATGAGTGAAGAGGCTCAGGGTACTCAGCAAACAGAGGAATCCCTGCCATGACTGAGGCTGTTTTTAGCAGCTTTCAGAGTGGGATGTGGTTTAGCATGCAATCATACATTTTTGAATGCAGTGGCTCAGCACCTGATTCATATGCAAGGAAAAGAGAAGGCAGACCCCTGAAGGCAGCATGTTCATTTCTTGCTTTAAGCTATTCCCAATCATGCATCAAAGCCCTTTTACAATGCATCTCCTCAGTGGGCAGGAGTGCCTCTCCAATCCACCATAGTAAAACCAGCAGTTAAAATACACGTGTTTGGCAGAGAAATGCTTTTGCCAAGACCACTCTCCCAGCTTGTCTGGTCTGTGAACCCCAGTCCTGATCTGATGGACCTGAACTACCTTCAGCTCCCACCGCTCTGCACCACCACACTGTCAGCGGATATATCTTGCTGTTCCTGCAGGAAAAGCAGCAAGCTTTATTAACAACAGGAGAGGCAAATAAAATTCTCTCTTGCCATTTGTGGTTTTCCAAATATGGCATTTCCCTTCGTCAATTTTGGGAATAAGCTGACCTGTGACCCCGGGTGGAAGAGGCAGCTGAATTCTCACTGGCTTGAGAAAATCCACCGTGGAGTCCTGGGAGAGGTAGAGCAGAGGACTGGCTCTGCACCCTGCACTGGCTGTGATTTCCTGTATCTCTTCTGCAGAGACTGGCAGCACCTGGATGTGGCAGACAGCACAGTGAGCAGAGCAGTCAGGCACCAAATTCCCACACTGCTCACTCAGTTCCTCCAGCATCCAGCAGGCAAATGCTGCTCTTGCTGCAGGCCCCGTTGAGAAATAAAGCACAGTCAACTTCAGTGAAAGCTGAAGTCTGACAACCTATCGGGCTCGGATGGACTTAAAGTATTACAAGAGCATCTAGCAGCTCTATAGAACAAATTATTTTAGTGAAGTGATTTTAGAATTAGATCCACATTATATTCACCTACCACCCCCAATTCTCACTGAGCTGTTTTGCTAGGGTTAGTTTTGCAAGGGAAAAAGAGGCAAAATCTTTTTGTGTTCCCTTCATAGCAGCTACCCGCTGGTCTGCTGATCCCTTTCCCACACAGGGCAGCACAGAGTTGCAGGGAAGTTTAGAGAGAAGTGATCTGAGATGGGTCAGCCCATGAAGCAACCGCACCTAGACATGCATTACCTTAGGGCAGGCATCTCTGCTTGGTTCTGTACTGAACATGAGAAAACAGCTACACCAGAGCTCACCAAAAAGCATGCATACCTGAAGCTTGACACTACGAGGCTCTTTGGTGGCTCCAGGAGGAAAGATCACTTTGATGTTTGGATCCACACTGGAAAAGAGCAGTGTCCCCTCTGCTGGCACTTTGCATTCATTTTGGACAAGTCGAGACACAACAAGGAACCAAGAAAAGTGAAGGACACAGCAGTGGGCCACACACTTCTGTGACAGAGGACAAAGAAGAAAACATATAGGCATATAACTTAATACAATAAAGGCAGGAAAATGAGTACTGGCCAAGCAGAAGAAAGTACTAGATCAGGGATAAAGCATGGCAGGCTGCAACTCATCAACTTCAGAAGACACACGTCCATGAGAGAGGAAACCTGGAGCTGAAATCTACTACATTTTATTGCAGCTGGTCAAAACACAGCTCATGAGATACTTCAAATAGGTTCACTCTTGGCTGGGCAAGAAGGGAACAGGAGCAAAGTGTGTCACTGGCAATTTCAATATGCTCACCTTTGATTTTCTCTTCCGCTTCACTCTCGTTTTCAGATCACTCCAGCTCTGCCCACTGAAGGTCCGAACTACCACCTCGTGCTGGTGAGGGGTTTGAGGTGAGATATATGGCATACAGATCTGCACCTCCTGGCAAAAAAGCATTCCTGTGAGACACCAACTGAGAGGATAAAACCAAGGCCAGCTCTGCTCTGTGGCTTCCTGTGCAGACGAGGGAGGGCAGAGCATGGCCTGTATGCAGGGAATCAAAGAACCTGCTCTGCCCTGCGGTCTCTGGGGAGGTGACAGGAAATGTCAGGTCTGCTATGGACTGTGATGGCAGGAAAGGTTCAGTAGCTTCTGAGCAGAAAGGGCAAAGCAATTTTTGGAGTGAGCTGCTGTCAGCCATGATGGGGCTAGTAGGTGGTGTGACTACTCCCCAGCTTGAATGCAAACCACACAATCAGACTTTTAGAGAAGGATGCAAACCATTCTCCTTTCAGACTAAGGCCAGATGCTGGGCTTACCCTCTGGTAGAGCAGGGGGGTTGTGAGTGAGAAAGGTTATAGCTCAGCTCAATCAGGAGCAGTGGGGAAGGCAAAGGTGCCAGATCAGCATAGCATCAGATGTCTTTTCTGATTCTCTGCAGCAGGGTTTCTTTGAGAGGTGATCCTGCAGCTACTTAAAAGCAGCAGGGATGAGGGTAATTGTCTCACAGGTCCCAAAAGGTGCACTCAGAAGACTCTACTGAGCTACTGCAAAGGCAGATTCATCAGAAGGTGAGCTGTGTGTATCCTCACCTGCTGGAATTGGACCCCATGAGGCTGCAGCTCCAGGACTCTGCTCAGCAGGACATCATGGTGTCTCAGCTTTACCCACTGAGGATCTGGCATGAGGGATCGGAAGTAGATCCGCAGAGGATCAGAGGCAGCCCCCGGCGGAAAGTAGAAATGGGTGCCACAGGCCAGGACCACTCTGCAGCCTTCAGAGGTGACAGTAAAGCTTCCAGAAGAATGCATGAATTTATGACATTGTGCAGTGACTTCAGCCCTCCAAGAATCATCAGAAGAATCTCATACTTGTGTTTCACTGGCTTACTGAGGCTATAGGCTTCTATACATTCCTGCAATACCCACCATGCACCTTGTCTGTAATACGTGTTCTTAATAACAGAGGCTTACCTGCCCTCTCCTGATGCAATGAAGAGTCTTTTTAGCCTTCTGGTACTGGATTTATCTGTGGCAATAAGAAGATTTAGGTAGGAGAAGGAGACAGAGGTTACTTAAACCAAGGTAGACAAGAAAGGTTGAAGAGTTTTGGCTTAATCCTAATCTGGCAGAAGTCACTCATGGAATCCTGGTCACACTGCAGTGGGCTCCAGAACACACTGCAGCAGGAGGATGGCATGCAGCCTCGAGGTCCCAAGACATACTGAAAATGCTGGCTCTTCCCCAGGGAAACTCAGAAGCAGAGGGAATTTGAAAATATTTCAGTTTACCTCTGAGCTCTCAGGGCCATGTTTGACTGCCTGGTGCCACCCCTGGGAATCAGTGCTTGCTCTTATGAACATGAGCACCACTGGGAAACCCTGCTCAGATTCCTGCTCATTTCATCACCTTCCTCTTGGACAAAGAGCTGCTCCTCTGCAGCCTGTGAACCTCAGGAAAGCAGGAGGTAACTGCACAGCAGAATGACCCCTTGTTGCTTTCGGAGGTTCTAGCATGAGCCACCACAGCCTTAGGACCATGCAGCAAGTCTAGGAACTGGTGCTCACCTCTGCTAAAAAGGCTGGACCCCTTTAGGGACCTCTCCTGATCTGTTTAATGTGAGTCCCATTTTCACTTACTTTTCATTGTAAAACCCTACTGAGAAAGCCCAATTCCAGGGATCACCGAGCCCTTCAGACCGGGACAGGCCTCATAAAAACGTAACTAGTACTGTCTGTATCCTTACAACTCAATAATTATTCCAGAGAAATAAATGCTGATCTGATTCCCCCCTGCTTGTCTTCTTTAATCCAAACCCATTTACACCATGCTGGGCTGAGTGAGGGAACAGCTGGGCAGAACACACAGCAGCAGAAGCCTAGCAATTACCAGCCTGCAGGGATGGTTCAGCTTCTCCCAGGGGATTGCCTCGGATGTGCACGAACGGCAGGGTCTGGATCTCAGCAGGGATGGCACGGAGGCAGTTGTTCTGCAGATCAAGTCTGGACAAGTTGGGTAGGCTGGCAAGCGAGGCAGGGACTGTCACCAGGAGATTGCTGTGGAGATGCAGCCGACGCAGAGACTTCAAATTGGCTGCAGGTTGGAACAAGAAGTGACCCCCCATCCGTGCTGTTAATTGCATTGCATATCAGCTCTAACTCTCCCTCTCTCCTCAGCCCATGTAAACACATAATGAGGGAAAAGCACAAAAGCTTAATATCCCTTTAGCTCACAAAATAAAGGAGTGCAAGGAATTAGCTGAGAGGCATCACAGCCTCTTCTGTCCTCTGCTTTTCAGCTACAAGTGAGACACTTCTGTAACAGTATCAAAAACAACCTCGGTCACAAAGTAATACAGGACCCAGGAATCTGAGCAGCAGAAGTCAGAGCCCAGTTCTGTGGACTAGTCCACACTGGACAGTATGATTTCAAGCCAAGATTTGCATCCCATCAAACCTCAGCTCTTCTGCTACCAGTCTCAGGGGCTACCCAAAACCAGCCAGGCCAGATCCTCAGTCATTGTAAATTGTATTGAAATCTCAGCAGTGTCACTGCTGATTCACAGAAACAGAAAGTGTGGTTCAGAGAGTTCTTAATACTCAAAGGCACTGACTAAACAAAGCATGATCCTTCTGGATACTCCTTCCATATGGCTCCAATATAAAATGGTTTATAATAACAACTCTGGGGATAGAGACCAAAGGTCTCAGAGGTTATACCAAAAGCTTGGCAAGCCCATGTCCTTCTCTTTCCCTATAAAATACATACCTAAGGAGTCTGGGATGCTCAATAAGCGATTCCCAGAGAGATCCAGCTCTGTGCAGTTGTGCAGATTCCCAACTTCTTCAGGGAGCAATTCCAAAGCATTTTCTGAGAGATCCAGATCCTTCAGCATTGACAGCTCCCCAATGCTCTGAGGTAAGTCTTTCAGCTGATTTTTCATTGCAGAGAAGAAAGTCAGTTTGCTCAGACAGCCAAAGTCCTCAGGAAGTGTCACTAGTCTGTTGTGGCTCACCAGGAGCACACGGAGGCTGAGGAGGTGGAGAATGCAGCTCGGCAAGGTGGAGAGTCTATTGAAGCTGAGATCCAGGTGGGTGAGACACCTGAGGTTCCCGAAGTCTGGTGGCAAGCTCGTCAGGGAGCCATGCTGATAGGAACCAAACTCATCCCTAGCATGGCCACCTGGGTGGAGGGAAGTGGAAGAAGAGGTCAGTATGCTACCAGGAGAGCTCATCAGCCTCATGTGAGACTCAGCACAGAGATCCACAAGATTGGGAGTTACTGATAACAATGAGCAGCACTAATCACAAAGTACTCAGAGAAGTGACTTTTCTGCTCCATGCCTCAGTTTCCTGATCAGTGAAGGGGTGTAATAGTGAAAAGCTGTTATGAAATCAGGAGATGCCACAGTGAACCAGTACAGCTCTGCTAAACACATCTGGAGTCAAAGCTCAGAATGAGCCAGACCACCTCACACATTTACCACACTACAGCAGGGTGGCCCATATACCTCCAAGCCTCCCACTCCTTCCCCACTTCTTCCTCACTACCAGTGGCCAACACACAACACTTTAGGGATCAAGGAAATAGTCCTTGCCCTCAAGGATTTATCCATGCTGTTGAGAAGCAAACAGCCCTGAAGACTGAAATCTGCCCTTGCAAGACAGGAGGGCACACCTGAGGAAAGAGCAGGGAAAATGCAGGAGGAAAAAGTAGGTAGTTCAGTATTTTGTAGGCAGACATGAGGAAAGCATGAAAATGTGGGGGGAGGAAAGTGGTAATTCAGTATTTGTAGGGCAGACAGCACAGAGAGGGAAGAATGAAAGTTCCATATCCCAGCTTGTGACACTCAAATTAGAGAGGAGCTGCACCCCTGGAAAAGAACTTGAGCAAACAAAAGGAAACTTCCAAACTTTTCCACTTGTTCATTGTTTCATAATCCTTCTCTACTGTTTTCTATTTATATCCATATACAGCAGAGGGCACCAAACATTTTTTTAATGCTGCATAATGGTACAAAATGAGAACAACCAAACTAACAGGCACATTGCACTTTGTACATAAGATCTTACTGAACTACTTTATTGCACTTCAGGATGCTCAGGGTGTGTGTACATCTCACAAAACAAGACTGATAAAAGGTACTGCTGTTACTGCCACCTTACTAAAGGGGGAAAAGACAAATCAAATTATTCACATGAGAAATTTGTGACAGATATAGAAACAAACTTCAGACTTTTCAGTTTTCAGCTGAAACCCTGAATTCTGCCACCAAACTCCCCCTTTTTCACATTTATTTTTAAAATTCTACCTCCCAATGACCAAATTATTCAGTCTGATACAGAAATTATACAAATGGTATTGAGATCCTCCCACAATAAACAGATGAGACAGTCAAATAATGATCTAATATTTATAGCTCTAACAGTTATTACACTTTGCCAAATGACACGCACACCCTGTGTCCTACTTTAGATAAAATGTTGAACAGCCTCTTCTGGTCTGTCTTGAACTTTGCTAAACCTACAGTCAGTAAGCAGAATAAGCAGTAAGCAAAGATTAAGCATGGATCGATTGAGACAGAAACACAACAAAGCTTATTATACTCTCAAAAATGAAATAGGAGCTGAACATTCACCAAAAGATTCAACACCTTTCAATCCCCCTCTTCTTGCATAACTGCAAAAATGCTCTCCTTCTAGAGAATGGCTATAGAAAATGCTGCAGCATCAACCCAACTAGACTCCAAAAACCCAGTCCCCAGGCAGCTGTAAAAACAAAGAGTCCAGAAGCTGTATCTTGTTGAAATCTGCATTCAGGTCTGAGCAAGGCTGACCCAAAGCTGAGGTAAGGGGCACTGGAACAAAACACTTCCAAGGGCAGTTTGTCCTGCAGATGTGGAGAGAAGGATTAACAAAAAATCTGAGCCTAGAAAAGCTGGATGGTGATGGGTCCCGGAATTTACCTTTAAGGACCAGGGATTTCAGGTGCTTCATATGAGGAAGGCTGCCCAGTGTGGTGTCAAGGAGGCAATCGTTGCTGCTGAGCCGGAGGAACTCAACCTGGAGCACCTCTCCCTGTTGCTCCTTGAACAGCTGGAGGAAACGGTGGCAGCCGTCAGGATAAACATCCAGGTTCAGTCTGTTGTCCGCAAGGCAGGAGCCAGCGAGGGCAGGAGCCCCCGCAGTCCCCTCCCCGCACTCATCCCTGAGCCCCAGCAGCTCTGCCATCTTCTGCATCTCATCCACAGGGTCCAGACATGCTCCGACTTGCCAGGCAGGCAGGCGCTGGCAGCACCACCAGGCAGCTGGGACAAGGAGAGAAGGAAAGATGGTTCTGAAAAAGAACATGGGTGCACAATGAAGGCTCCTGCCCCAGTCCAGAGTGGCTGGAAACAGTTCATAATCACAGCAAGATGGTAGGAAAGATTACATGCATGTTACTGAAAGCTTTGGAGGCAAAGAGCACAGAAATGCAGCATGATAGATGTCACAGAGGCTTCTCCTCCTAGAGAAAACCTCTGAATTTTTCCAGCCATCATCTCAGCAGTAAATGGAGCAATTATTCACCATCAGAATAAAGACCAATATTAACTTTAAAAGACGTAAATGTAAATGCCTATGCCTAATGCAAGGTGCCTCAGTAGGAAGCTTTACAAGCGGAGAAGAAAACTGGGGCAGGCAGAGCTGAGCCAGAAGCAGAGCCGAGAGGTGGCTCAGAGACTGTGACAGGTCCTCATCGAACCTGGTTGTGAAACCCACTGTCAATGGGATAAAAGCAAGTGGATAAAGGGCAGGAGAGAAAACGTGCCAGGGCCAGGGTTAGAAAAGGCATATCAGTGGTGCAGAAACAGCACCTCCTGAGCTTGGCAATTAAATTAGCTCATGGTGTGAATATCAGGAGCTCTTTGTAAACCCTGCCATGGATCGAAGTAGTAAATAGAAGTTTCTTTTGAGTGATGCAGAATTAGAACAAACTAGTCTCTAACATCTGAGGCCAGCAGAAACAAGGTAATGCCCCAGCAACACCCTGAGGAGCGGTGCTTTTACTGTTAGCCTGTGGGACATGACAGCACTGATGTTCCCAAGGCACAGTTTGGGGGAGACGTCATCCCTGAAAGAGCAGGAATGCCTCACCCTGAAAGAACAGAAATGCAACGACAAGAAGAAGAGGAAGCAGAGCCCAGAGACAGCTCACAAATTGTGCTGGGCCCTTGTTGAACCTGGTTTGTGAAACTGAGTGCCAATGGGATAAAAGTGAAACTACTGCTTAAGTATAACGGTGAGCATTTCTTACAAAG
This sequence comes from Irena cyanogastra, assembly GCA_013397155.1. Classification (NCBI taxonomy): domain Eukaryota; kingdom Metazoa; phylum Chordata; class Aves; order Passeriformes; family Irenidae; genus Irena; species Irena cyanogastra. The sequence goes on along the minus strand of VWZV01011962.1, from coordinate 852,591 downwards.
ACATTGTGCACAACATGTACACAGCCCCCTTATGGACATGTGTAAGAAAACAGTCCATCAGCTATAGCTTTGTAAAACTGTCAGTGGTGAAGGAACTAGAGGGCAGCTCCAGAAGCCAAAGATGCAGCCTCCGGTCCAACAAACATGAACAGATGTGGTGCCACAGACACTCTGAAACACACACCTGCACACGGACATGCAGCCCTGCACATAGACACACAGACAGCTCTTCACATGGACACACACACAGCCCTGCACATGGACACACAGACCTTCACATGGACACACACGCAGCCCTGCACATGGACACACAGACCTTCACATGGACACACACACAGCCCTGCACATGGACACACAGACCTGCACATGGACACACACACAGCCCTGCACAGGGACACACACATACCCTTGTACATGGACACACACACAGACCTTCACATGGACACACAGACAGCCCTTCACATGGACACACACACAGCCCTGCACACGGACACACACACAGCCCTGCACACGGACACACACACAGCCCTGCACACGGACACACACACAGCCCTGCACACGGACACACACACAGCCCTGCACACGGACACACACACAGCCCTGCACACGGACACACACACAGCCCTGCACACGGACACACACACAGCCCTGCACACGGACACACACACAGCCCCGCACATGGACACACACACACAGCCCCGCACATGGACACGCACAGCCGGGCCGGGCTGTCCGCAGCACCCTGTGCCCCGAACCCCGTCACCCCAAGCCCACTGTCCAGGCCCCGGCAGCAGCTGCAGCCGCGCCCCGTGCCCGGCCGAGCACGGCCCCGCTTGTCTCACCCCTCCGCCCCGGCCCCGGGCACTCAGCAGCCGAGGCTGGGCTGGGCAGGGCTCTGCCCGCCACTTCCTGAAAAGTTCTCGGGAGCTGCGCCGCGATCCGGGGCGGGACGGGACGGGGGAGGTGCCAGAGGCAGCGGGACATGGGGCGGATGCGAGGGGGACCCGTATCCAGACGTCCTGCTGCCACAGAAGGGCGCGAAAGGAGATTTTCCCGACACGGCCACGGCCCCGGCAATGCAGCCGGTCTCAGTTCGGCTCCCCTGGGCTCCAAGGGAGCGGGAGGCACGGGCAGCTCCAGGTGTTGTGTTCATCCCATACAAATACAGGGAGAGAAATGGAGCAGGGGCTGCGAGCCTAAGAGGGCGCAGGACTGGGGCTGCCCTGAAAGGAGGTTGTAGCCAGGTGGGGATCAGCCTCTTCTCCCAAGCAACAAATGACGGGACAAGAGGACATGCTCTCCAGCTGTTGTCGAGGTTCAAGCTGGACATCAGGAAAAATTTCTTCACAGAAAGGGTGAATTTCTGTGGGTTAGGCATTGGAATGAGAGCTGTTCCCAGGGATGTGGTGGAGTCACCGTCTCTGGAAGTGCTTAAGGAAAGACTGGATGTGGCACTTAATGCCATAATCTAGTTGACAGGGTGATGTTTGGTCATAGGTTGGACTTGATGATCTCAGAAGTCTTTCCCAACCTACTTGATTCTGGGACTCTGGATGCAAGCTGCACATGGCCCTGGGGGAAATTTCTCTTCCTACAGGTAGTAGAGAGTAACCTCTGACCACTGCTCCAAGCTCTGGCTCAGTTACAACACTCTGAGCCTGGTTGTTTTCTGAGAGCACCTGAACTACCACAGAAGCCCTAACATACTGGGGACCTCTGGGGCACCCCCAGGCCAGCAAGGCAGGGACAGCCACGGCCCACACACAGCCCTGCTGCTGAACTAGCACTCCTGGTTTGTTTGGGCCCAATGGGTTTCAGCACAGTGTTAACTTTTTACTTCTATTCATTTCCCTAATGCAGGAAATCAAGTGAACAAGCACAAGTGGTGACTCCCATAACCCCATGGTGAGACCTTGCCAAAGGATTACCACCTCCCAGCCTCCCAGCACAGGACAGCAGCCCTGTCCCTCCTGCAGGCAGCCTTGCCTCAGTGTGCTGTCCCACAGGTGGGTTCTGTCACCCAGTGTGCAAGGAGACGATCCACACACGGAGCTGAGGTATTTCACAGAACCACAAAGTCATTCAGATTGGAAAAGACCTCCAAGGTCGTTCAGTCCAACCCATGACCAAACCACATCATGTCAAGTCCAGTCTCTCATTAAACATCTATAGGGAGACTGACTCCACCATTGCCCTGGGCAGGCCATTCCAATGTCTAATCACCCTTTCTGTGAAGAAATTCTTCCAAACATGTAAGGTGAACCTTCCTTGACACAGCTCGAGGCTATGTCCTCTTGTCCTGTTGCTAATTGCCTGGGAGAAGAAGCCAACCCCTGCCTTGCTACAGCCTCCTTTCAAGTGCTTGTAAAGAGTGCTAAGGTCACCCCTGAACCTCCTTTTCCCCAGGCTAAACAACCCCAGCTCCCTCAGCTACTCCTCACAGGACTTGTGCTCCAGACCCTTCACCAGCTCCATTGCCCTTCTCTGGACACATTCCAGCACCTCAATATCTGTACTGAAGTGAGGGGCTCAGAATTGGACACAGGGCTTGAGGTGTGGCCTCACTTGTGCAAAGTACAGAGGGACAGACGACCACTTCCCTAACCCTGCTGGCCACTCCAAGATCATCGAGTTCCACCACTGACCAAACACCACCGTGACAACTAGACCAAAGCTAACTGGTAAGGCCAGTTGTTCCCGAAACACCTCCAGGGACAATGGTTTCACCACCTCCCTGGGGAGCTTTTTCCAATGCCTGACCACCCTTGCCCTGAAGAAACACACAGAGCCAGGCACTGGCTTTCTGGATTTATCACCCACTGCCCATCTCTGCACTGATATGAAATAAACAAATATGAGGACTCTGTGTTGGATCTGCCTCACACGCAACTGGAAGCAGAACCCAACGCACGGGACAAATGGAGGGGATCGTGCTGACCCGACCAGGCCAGGCCAGGCCAGGGCACAGCAGGATTCCAGAGTTGGAGGACAGTATTAAGCTGTGCCAGGGGAGGTTTAGGTTGAGTATCTGGAGTAATTTCTCCACAGAGAGAGTGGTCAGGCATTGGAACAGGCTGCCTGGGGCTGGTGGTACAGTCACTGTTCCTGGAGGTGTCTAAGGAAACACAGAATGTGGCACTCAGTGCCATGTTCTAGTTGACAGAGTGGCATTCGGTCACACGTTGGACTCGATGATCGCAGAGATGTTTTCCAATCTCATCCACTCTGTGACTCCGCGATTTTGGAGAATCACAACCATCCCACCACAAGCGACAAGGCCGCACAGCACGCCCGGGATAGGCAGCCCACGCTCTGCGCATGCGCCAGCAGCCGCGCTGGCGGCGGCCGCACCCGCGGCTCTCCATTGGCCTGCGCGCTGCCCGCTGGTCCCGTCCAATGGCAGCGCTCGTTGTTGATAGGTGGCGGGAAGAAGGCGTTGCCGAGGCCCTGCCCCTTCCTTTCGCCGCCGCTCTGTCCTCGCGCACGCACGTCCCAGGCCGCTGTCCCGCGCCGCCGCCGTTGCCCAGGTGAGCGCGGGGTTCGCCCCCGCTCCGCGGCAGTGGTACCGTCCGGCCCGCCCGCGCCAGCCCGCCGCCGCTCGCGGGGCTCGGGCGGGACCACTCGGGGCGGGGGATGTAGGAGGAGAGAACGGCGGCCATGCGCTCTCCAGGCCCACGCCTGGGCCGGGACTGGCAGAGAGACGCGACGAGCTGAAGCGAACGCCAGGGTGGCAATGCCGCACTGCCGCTTTGTTTCGGGAGGGGTGCGCGGTGCTGGCGCGGGCGGGAGCGTGTGCCGGGCGGGAGCGTGTGCCGCGCCGCCGCGTGCGGGCCTCGTGCCGGCACAGTCTGCGGAGCGCGGCCTCACGGGCGGTGGCTTCGCCTTTAGAAGCGGAGCCAGAGGATTGTGGCTCGGAGGGAGAAGGGATGAGCTCCCTCCGAGCACATGTAATTCGGCCGTGCTGAAACTCTACTCCCTGTCTTGCAGAATGCGTTACGTCGCAGCTTACCTGCTCGCCGTGCTCGGGGGCAACGAGTCCCCCACGTCCAAGGACTTGAAAAAGATCCTCGACAGCGTCGGCATCGAGACAGACGATGAACGCATGAACAAGGTGGCATTCTCTCTTAATTCCAGATGTCCCAGGCAGCTCCGGACATTGGAGCTGTTTGCTTGGCTTTAGTGTTCCCGTTGCCTCCCTATTGATCCGCTCTTAGGTTGTTCAAACCTTTGCTTATCTTTACCGGTGTGATTTCTAAACACTGCTGAGCCAATCATAAGTTTTTACAACTTTTGTTGAAAGTTTGGCTTTCTTATTCAATACCTGTCCTCTGCAAAGGTCTCTGTCAGTTGTTTCTGATTTCTGGTAGTTCAGTGTAATCATCCTCATTGAGATGGTGGCTGCATATAAGGATGCACTGGAAATGGTCTGACATTGTGTATAGTCTGCACTGAAGGTTCACTTCTTGTTTTCAGTCAGTATCGATTCAAAGTTAACACTTTTGAAGGCCTGATACTCAGTAATACATTCTTATTTAGTGTGCTGCAAAGGAGCATTTGTTTCCTCACCAAGAAACATAGGCAAATCCTAACATGGAGTTCAAAGGTACTTGAGGATAATATGTAGGATGATTTTGGAAATTATTACAAAAGTGGTTGTGTTGAAAATCAGACTTCTAAAGAGTATCTTAATTAGAATGTTTCTTATGATATAATAGATCTTCAGCATTGTGGACCTAAAATAATTGGTGATGGGGAAAAAAAACAACCAATAAAATTATCACTTTTCCCATACTCACATGTGAAGTGTTTCCAGAGAGGTAAAAGTAAAATAAATTATTTTCCCAGTATTTTCCCATAGGCCCAACAAGACAGTGGGATGGTTAAGGTGACAGCATCTTTACTATGATTTGGGATGTTGGTTTGAACTCATGGTGCTCCTGTTTAAATGCCAGGTCTTCCGTCTTTGGCTTCTTCAGGTTTAATACCTTAATAAATTAATTGCTTTTTCTGATCCTCCAATATTCGGAAAGCTGTTCTGGAATCTGTTTTGGTCATAATTAATTTTTGCATTGTCTGTATCTGAAGCCTGTGTAAATGTAGTGAAGTCTTAAAAGCACCTTTCTCCTGGATGGAGCATTCATGCAGGCACATAGTTTCACACATCCCATGCTCTGTGTAAGCAGAAGGTGCCTGTTAAAAAGCTCTTGGCTAAAGTTCTTTAGCTTTGGCCACTGACTCCGGATAGCTGGGACTCAGCAGTACGTTCTGGAGCATTATTTTTAAGTGCTTGCTTTAGCAATTTTGGGGTTTGTGTTTTGCTTTTGTTATCCCTGGTTATACAACAATGGTACTAAAAGTTGGAACTCTTTGTTCCAGGGCAAGGATACAGTAGCTTGGCTTTTAACATTTGGTAGGGCTAGGAATGGGACCCTGTGGTTTTGGGTCCAGAACTCAGTGCTTCAGAGCCTCCCAGGGGCTATTAAGCAAGAAATGTAAACAGTCCCTCAGTGACTTACACGGTTGGTGGGGCTTCCTAATTGATTCCACAACATCTCTGTATCCTCTTTTTTTCAAGGTCATTGGATTAATTATGAATTCAGTAACAGATTTCATGAAAATGCTTAAAGTATTGAAGACTTAGCTAAAGTTTTCTTGTCAATGTTCTCTTCCTGGCACTGAGAAGTAGGGAATTTTGAGGCTAGATAAGCAGCAGGATGGAGGCGCTGCATATGATGATTTGTCAGTACTCGTTTAAATGTAGCTTATTCTTATGCTGTTAGGAAACTCTTAACATTCTAAATTTTACTTACAGGTTATTAGTGAGCTGAATGGAAAAAACATTGAAGATGTAATTGCCCAGGGTAAGTAGAGTCTCCAAATGACCCAGGTAATTGCCTCTGTTGCTTTGGTAGCCTAGACCTGAGAGTGTAGAATTGCTGCCAAGTCACAGACTGTTTGTTCAGCATCGTGGACCACAGCTGAACTGAGTGGAATCAGGTCCATTCTAATTCCCTGCAGGTCAGTGCCAGTACCTGCTGGGTTTCGCTTGTGGACCACATTAAACTGGAGAACTTGATCATGTATGAGCTTACTGGTAGTCTGCTCATGATGTAGTTTTCTGGACATGTCGATAAGAGACTGAGCTGTCCTTCGGGTTCTCTGGGAGATGTTTTGTGCCTTACCCACTTGAGTGCACCAGTGATGCAAAGCATGAAGAACAGGCAGTTGGCATTGGGGTCCAGCTCCACCCTCTGCAGTGAGCACAAGCCTCTCCAGTGCACATCTCCTACAGATCTGAGTCCAGCATTTCCTTTTCCCTGAGACAGAACTCTGAAGGCTGATTTCCATAGAAATTTATGCTCTTACTGGAGCTAGAACTTTTTACATTAATTGACTGGGTCATAGGGCTGAAGTAAAGCAGAGCTGCGGTAGTGCAAAGGTTTCTGATTAAAGAATTTTTATTTTTTGCAAGTGTATAGGCACAAGGGAATTTGCAGGGGTATTTTTGCTCAAAGGTTGCCAGGACTTTGCCTGGCCTTGCTGTGAGGAGCAGGCACTGGACATTTCTATGTATGTGGTTTGAAAGACCTAAGAGAGCTATTATACGTGTGGTTACAACACACTTACTCTCTTTCTGTAATACTTTAAATTAATTGTTTCTTAGAACATACATGCATATAAAACGTTTGTTTACTTTGCTAGTTTAATTAGATCTTGAAGTAACAGGGAATTATTTAGAAACTAATTCCCAGAAACTGGAATACAGGCAAACATAGTGTGTATGTGACCTTTGAATGCCAAGGGAGCCTTGGTATGAAAGGCAAGAGGCCAGAGAACTAGCTGGCTTTCCAAATATGAGCAGAAATCAGAAGTCTCAAAGGGGATGCAATAGGGTTCATAGGTTGCTGAGGAATTTGTTTAAAATACTGTACTCTTTGCCATAAATAAATCAATCTTTCCCTTTCTCTCCTGTAAGTGTGATCCAGTTATTCCCTCAGAGTTCTCTTTACCCTTAAAGGGAAAGAAAAAGGAGCTGGGGGAAGCCAGTGCTGCTGATATGTTACTTTTGAGGTACATTATCATTTTCTGGGCTACTGTGCTGTATTCTGAGAACAGTGTGGGTGTGCAAAGTTGGATGTATTTGCTGCTATTTTTACAACAGCTTTTGGAATAAAGACAGGGACTTCATGAACAGAAGCAAACTTACTAATCATATGCTGCCAGTGTTCTTGGGATAAGCCTTCATGGATCTTAAAACCCCTGAGTGTTTTTCACAGAACAGTTTATATTTATCATGGATGAAGCCTCTTACTCCTTTCAGCAGATAGTGACAAGTTCAATCCATGAGACAGGATCTGTTTTTTCCTGCACTCTTCTGTTTCCCCTAACTTCTGTGCTTGGGATGAGCATGTAATAGATACCTTCTCTTGTGTCCCATTCAGGTAACGGAAAACTTGCCAGCATGCCGGCTGGAGGAGCCGTGGCAGTCTCTGCTGGAGGGGGCTCTGCTGCTCCTGCCGCAGCTGCGGCCCCTGCTGCTGGTGAGTGCGAGTGGAGAGGCGTGGCTACAGGGCAACTCCTTTTGTCTCTGGTAACAGCTTAACAACTGAGTCACTCGGGGCTTCTCCACTTCGGCAGTTCAGTATGTGATGGAAATGTCAACTGAACAGTTGCTTTTCCTTTGGACAGTCAGAAGCATTTGCTCTTTATCTGCCTTAGGATTAGTCTTGCTGAAAACTGAGAATCAGAGATTTGGTGGTGTAAAGCACATTCCTGCAACAGTAGTGTCTGTATCTGTTCAGTGTATTTGGTTGCTGAACGGGAATGACATGAACCCTGGAGGCTCCAATACCAGTAGGCAGGGGAGCTGAGAACACAAAACTTGTATCTTGAAAATCTGTGGTGCAATGTTAATACTGACCATTCATTTGGTCTTTTTTTTCCTTCAGCTGAGGAGAAGAAAGAAGAGAAGAAGGAGGAATCAGAAGAATCTGATGATGATATGGGATTCGGCCTCTTTGATTAATTATTTGTTAGAGAAGTTATTAAAATTCTTTGTTTTAAATGTTTTTGTATTTATTATTATTATTACCATTATTACCAAGTGCTCTTGGATTCAGCTGTTCTTAAAATAGTTCTTGACACAGCATTGATTTTATCTCTGTCTGCAATAGGTGTGTGAATTTTCTGACAGACTGTTAGGACACAACTCTGAGAGTACTGAGGAAATGGCAAAGTTGTGTGACCCTGGATGCTTGTTTTGATGCTGCTGTTTCTTAAACAATCTTCCTGGAAACAATCTTCCTGCTGTTAGCCCTCTCCATACTGTTTTGCTCTTGGTTACTCAGTGCAGTGGCTCATCCATTCAGCTGTAAAAGGACTTTGTTTTCCTGGATCTGTTTATTCAATTCCAAAATGTGGAACTGAATGAATATCAGGCCTGAATTAGGCCAGAAAGATAATTTCAGAGCAAATTATAGTAATTTGTTTTTTAAATATTTAAAAGTACCAATTTCATTACTGTCAGATCTCCAAGATCTAGGGACAACACCAATAAAATGGTTGACTAGGATTTCCTGTTATGTCCATATGCTTAACAGTCTGTAACAAAAAAAAAAAAAACCAAAAAAACTGAACTGCATCCTGCTGTCATGGGACACAGATCAATGGAGAGGTGCTCTTCATGCTTAATGACTGTTCTGGGCTATCAGGACATAAATCATACCTTGATCTGAACAAAGAAACATTAGAATGTTTTTGGAGAACTGAAACTTCTCTGGCATGCCAAGAAGAATGCATCAGCTTGAGAGAAAGGTAAATTTTGCTTTCTTTGTGAAGTGTCTGTTGATAGAAGATGGTTTTGGCAGCAGCTTGCCCTGGCTTCTTGTGGAAGTTTCATCTGTCAGTGTAGAGTACAAGTTGCATGTGATGATCTTGCCGTGGTAAGTCTGCACAGATAGAGTAAAAAAGATCCCTGCAGCATGTATACCAAGGAGCTTTTCTAGTGTAGTGGTTTTGGGGGGAAAACAGCAATTGTTGATACAGCTGTGTTCATATGAGTCATTGGACAAAACATGGCAAGTACTTCTGAGAGCAGAGATGGGTGAAATCCAAGTAGGAAAAACTATTTTATCTCTCTGTTGTACTGAGAGCAAACACCCAATACTTCACAACCAAGCAAGAGAGCAGTTGGAAGTTAGAGCCTCAAAATGGCCATGATTTAAGCAACTTAACCCTTGCTGCCCTTCTGTCCCTGGTGCCAGAAAAATGTACAGGAGGTAATAGTGCCAGTACATTTCATCTACTTTGCTTCTTTGTGCCAGCCTGGTGATCTGGTAGTAATGGAAACCATTAATTGTTCACCGTAGTTCTCTGTCAGACCTGTAATGGCAGTGGTTCAGCCCTGGGGGCAGGGGGGCTATGTTGCTTTTCTTGGTGATTTCTCCATTTCAGGTCACTGAAAAAGTGCTTTTGGAATGTGGTTTTACTGAGAGATGCCTCCTCCCTCCCCAGTAGTGCCTTGCTTTGCTGCTTCAAGAGTACTATCAGTGTTTACACAGGAAGGGATTGCCCTGGCACACCACTCAGTAGGGTTTTTCCATGCACAAAAGAATTCATTTGAACAGCACTCAGCTATTTGATGAGTTTGCTGTGCCCAGGCTCCTAGGATGAAACAAACCTGTGGTGCCAGCTGTGATGAGGGAGGAGTACAACTACATCTAGACTAACTTATTTTTTCACCCTGTTTTTCTCTATCTTCTTCATATGACCTTTTAACCTTGAATTATGGACCTGATCCTGTGGTGGGTGTCCTCTTACAACCTTTAAATTCCTTTGCAAAAGTGCATTATTTTATTGAAAATTGTCAGTTAACCTGCTGTGAGAAAAAAGGACAGCTCATTGGGTAAACTGTTCTGAAAAGAAACTTCTGGGGGCAGCTCTCAGGGAAAGCACTGAAAATAGAGCTCTCATCATAGTGCCACAAGGAGCCAATGTAACATAACCACCTCATAGGTTTTTCTTGAGAAGGTCAGGGCATGGCTCAGCTCTGCTCCAAGATTTCACACACTTATTGCAGAATTTGCTAAAACCTCTGCATAGTGAACATTTCTTCTGAATACAAAATCAAGCTTACTAAGCTTGCTTCCCCCTTCCTTACCTATTTATGAAACTGTTGCCACCTGATGGCTTTGTACATGAGCAGTGATGTGCCTGGAAGTCTGTTGCACACTTGTTTGGTGCTCTGCATGGAGTTCACCATTCTGTTCTTTGATTTCAGTGAGCTTCAGCTGTAAAGGAGATGGGATCCCTGCTTCTGCTCTGGAGTCACTGTTCTGAATTTTCAGGTTTCAGTGATGCCCTCAAAGACAAGGGTACTGGTGGGGTGGATGCCTTGTATTCCATGATTCTCTCAGAGGAGACTAGTGCCTGCTAATACTTGGACCTAGTCCATCCCCCTTACAGAATCAATTTTAGCTAGAGAAGATTTTTCCTGAGTTCTTCATAAAAGATGGGCTCAAGGGCATTGAAGAAAAAGGGAGGGATAGTCTTGTGCCTGGAGATTACACTAGTAACTGATCATTACCAAATTGACAGCAGGGGAAAGTGATTTAATCATAGGCTTGACATTGAAACGTGCAGGCTTTCATCACTGGCACACAAATGCCGTGCTGTCTCAAATCAGCTCACTGAAAATCATTCCTTACAAGCACCATGGGGCAGGGAGAGGGATGAGACATCTCCACTACTTGGAAAGCAGGGAGAATGTCCTGGACACTACTGTAAATAAGCAACGGATCCCTGGGGCCACTCGCAACTGGTTTCACTCTTACTACCAAGGCCCAGTTTTGCAAGCTGCTACATGCAGGCAGGCCTGCTGAACTCAATAGTTTTGACTTACGTAGGCGCAGAGATGCCTGTAGTACCTTTCCTAAAAGAAAAATTCAGTCCTGAAAGAGTGGGACCACTCCTCTGCCTCAGAAGATGCTCCTATGAAGCAAGTGCCAAGAGTCTGCCATGGAATGACCTGACGTACACCAACATCACAGGTAAGAAAAAGTCATTTAATTCCAGTTTTCTGGTGATGCTGAGAGCACTTGGGTTGAGCTTCATGACTGGTGTGCTTTTCTTGCTGACTGTGGACAACAATACTAAAGTAACATTCTGGAATCAACATTGTAACAGGCTGTCTTTGGTCTTCCCTTGAATTCCCAATGGCCGGCAAAAGCACAAGGTCTTGCCTGAAAAACCAGAGATTGTTTGCCCGTATGTTATTATGTTGTAGGTACTAACAGCTCACCATTCATTCGGCTAGAAAATAAACACAACGAGAGAGTGCATGTGACGCTGTCTCCGTGGCATCTCAACTTGTAGGGGCACAAGTGGATTTGAAGCATTTCAGTTGGAGTTTGACACACAGGAAAAGCTGCCTTGTAAGTCTTGCTGATCTGTCTTACTGCTGCATCGTGAGCCATAGCAGAACTATAGCACTTTCTTACTGGGGGGAAAGAGATTAGTTTTGGGGGTTAATTTATTTTTGAGAAAAGCACAGTGTTTGCCAGCTTGCTAGTGCCAGTACCCAGGCAGCACTCCACAAGAGATTAGTGTTCACATGGTTCGTTTCATCGACCTGTTTCAACAGGGCAGCATTAACCTCCTCAAATAAGTAACCTTGAGGGCCAAGGCAGAGTGATGTAAACAACTTAGGATGAGATTGCTGTTGGGAAATCAAGTGAAACTAACTCCAGCATTGTCGCAGCATTGTTCTGTTTTCCAGACACACTAGGAACTTTTAAGACTTGTGAAATGCTGGAAAAAGAGGGAGCAGCATTGGCTCCAGAATGAAGATGTTCTTGTGGTTACAAGTGTTTGGGAGGTATCTGCAGGCAAGGTTCAGTGGTCAGTTTTACCACAGACTTCTGCTAAAGTCACAGCCCAGTGACCAGTTCTTCTGCAGAGCAATCTCTGTTCTGGAAAAGGCGAGGAACAATGTTTCCTTTGGGCTTGACTCCATGAAAATACCTTTCTGTGTCATCAGAAGCACGGGCTGGAAGCTCCATGAGCGCCTTGGTGCTAAGGGCCTGTAAGAGAGTCACGGCTCAGGTGTGCCAGGGCTCACCTCTCCAGGTGGAGGAGATGAGGGCTGACAAGGGTTACATAACCACATCAAATGCAAGGGAGGAAGGAAATTACAAAAGCAACTAGAGCTATGAGAGGAAGGGAGAGAAGGGTGGGTATAGAGACCAGGATTAAGGTAAGCAGGGTTAATTCTTTATGTATGCCAGGATGTTAATACGTATAAAGGGTAGTCCCTGGCAGCTAGGTGAGGTGGTGGGCTTGGGGGCATGACCTGAAAGATAAAGCTGTACTCCTGCCTGTCTGATGAAAGCAAAGGGCAAACATTTAATGAAAAAGTGCTCTGTCTGTAGAGGCTGGAATATGATGTCTAACTTGAACTAAAATATTGGACTTATGCAAGGGTTACCTGCTGAATTTAGCTTCCGTCACCTGACTGTGAGCCAGTAGACTGAGATGTTAAACAGCTGTTCTTGCAATCTGGATGGCCACTCTTTAGGGAGGGTATTAGCCTCCCTCATATCATTTGAAAGGATGTTTGGAGTGGAAGGAACAGGAAGAGAGGCTACTTGGATGACCTCCACTAGCATAAATGGTAGAAGAGCTGTTAAATACACATATAACAGTATCCCAAGTGAGAAGCTTCTGACCTAAGAAAACTAATTAAAATTGCTTTAATTAAGTAGTTTTTTAAACTTTGGTAGAAATTGCTTTTTGCCCTATGTAGGTTCCATTAAAAATTTATGCTTTCTGTTTTGTATACCCCAAACCTGCCTCCTGCTGATCTTGCTTCCTAGCTCCGAGTAGAGCAGCTCTTTCTCTTGCTATGCTGATCTCTTTGATGTCTCTGTAAACTTTCATATTTACCTAATGATTTGGGTGACTGTAGTCTGTATTGTTTATGGCAATGGGATCTTTACAGCTTCTGAAATCTATTTTGATGATCTACTATAGCACTGGCCTCTCACCCAGTGCTGCTCTGTGGCGACCTTTTGCAGAAGTACAGCTGAAAATCACAGCTGCCCTCACTAAATGTAAGCATTTTGGTGAGCTTAGAGGCATGTGGAGAAAAAAAGTTTGAGAAAAGTTTAGCAAAGGTAAGCAACTGTGTGTGTTTTGGTGATTAGTATACAACAGTCTACAACTCCCTAGTGAAGGAAAGAGAAAGGGCAGACACTGATCTCTTCTCTCTAGTGACCGGTGACAGGACTCGAGGGAATGGCCTGAAACTGTGTCAGGGCAGGTTTAGGTTGGATATTAGAAAAAAGTTCTTCCCCCCCCAGAAGGTGGTTGAGGACTGGAACAGGCTCCCCAAGGAAGTGGTCACAACCTAAGCCTTAACAAGAGTTCAAGAAACGTTTGGACAATACTCTTGGGCATATGGTGTGACTCTTGGGGAAGTCCTGTGCAGGTCCAGGAGCTGGACTCAATGATTCTTGTGGGTCCCTTCCAATATTTCTATTAGTTTTGAGGGGGGACAGGGGGATTGCCTTTTTCCCACTTCTTGCCCTATCGCTGTGACAAGACTTGCCTCCTTCTGACTCCTCAGCTTTTTGTGAAAGGGGAAAGCTTTTCCTCTTCTCTCACGTTTCTTGCCCGATCCCTGAAAAACAAAGGAAGCCCCAAGGACTTGGAGCAGGTGCCAAGAACCAGGATGTTCGGTGAGGGAAGGACAGCCTGCCGCCCCGGGACAGGGCGAGGTTTGGGGTGCTGCGAGCAGCCGCAACCCTCTCCTCCGAGAAGTTGGCTCGGCCCTCGCCGCTTCAGGGCGGCGCTGGCACGGCAGTCCTGTCTCGGCGGCCGGCGAGCGCCCGCAACGCCTCGGGGCCTGGAGAGCAGTTCACCGGAGGAAGGGTTGGCAGGAGGGGCCGGGCGATCCCGCCCGCGCGGGGCTGCCGAGGGGCGGTGGCCGTGCCGGGGGCGGGCCCGAGGGCCGGGCCGCCGCGTATAAAATTGGCAGCCGGTAGCGCTCTGCCAGCGGCAAGACTGCCGTGTTTTGTAAGCGCATCCTCGGCAGCTGCGCGGCTCGGCTGTCCCGCCCGTCCCGAGGCGGTGCGAGAAGAGACCCGCGGCTTCACCGCTCCGCCGCGGCTGCTGCTGCTTCCCCACAGCACCCTCCGCCTCCAGCGAGGCGCGGAGGCCATGTTCCCGCTGGACTCCACCTGGAATATCTCCTTCGCCGGCTGCGGCTTCCTGGGGGTCTACCACATCGGCGTGGCCAGTTGCCTGCAGGAACATGCCCCGTTCCTGGTCGCCAACGCCAAGAAGGTGTATGGAGCCTCGGCCGGAGCGCTCACCGCCACCGCCCTCGTCAGCGGCGCCTGCCTCGGTAAGCGCGGGCCGAGCCCGGCGCTCCTTCGCCTGTCCCCTTCGTTACTGCTAATTTGTTAATTAGAGCAACAGAGAGGGGGTGTGGGTGTACATACGTATGTGCGTGTAAATAGTGCTGCGCCCTCCTCCTCCCGAAGTGCGAGCGGCGCTTTGTTTTTAAGGCCTTTCCCCCCGCCCCGGTCCCTGACGGGTGGCTGAGGTCAAGGAGGCCCCTGATGGTAGGAAGTCAGCACAGGACTCCTGGTTCTGGCACCCACCCACACTGGCATATATAACGTCTGTGGACTCGTTGGGTTCGGTTTGTGGGTTTGCCTTGCTTGGGTGTAGGTCTGGTGGGGCTCTGGGTGAGAAGAGGAGCCTCTTGCCGTGTGGGCACCGGCCCTTGGTGGCTGTGAACGGGAGGTGAAGCGGCTGGAGATGGAGACATGGAGTTTGCGTGTGCAGATGGGAGCTGGGCAGCATCTCTGACTAGCACAGCCTTCAATCTGTATGTTTCTTTCTGGAGAGTGTTTTTCCTTGGGATCTTGGGCACTGAGGAATTCTCTTGCCCTTTGCAAGAGCTAGGTCTCCAGTTTAGCTAGATTTTATCTCTGTTTTCAAGTTATAGAATAACGTTAAAAAGTTATCTCTGAAGCAAGCACACAGTGTACATAGTGTATCCCTATGCCTAGGGAACAGCTGAAGAAAATGGTCTGTGATGCCTCCTGGCTTTTTTGTCATTTTACATATGAGGAAAGATAACAAACACATGTTAGACTCTGTACTTGGAAGCTTTTATGTTGAGAATAACAAATGCAGAAAAGTTTCTTAAGCTTGAAAGGGGATTGTGGTGTGAATCAGATATATCTAATTAGTTGCAGAGAAATATGAGCCTCTCCTAGAGACAAGGACAGCCAGAACTGTCTGCTGCTTGAAGTCCTTTCACCTTGACAGGTGTTTTTCCACAACACTTCTTTTTGAGATGCAGCCTTCATACAGCAAAAGTTAGCATCTTCTGTGTAGTTAGGTTTGAAGTTTCCTTTCCTGAGCATTTTGTTTACAGAAATGCCCAGTAAAGTGCAACCATTTCTTCTGGAACTCTTAACAATTGTTCAGACCCCAATCTGAGATCTCAAAGGCTGTAGTGATGCCCTGGTGCCAACTTTTACCGTGGACGAGGGATACTAATCCCTAATCCCTTCTTGTGTAGGGATCCATTTCCAGGTAGCTATCAGGGATTTAGTTGTTTAATTGCTTTTGTTGGAGACTGGTGACTCCCCAGTTAGTTCCCTAACTAGGTGATGCGTCTGCCACTCGAAGGCGTGGCACAGGTGAGACAGGCTGATGGTAGTGCCCAAATCCTTTGCCTTGCTCAGATGACATCCTGACTGCTGAGCAATCCTGTTATCATGTTTACTTTGTCCTTGCTATTTATATGTCCAGAGCATCCATGGTGTGCCAGGCACTGCCCTGAGGGAGGCATCCAGCCTGGTAGAGAGCTTTCTGTGAATCAGGATAGGTTTTCCCACTCTCTGTGGGAGGCATTATTAAGAGGACTGGGTTAGGGACCACCTTCTGGGAAGTGTCCACCGACCTCCTGAAGGAGGGCAAACCATGCTCTTTAAAGCTAACCAAGGCTTGGGTCTTGGATGTTCCAGTTCTGTCTTCTGTTTGGTTTCTCTGGAATTGTTTTGTTCTGACTCACCTGCATGACTGACAGATATCTGGGGCAGAGAGCTGCTCTAGGGCAGCAGAGTTGCCTTCTGAAAGTAAAAGCAGATGGGGTGCGTGGCTGGGCCATGGTATCGCCGTACCTTGTCCGTGTCATAAACCCTTCTGACAGTGCAGCTTCCAGGCAGAGGTCCAGAGGTTAGAATGAAATCATAGGGGTAAAAGAGGACAGGGCAGAAGGTACAGCTAAGCCTGAACTAGGAGAGCAGTTCATTCTCGTACAGGCAATTGGAGGGTGCTGAGTACCTGTGTTTGCTGTGCTGCTGAGAGCAGGTGGTAGCCCATGGGCTTTGAATCCTGTGGCAGCTGCTACTCTGCACTGTCTGTTGCCCTGTCCATGAAACTGGAATGCTAAATAGTGTCTCTTGATGAATGACAAATGGGGGAATTTTGCAGAAAGAAGCCTTGCTACTGTGTGTAGATAGTGTCCTCATGCCTGTGAACTCAAGAAGACTCCACTGTGCAGAGACAAATACTTGCAGGGGAGGAGTGGGAAAACCTCTTCCTTGCGCTTTTTTCTTTTTGAATCTAGTCTTTTGAGACCCTGATCAGAGAGAGCAGAAATCTTCCTTGATTTCAGAGAATTAGATCTCAGTGGTTTCTTTTCCAGCTTTTTCCTTCTGGCCTTTGCATCTGTTCAGCTTGCCTGTAAACTCACTCTGCTTCTCCATTAGTTAAGACCTCACTGTCATAATTTGTGTAGGACAGGAAGGCTTTGCTATGGGCTGACACTGAACTGAAAGTCCTGACCAAATGATCTGCAGCCTTTGGAGCACACTGTGAGCTTCAAAGGTGTGTTTGAGAATACCAAAGAAAACAACATTGGGCGTGCATATTACTTAGGCAGGGCACCTTATATAAATATAAGAGATCAGGAGGTATTTACAGTCTGATATGACCTTGCCTAGCTCTGGTTAAGCACTTTACAATTAAGTTGGAGGGATCTCGGATTTGTTATTCAAGGTTGCAACAGTGATGTTGCCCTGCATCTGAAGTGCTCTCTCTCCAGTTTTGAGTTTTTTCTGTTTGGTGACATGAAAAACCAATGCAGTTTTTCCACTAGAATAATTTGTATGGCTATCAAGGTGTGTTGGGCAGTCTCCTGTGTTTACAAGTTATTTGATTGTGCATAATGCAGTGTTGTGGCACGAATAACATCTTGCCCCAAGGGTATTCTGGAAAATAGTCTCTGTTGTGCCTGTACCGGCTCTTGGGGCTCTTGGAGTCCAGCACGCCAGGAAATGCACCTTTATTTGCCAAGCAAATGAAAAGTTTTCATGTTGGCATTGCACTCTCCTCTTTGTGCATACCTCAAATCCTGCAGCTTTTCACAAATTCTAGGCATGGAGCTTTGAGGATGGTCACCTGTCTGTATAAATCTGAAAGTCACTGGCCTGGATGAGAAAAACTGACTTATGTGACATGGAGAGACTGTCCTTTTTCAGTCACGAGGAATGCTAAAGTGCAGCTACTGTAGGATTCTTTCATCCGTAATACTGAGTAGGGAATGTATTTTTGGTAAAGTCTGGAATCAGCTCACTTTGGTGAGCTGTATGGGATTTGTTGTTCTTGCTTTGGGAGCATAGCAGCCTGAATAAATGATGGGATGTGAAGCTGTAATCACTGAAAAGCTGTCTTTGAGCTGGTACTAAGGTCCCTCTGACTCATAGTTAACCAACAGCATCTCAATTGTCTGTGTGGCATGTGAATGTTGTTCTAGACAGCCCTATCTGAGAGTGGGTTGGAACTGCTGAATTGCTTCTGTTTTGGAGGGAAGGGGTGGGTTCTGCTGTCAAATGCAAAGCTGGCTATCAAACCCCATCTGTGGAAGTTAGCTGTTCTCCTGAAGCATGACAAGGTTGGCAGAAAATGAAAAAGCAAGCTGAAGAGATGCTTTTAGTACTAAGAATACAGAAAGGAGGGGTTGTGTTGCTAGATTGAGTAGTGTTCCTTGGGATGCTCTTTGGAGAGCACTTCCTGGGTTGTTTACAGCATTTTTAAATGGAATTATTTTAAATTGCTATCTTAACCAGGACTCTGTCTCAGACTTGACGTGAGATGAAATAACAGTTATTTGACATTTGGATTTGCTTGTCAGCTGTCACCATGTGACCACCTAATCTTAACACCACATCTGAGATTGACAGAGGGAAATAAACCAGTTTAGAGTCTATGGAATCCTCAGAATAATGCCAATTTATGCTGGCCAAAGCATGAATCAGGATGCTTATCCTAGGGGAAGTATATGAGATGCTGTCTTTTGTGGTTGTGTGAAGAGAAATACAGGTCTCCTCAGAGACACAAAGGAAGGTTTTGTAGCATCTGTGGTGCCTCAGTAGTCAGGTCTCTCCTTGCACAAGAGATGGGCACTTTGACTTCCTGCAGAGGCCCTCCCTGGCGAAAAAGTTGTTGAGGTCAATAGCCCCAGCCCAGGAAGGAGAGACACCTTTATGTACATACATGGAGATATGGATATAATTAATGGGGAACCTTCTGGTGCTTCTTGGAAATGGTAAAGCTTTTTTCTGAGGTGAAAATAGAGGTGGAGGGGAGATCTGTGCTGACATAGACGGAAATGTTCACTGGCTTGGTGGAGAAGCTGCTGAGCCTGGATCAGTGCCTTCAGCAGTCACAGGGCTGTGGGATCAGGTGTCCAGAAGAGTAAGCTGGCAGCCAGAGCACCCTGCAGTACCTTTTGATGAGAGGGAAGGAACTTGTTTCTGCTGTCTGCCTGGCTCTAATAAGAAAGCTTCTGTAAGGAAAGCTGCTCTGGCAGGCGTCTCGTTGGATGAGTCAAGGGAAGCCAAGGAGCAACTTCTAGCAAAAGACAGTCCTAGCAAGGCATGTGTTTATTCTTCTGGCAGCCCACATAGACAGCAGGTGTGCAGAGCAGCTTGGTGCCCAGCCTTGCTGTCAGCCATGGCAGCAGCTGCACAGTCACTGGCAACAGCACAAGAGGCCTTTGGTCATTCTTCTGACCCGTAGGTTCAGCATGTCTCTTGAACTTGCAGCATGTCTGAGCTATTCCACTTCTTTTTGCCTCTTAGCTCCCCAAACTCTTCAAGGCATCTGCAAGTCTTCTGTGTAAAATAGGAGAAGCGATTGTATGTTCTTCAGGGTCCTATGTCCACTTACTGATTGTGTTTGGAAGTTTAGTTCTGATAAATCAAAAGGCCTTCCTCAAATTTCTTCCTGTGTCGTTCAGTTCCAAACTTCTGCTGCTGCAGTGGTTACAGCAGCTCTGCCTGCATGTCCAGTAGCTGGTGGTGCTTGTTTCCTGTCTGCCAGGGGGGCAGAGTTACCTTCCAGTGCAGTGAGTTTGGGATTGTACTCAGATGTGGGGCCCCTGCTCGCTCTGGGTTTCTTCATGTTTCTCTCTGTGCCCTCCATGCAGCACCCTGGCTTGGCTGAGAGGATTTCCACCTCTTTTGTGCTTGATTTCCACTGTACTGGAAGAGGACCATGCAAGGGCTGGAAATAGTAATTAGTCTTCATTCTTTGTTGTGGAGATGGGAATGGGCAGGTCTTCTAATTACAGGACCTTTGCAAAAGCTCAGAAATCTTACTCCAAGGAGCAGTGTAAGTGAGTGACTCCTGTTCACCTTGTTCTTTGCGATACAAACCCTACTCATGGCTGAATTCCAAAGTGGCCACCAATTTTCCCTTGAATTCTCTGCACTTCTACACTTTTGTTGCCTAGTTCTAGTACTTGTCCTCTTCCTTTCTGCTAAGTGTTCTTGGGACTTGAGGTGTCTTCAATTATGTGGGAGTCAGCAGAGCCTATGTATATATGTATTTTTGCCTTGGGGTGTGTGCCTTGTCAAGCAAGTAGAGTGAGAGCTAGTGAAAAGGAGGGGTAGAGGAAATGGGTCTGTGTGGAAGACCCTATATTAAGTCCATGTCTCTGGGAAAAGGCAGAATGTGTCCTTGAAGTGGTAAAGTCTGAGGCAGTAGAAGATCCCTTGCAAGGAGCACATAGGAGAGAGGCAATTAGTGAGCCTGTGAGTGTAGGAAAGTTGCTGGAGATTGTTGTAGCCCTGCCATTTGTAGCTACAAAGGCCAGAGGAATGGCGGAGAGAGTTTTTGTCACTTGTGATACAACAGCTGCTTGTGGCAGGCCTGATCCTGTCCCTGGAGTTGTGCTGATCTGCAGTGCAGTGTGTTATATCAGGTGTGGGAGCTGGTAGCTTTATTAGAACCCAGGGCTTTCCTCTGGCACTCTCCCAGAACTGAACTGGTTGTACTTTCTGGTACAGATAAAGGCCAAATCCCCAATGATGACTTCTGCCTTACAAAACTTTTGGAATCTGCAGGCTTCATTAAGTGTCTTCTGTCACTGTTTCCCAGACTTAGCTGTGCTGTGCCTGGAGGATTTCTTGTGAGAATGAACCATTCTCTTCCTCTTAATACACTGAAGTTTGTTTGGGTGGATATTGGTTTTGGAGGCCTTTTTAAGGTTTAGGATTTGAAGACTTGAATGTCATTGTAGTGTTGCAGGTTCTGGCAATCTCTGAGTTTGCCACTCCTGTGGATTATCTAGTTTAGTTAGCATCCTGAAGTAGAGGAGGTGACATCTGAGGGTGTAAATGAATCAGGAATCCCTTCACATATGTTAATTACAAGGGCCAGTCTTGCTGGCTGCATTGAATGCTGCTGATTCAGTGCTGGGTCTGGCAAAAAAAAAAAAAAAATCCAGTGTATTATGGAGGCAGATTGTGGATTCAGGCTGCCACAGTTATGCCATGCATGGAAAAATTTGGAGTCCTGTTTCAGAGTGGGCTGTCAGCAGAGAGAGTTGCATTGATTTATCTATCTGAGTGTTCTTACATAGTGGGATTGGTAAAAATAATCTTTAAGGGAAGCATTTGACTACTGGCCATATTTTTGCACACAGAAGAGTTCCTGTGTCAAATGTTCATATGAACATCTGTCTTGCTGTTCTTGTTTGTGTGCTCAGCCCTGCAGGAAGCAGAGTATTTTCCCCTGCAGGGGTCTGTGCTACCCTCTGTGAGCAGCTCACAGAGTTGTTTTCAGAACCCCAGTTATGCTTTGGCTGGGGGTACACTGCTGATGTCTCTGGAAGAAAGGTAGCATCAGTTTCTAGATTTTCTTGCCATGGTTCCCAATGTATAACCTTGTGATCTGCCTGATGCTGTTCCAAGAAAAGAAGAATCATTCTAGGCCAAAATACCAACAACTCTTGCAAGAGGACTGCTTTGAAAACTAAGCTTTTGATTCTCACTTCCTTGCTGGAGTCTGCCCTGCTTATGCCAGGGCCAGTGGGGAAGAGTTTGGGGTGTAAGGTGACACTTGACCTGCCTGAGAAGGGAGCGCAAAGCGGGCCCAGCAGCCAGTGTGCTCACAGATGTACAGGGAGGGGCTTGGCGTGGATTGGAGCAGTTGGTGAGCCTGGCGAGCATGAGAGCTGGGCATGATGCAGGCTGAGAGCCAGTGGAGGGTGTTAGGGCTGTTCCTCTCCTCTGTGTCAGGGTTTTAGCAGTCACACAAGTGTACAGTGGTAAGGACAGGGAGAAAGACAGGCTGCTGTGCGACAGAGCTAGCCATGTTCTCTGGTATCTCTGAACATGAAACAGTTGCCACCTGGAAGCACACAGGAAAGCTTTCTGCAGGGTCTGATGTCTGATAGCCATCAAAAGCCACCACTTCTGCCTCTGTGCAGACCAGAGAAGAAAGATAATTTCTCATTACAACATGGGTTTTGGTCTCTTTCTCCTCTCCACTAGCTTTCTGTGGATGGGTACTTGTTTCTAAAAAAATGGCTTCAAAGTCAGTATTATCTGGTCCAAAGTGAGCAGCAAGGATCTGGGCTGCACCTTGTCTACTCTGTGAATCCCCTTTTTCTTGTCATCCCATGCTGTCTGAATTGCACTATAGCATTGACAGGGATTGATGCATGGATGAAGATGGAACATGGCTTTCAGTTCAACTTGCCATTCACTGTTATGTCATTTAATTTCTCTAGTGTTATGAACAGAAATGCAGCATTAAGCCTCGTATTAGGGCATGACAGTAGAGAAAGATTAGACTAGTAGGTGTTGCTGTTGTGGTTGTGACAAGAGCGATCCTGGCTGCCTGCCTGCACTGAGCTGCCTCCTGCCCTTCCTATTGATTGTTTCACAGTGGCAGCTGCGCTGTTTTCGGATTTGTGTTGCAAAAACAAGCGCTCCCGTCCTGACCACAGAAACAAAGCAAGTCTCAGCTCGCAGAACAGCAGTTCTAGTGAGGCTTTGGTGTGCCAACACTTCTAAGTCTAGTGCAAAAATTTAGCTAGAGACATCATCAAGCCTGTGAGTTTTTATGCATGCTCTCCCTGTTTACTTCTGTACAGAGCAGAACAATGGGCCTTAAGGTGAGGTATGAGTGATGCATCTGCACTTGAGCTTGCATGAGGGTCCTACCCTGCAGGTACCAGCTGATGGATGGGCACGTGGTACTCACTGTGGGCTGCCTCGTGAGCTGCTCTGTGCAAGAGGTGAAAACACTGGCAACTTAAAAGCAGATCTTCATCTTAATGTTCCTCATATCTAGCATGTGGCAATAGTTCTGGTTCATCTATTAACTGGTATCTAGAGCACACTAACCATATCTTTTGGCTCAAATGGGAAAAATGTTTCCTTTTGGTTTGGCTTTATTTAAACAGGTAACATAACTGACAGTTTTTTTTTTTCCTAAGTTGAAATAGAAAAGCAGATATCTTGGAACAAACATGTTAAGAGGGAACCTTCTGGTTCTGAAGCAGTTTCAGATGATTTTAATTTAGTAGCCCTCCTGCTGCACAGTATGTCTTGGGTTAAACAGTTTGTGTCTAGTCTAAGCAATGCTGAGCATGAAGAATCTGAACTGGAAGATGTTGTGGGGTGAGCCCTTCTTTTAGCATTTGCCTCTGGCTGCAAGAGCAGGCCTTACTTGAAAACCTGTCTCCTTCTCTTAGTGTTTGCACTTGCCCTACCTGTAAGGTCAGAATAGGTGTTGCTGACTGTAGTCTAACAGGGATCCCTAGGAGTTGCTCCAGTAGGGTGTCAGTGCCTCTCATTCCCGAGCAAAGGGGGAAAAACACCATTATGTACAGCTGGTGGCCAGGCTTTCCAAGAACTCTCCTTTATAAAATTGTTTGTTTGTTGAACTCTGAGGTTCAAGCCCTGCACAGAGCCCCTGATCTTGCCACAGGGGACAGCTGGTCAAGCAGTAGGACTGTCTGCAAACTGAGTGGGTGTGGTTGTGAGGGGAGTTGTGTTTACCTCTTATGTATCACCAAAAATAAAAAGAAAAGTTTCCTTCCTGTACCTCTTGTCTTATCTCTTGTCTGTAGCCAAGTGAACTGAACTGTTTCTTACCTGATGGGAACATAGTTGGAGAGGAGGATTGAGTGAAGATCTTAAATAAAATAAAAAATATACATCAGAACAACAAAAATTAGGGAAGTCTCAGAGGAACAGCTTGTTCTGGTACATGTTTCTCAATCAAACTGGCTTACAGGAAGATGTGCACAGATGTGAAGAGCGTTGGTGCTTTTGAAGACTTCACTGATAGCTGCCATCCCCCAGCCTCAAATGTTTTAAAACAGGTGGTTTTTATTTGTCCCAAATAGTGTCAGTTTTACAAGTGAGGGATATTCTTTCCACAGCCAGTGCTTTTAGGTGTCTGTCCAGGGTTTCAGATGGAAATTAAAGAGCTGTCACCAGCAGTGGGGTACACCTATCTCCTGAACATTTCTTATAAGGGCAGGTTGTAAAACATTGCTCTTTATTTCCTGCTGGCATGGATTTGTCTTTGGGGCCCCCTTTGACTTCTCTTCAGCCTCTCTGATGGACCATCAGAGAACATTTTTGGTCAGGTTGTCTGGCAAAAAAAAGTTGGCTGAAGTGTTGGCTGGTTTTTGCTCTCTTGGGACAATAAGTGGAAATCGCGTTGCTTCAGCATGAGTGTGGAAAGTCTACCCAAGCAGTGGGGTCTTTTACAAACTGAGGTCATTGCCCACAAGAATTGGGGTTGTCCTTGGGTCACTGGCACATTGCTGTGCACTGCTCCTTGGGATGAACAAACGGGCACTTTATGATGATCTGAGCTACCCATGAGGAAACATCCAGTAATGTTCTCTGTTAATTATTTTCTGGATGTCAGTTTGAAAACTTCTGTTTTGGTGCCTCTTGTTTATGGCTTTATGGGTTTCTTTTGGGCTGATGACAGGAGTGTGTTGTAATTAGGACTATATCATCTCCTGGGAGGGGCCAGGCAGGAAAGCATGTGCATTGCTTACTCTCAGTACTTAGAAAAGAAGCAAGTGCAGGAGCTGTGCATGCTGAGCTGGGGCAGCTTGAGGAATTGTGCCCTGGAAGAACACAGAACACCTCTCCTGAAACCTCTGCTCATTGTCAGAGACTGACTTTTAGCTCTTCCATGTGTGTGGCACAGAGCAGCTGAAATAGCAAGAGATGGGCAACCAAGATAAAGTAATGTTGGGGAAGATCATGCTAATAAATTCCTTCTGACTCCTCCTATTCCTAAATTCACATCCAGGCTGGGATCTACCAGTGGTATAATGACAATTCCAGCAGTGTTCACAACCAGCTTCATTGAAAGCAAAGTGTGAAGATTTTAGCTGGGGGCTCTTCAAAGGGACATCTGTGCTCAGTATCACACAAACCTCCCTGGAACAGAGAGCTGAGCAGAGCTCAAGGAGTTCTGGAACGAGGTTATAGTACACAGGGCTGGCAGGACTCCTATCCTGAAAATCTTACAGTCAAAATAGCTTGGTCATATGATCCTAAGCTAATAAGGCATAGGGCTGTCAAGGGCCTGGGGGAATGGCAAAAGTACCTGTGATTCCTTCTGCTACTTGGCTTTCTTTCAAAGTTGTTGGTGTGTTGGGCCAGTCTGTAGCCTTAGCTGGGTAATGGGAATGAGGAGGGAGAAGTGTTGCTGATGTGTAGGAAGGAGTCCATTTGTTGATGTGAATGAGAAGCAGGTTTAGTGAGGATCTGAAGTTTCCTGCCTGCCCCACTAGTCCAGGCAAGTTATGGCATCTGCAGTCTGGGGTGTGACCTCTCTGTGCCTCTTGCCAGCAGGGACAGAGAATGCTGTCCCTACATCCACCAACTCTCTGTGCTGTCCTCTGCTCTCCATTCCTGTTGGAGAACTTTTCCTTTACGTTTATATCCTGTTTACTGTTGCACTAGGCAGGGAGTGGGAATGCCCTTGGCACAGGTGATCTTTGTGCTGATACAGAGGTCCCCAAGAGAGACCTGCAGTGTCATGGGTGAGCTCCAGGGTTGAATATTTAGAATGCCCTTCTCCCTATTTAGGTTGCTCTGCTCCTATTTTTGTCTGTGTCTTAGGCACTTTTTTCCATTTGAAATACTTCATGGGTCGTCTGTGATTTTACTGGCTGGCAAATAGATACCATTATGGTCTAACATGTGGTTTAACAAGAGACCATCATGGTGCCCTTGGTGCCAAAGCCCTGCTGCTGCAGATGTGGCTCTGAAGAGGCCCTTCTTCCCCACTTGTTACCCCTCCTGTCGTGCAGTGTTTAAGCTTTGAGATGGTCTTGTCCTCATGCACTGCACAGGTTTGGAGTAGCCTTTCTGTTTCATCCCAGAGCCCTTAGCAGCAGTTAAGGGTCTTCCCAGCTGCCTGGCTAACATCAGTTTTAGGTGATCCATTTTCAGCTCTGCTGTTCTAGAGGCAGAATAACAGCAGGCTGCTCTGCTGGGGTGTTTGTTTACAGTTATAAATAACATGTGCTGTTTGAATGCTTTTCAGGTTAGAATTTAGGGGATGCTGGGCATTACAGACTTAGTTACTGGGTTATTTTGGAGTTGAGCATGACTGATAGAGATGAAAGTCAGTTGTTAAAGGGAACAATCTAACTCTATGCCAATAAGCTAATGGGAAGCCGGATTGATACAGCTTAAAAATGAAATGTGAGCTAGCAGCTGTGTTCAGGCTTTTCCCATGGGTGCCACTGCCTTGCCCCTTGTAGCCACTGCAGATGACAAATCAGCAGAGGGGGAGCAGCTGGCCTCCCCTTTCTGGCAAGGGACACGTTAGGGTGTTTCAGGACAAAACTGTGTGATGCTCCTTTGCGTCATCACAGCTGAAATTCAGATAAGGATAATAGCCCTGCAGTACTTGGGTTTATATATAACAACACCCAGTGGGGCAGTGATGGGGGTGAGGGTAAAGGGAAATGTGGGTTTTCTAATGAGAATGAAATATTCCACATGTATTAATGCAACATTTTTGAGGAATATTGGCTTAGTAAATCTGTATAGGGAAAGGTGTTGAATTAATTGGTTGGTGTGAGAAGAATGAAATGATTTCGCAGCAAACACTGCTAACTATTAGGGATTGCCTCTGCCCCGTGGTACATACCTCAATAAGGAAATATAAATTTAATTCAGCTTTTTCACATGACTCTGTGTCCTGAATCACTAGATCCATAAAAAACAATGAGAAGCTTTCCTAAGGGCTGTGTTTGGCACTGGACTAGTCCTAGAAATAATCAAGAGCTGTTGGCTGACCCCTGTAGGAGTTGTCTCTCTTGACTGCCTCGAATTCAGCTGCTCCCTCTGCAAACAGAATTTGAGCTGGTTTTCCTGGAATAGCACTTCTGGTAGTAACAGGATTAAAACACTGTCACTTCTTTTCTCTTCTCCCGAATATATTTCCGAGAGGACTTGTCACCTGTCATGGATCTTGCTACATAAACCTGTCTTCTTTGGCTGACCCCTCAGCTGGCCTTATTTCCCAGAAAGTTGGCGATACTGTAGATCACCCTATGCCCATGCCTTCCCACAGAGCAATTCCACATCCAGCTTTGGTGCAAGTTATTCAGTGAGTCCAAGAGACTCACAAATGTTTTTAAACAGAAGTGCCTCAAAGCTCCTGTGGGTATGCATGTATGCACAAGTGTATAAAAGGAACCTAGAAAATATTCAAGGAATGAACTTGTTAATTAGCAATCATCTCACTTTGCCCTCTTGGGTGTGAAACACTGATAGAGCAGGCAGCTGCAATTTGGGGCTCCCCTCAAATGCTGTTTCCTGGCGTAGTCAGAACTTTGTTCTTCTGTTTTTCTTAGAAAAACCTAAATCCCTTCCAGCTCACATTTTTGTTCAAAAAGTCATAAGCTCCATTTAGTTGTAGTTGTTTTCAGTACTGCTGTCACATCTTTCTGCAGACTGAGATGCCAAGCCTGAAAGCATTGTTCTCTAAGCACCATTTCTTGGATAATCCACAGTCCCTAGCACAGCTTTTGCACACAGGGGTCTCTCCTCAGCTGCAGCCTCAACACCCACCCTCCCACTGGGGGTTTCAACCAAGCCAACAATTCCCTGCAAGGCACTCAGTGCAGAGGATTTTCCTTTATGGGGTCATGTGACCAAGGTGGTGGGCTGGGATTCCTTCAGTTTTTTGCTTGATTGCAGTTTCTTTCTCCCCTTGACAGACATGGAGGTGTCTTAGGGAGCATTTTAAGTGCTAATGTCTCAGTGATTATAAAGTGTATTTCGGTAGGGCTCACTTCTTTCGTGTTGGGAAGGGTGTTGAACCATGTGGCTGCTATCTGGAACAGGCTGAGCTCAATGGCTTACTGCTAATTGAGTAAGTAAGATCAGAATTAGACTGCTAAACATTGCTGTAGGACAGGAGACTGGGATTACAGGGCTAAAAATTGCTTCAGAGGGGGAACTTTGGCTTTTCTGCTAAGTTGCTACCTCACAGTGCCTAAAATCCTGACCTCAGAGTCTCTGGTCATGTTCAAGGGTCCAGTTCTCTGCGTGCTTGAGCTACTGGTGTTGGTGGGTTTCCTAAGCCCAGAATCACGTTCTGAGGCTGCATTGATGGAAAACATGTTGCTGGCACACGTGTATTGCAAAAGATTGGCATGTATCAACATAGCATTGGGAGTTATTGCTCTTATCTCTGTTGTATTTATTAACCTGACTCTAACTTGAGTTCTTTCATTCTGCTGCCTTGTTTTTGCAATTGAGAAACTGAGTGGGAGAGTGAAATGAGGAGACTTCCAGTTGACTTGAATCGGTAGTCTTTCGTCCTTTTACAGGAAATGACCTTCAGTTTGATTGGAGAGGAGTCTACATTTGTAAAAGCATGTTTTCTTTTCTCCTGGTTTCTCTAATTGTTCCCCTCATGTTCTTCTCACATGTATGTTCCTGACACTCCTTGGAATGCAGTGATTAGCTGTTACTTAGAGGAACTGTTGTGTCTCATCATGGCTGGATGTGTGTGGAGGCAGCAGTTTGGCTGAAGTAAGGGCAACATGGATCCAACTACAGCTGGATGCTGTAGTTCTGTATTTTTGTTTCCTCCCATCTCTTTTTTCCTACTGTAGAGCTCTGATATGCTTGCCAGGTGGAGCTCCTAGTGACTGAGATAATGGGCTTAGCAGATACCTTCCCTTTTGTGCAGCTGGGATGTCTCCTCTTCTCAAACTCAGCTGGGTCACTGTGTGAAAGGGTAAAGCAAGCATTCCTTCACAAGTCCTGCTTGCCATCAGGGCCTAGTTTAGTGCTGTGGAATTGGATGTGGAAGGGATGGGACACCAGAGGCTCTGCAGGAGGAACTAAGTCTCTGATTCCCTAATGGAGCATTAGTCCCTCTTGCTCACTTGGGATGTGGCTGACATTCACAGCAGAATTGCGATCACTTAGTTAGAAAGCACCAGCCTTCCTGTTCTGGCACTTCTGCCTACTGGCTGATGATTTTTTTCCTGTCAGGAAAAAGATGCTTACTAGAAAAGTTTCAGTGGAATGTGTTTTGAAGTGGATTAATCCATAAGCTCAAAACTGTTGAAGTATCAGCCTTGTTTTCTTTCTTAGTCTGTTTTTACCAGCCCTGCACTGGCCAATGCAACAGGATCTAAAAAAAAAGTGTGAGGCCTTAGTCAGATGCACATGATCTTCCTTGACTTCATAAAACATAAGTAAGAGGAGGGTAGCTCTTTGTGATGGGAGCGTGTGAGGGCCAAGACGGCAGACTTCCATGACTTCTATAACATCCCCTGTAAATAACCTCTTGGTTCCAGTTGTGTATTAGCCACTGGGGATAAGCCTCTGGGGAAAGCTGGGAATGAGGCTTTTCTGTGCCTAGTTTTGTAAAGAAGACTGGTTTTGGTAGCATTTCATGGTGCATTTGTCTTGTTGCAGGTGAGGCTGGTGCCAGCATTATTCGAGTGTCAAAAGAAGCCCGGAAGAGGTTCTTGGGCCCTCTCCACCCCTCTTTCAACTTGGTGAAAACTATTCGGATGTCCCTGTCCAAGATGGTGCCAGAGAATGGGCATGAGGTTGCAGCAGGACGTTTGGGTATTTCCCTGACACGGGTCTCTGATGGAGAAAATGTGATACTGTCAGACTTCAATTCCAAGGAGGAACTGATCCAGGTGAATGGACTCTTACTGCAGAGGGCTGGGCTTGAACTGCATGCAGTTTTGTTTTGCCTTGTTTTCCAAATGTCCTTAGTACTGGAGTATAATTGCCAGCACATGCCAGCATGGTGTTCTGAGAACAGTAATAATTTCGGTAGACTTTGATCTGGTTCTTAGATTCTGAATCTCTTTCTCCCTCAGGCCTGTATCTGCAGCACTTTTATCCCTGTCTACTGTGGGCTGATACCTCCAACCTTGCGTGGAGTGGTAAGTAAGATTCTAAGATGGTCCTTCATTGAATTGCATACTAATGAGTAGGTTTTGACAATGTTACTGTCAAAATGTATGCCTGCTGGCAGGATTTATTTGAAGAGACACAAGAAATTCCCAAATAAACAACTTCCAGCAGTGGATAGTCCTTCTTTCCACTATTCCCCGCAGTTGACTATAAATGTCCTGAAGACCAGTGGATTTAACATATAGTAATATATGCAGTCTGGGGGAGGGCTGGCTGGCTTAGCAGAGTGTTCTCATGGCTGCATGGTGCAACATTTTCCATCACTGAGGCTCCAGTTGTCTGCATGTGGAAAGAAGTTCGGCCCAAGGTAAAAGTCATGAGTGTGGTCCCTTTCCCATGTGCCTGACACTTTCTGTGGGGCTTTAACTAGTAGTGTGGATACTGACCCTCTTTTCCATGGAGTTCTTCCTGTCCTTTCTCTGAGAATAATGTTCTGCTGCATGCCAGAGCTTTCTTTAAATTGTGTCCAAAGCTGTCCAAGAGCAATTTATCCGTCTGTGCTTGCATGCTAGAAATGAAAACACGTGAAAGCTGTGCAGAGCTGCAGCATTTCTGGGTATTGCAGTTGTGCTTTAAGGGCCTCCTGGTTGAGCTTGGCCTCCCTTGTGCTATACAGGTTAATGAACATGTTAAAAGGCAGGGGTTTTGAAAACTACACAGTTAAAAGTGAGAGGAAGAACTGCTATAAAATATGTGCCCTGATTTACCATAAGTGATCTGACCAAAGTGCCTCTGTCTGTCAGAGCACAGCATCAAATCTGCTCTGATTGCCACCTGTGTCCTAAAAGTGAGGTCAGTTTTGCTCCTGCATAATACACAGCTTGGCTGGTTTTGTCTTGTGCAAGCATGTTGGTCAGGGAAATGACCTGGAGGAGATGTCTGGTGCTATCCAACCCTTCAGAGAAGTGACAGAATCAGTAATGGTTTGGTATTTGCTCAGCAGCTGCTGGCAGGGCTTTTTCCCTTCAGCTGGTGGGACCACAGCAGTGGCTCTTGCCTTAAACCTCTTTGGGGCTAATTAAGGTCAGTGTGCATTAGGAAAAAATCTCACAATTCCAAAACTGTGTACAACATCAGGGTTTCTGGAATGTGCAGCTGCCCTGGCACACTGAGGGATAACTTCTCATGGGAAAAGGTGGGGAGGAAATATGAAGAAATTTCTTACCTCTTCCCCAGAAAAGCATGGCTCTGAAGGGGGATTGCGGATGAGGCAAGAGGTTAAATTGGGTTGGGTATGAGCTTGGGAAATGTTTTTTAAACAGGAATGCATTGTTTCTAGCATGCCTGTGGTGACTGTATTTGCCACAGGATAAACTGACAGGCCTGGCACAAGGACTAGTTTTCGAGGCAGTGTTACTGTGTGCAAGGTGCAAAATCCATATTTTGCCTTCCTCCTAAATTTTTTCCAGTGTTCATTTCTCTGAGATCTGGTAGTCTCATGGAGTGGATGATGGAGATGGGCAGGGGAGTTAAAAAAACCCCAACAACTTAAATATTGAGAAATCAAAAAGTAAGTAACTGACTTGTCAACACACACTATAGTTGTGAATTGTCTGCAGCATGTGGGTGAGATGAATCCCTGGCAAGGGTCACAAAGCTGATTGTCAAATCATGTGAGTAAGGGGCCCTGTGCATGGGAGGACATGATAAGGGAATGGAAGTGGACACCCCAGTTTATGAAGCATCCCCTAAAGCTGCTGCTGCTTGTGCCTGTAGGCAGCTGGTGGCTTCAGCCTGTGGCTTTGGGCTGTTCTGGGCTTTGCAGGAGGCTAGAGAGTGGTTACACTTGGGTTACTGGGGGTTTAGGCAAATCCAGAGAACTGGCAGCTGAGCTTTACTGAGGAATGTTAATTAGCATTGCTTGGAAGCAGTAGACCAGAGAGTGGGGTGTGCACGTGTACTCCTGGATTTCTATGGAGTCAGAAGGCTTTGCCTGTCTGCACTGTTGTAGTTGAGCCTTTTTTTTTAATGTTATCTGTGCAGTCACACTGCCACCCTCAGGGAAACATGTCTTTGCATCCTTACTGCAAAACTGATGTTGTCCAGCACAAAAGCTTACCTCCTTTTACTTTAAACAAAGTGCATGCTGCCTGCTTTGTTCTGTTCTGGACCCACTCAGCATTTTAGAATCTCATCCTTGCAAAGGAAGTCAGGCAGATGTCTCCAGCTCTAGCTGTGCCTGGTCTGGCTCTCAGTGGAGCAGCTTTGGGAAGAGGATGACAATGGCAGTTTGCTGTCATTGCTTTAGGCTTAGGGAGCACTGATGCCCACTTTGAAAAGGGAAGAGGGTTCCATTGTTTGTTGGTGGCTCTGTTGTTGGAAAATATCTTCTGAGCAAGCTGTGTTACTGCTTATGAGAGGATGTACTTACCCTTGAGTTTAGTCTATCTTATCCTTCCACTTTCTTCACTGTTCAAATTCAGGTGGTGTAGGAGTCTCTAAGAGCCTGTCTTGACACAGTGTTTGGAGAGCAAGGGCTGCCATGAGGATAAAATGTCCTATGCTCTGAGTTCAGGCTGCTGTAGCCTACAACTGTAATCACAGACCGTCTCCCATGAAGCTGTAGGCTCTAAGCAAAGGTAGCTCTCAGGTTTAGTTTGCCTCCCAAGAAGGGAGTGTGCAGTCCACCTTGACCCTGTTGCATCAATGGCAGTTGGCTTGCTATAGCTGAATTTAATTGCCTTCAGCCCATGAGCTTATGAACTGTTCCCCAGGCTCAGAGAAGCTGCTTGAGATCTCTGTCTTGTCTGCCTTACAGAGCAAGAGAGAACAAAGTACAAAGCACCTCCAGGCAACACATCCAGTGTTTTCCTAGGCATTGTGCAGCAAAAGAGTAATGTTGGTGGTCAGTCTGCCTGTGAGACAAGAGGAGGCAGAATGCAGAATGGAGCACCTCCTCCTTCAATCAGCATTTCTGTGCACTGCCTGAGTTTAGCCTCTACTGGCTCAGCTTCTCACCCAGCAGAGAGCTGAAAGATGTTTACAGCTGCTACTTGTGGGGCTGCATAGCCCCTGTATCATGATTTGTGTTTGGGTAGGAAGGAAATGGATCCAGGCAGCAAATTGCAGGATCAACCCTGACACAAAACGAGCAGAACTCTTCTGTAACTGAGGTTCACAAGAGCTGGAATTGTTGCTCTGGAAAGACCCCCAGCTTCCTTCTCTTTTGGCTTGACCGACATCCTTTTCCTTTTATCTTTTGCATGTTACTTACTCTGCCAAAACCTGTGATAGGGATCATCTTGCTCAGCTCCTTGTGCAATTACAGTATCCAATGAATGGTTTGAGAACATGCTACTGGGATTGCCCTTCCTGCAAGGGTAGTGCAAGTGTGTTTATGGTACAGAAGTACAGAACATTCTCTGATAAGAGGGTGCCTGTTAAGAGCAAAACCCAAGTCCCTCGTGTTCTGTTATCACACCACAGCAAGTGGATTCCCAATGTGTATGCATATGTTGTGCTTGCTGCTCAATAAACTCACTACCAACAAATGAGCTGATTTTACTCATAGTGGGGACTTGCCAGTGGGGACTTGTGTCTGAGCTTATTCATTTTAAACACAAGTGAAAAATGGCACAATGTCACAGTGTGACAGCTTAGATCAGTGCTAATTTGCACTGCAGGTGGTTGTTGGTGTGTACTATTGTTTAACTGGACAGCAGTCAGACCACATAGGAGATGTAAGTCAGCAGTCACACAAAGTGCCTTTGTTATTGAACACTTGTGAGCAGCACACTCAACCAAGAAAAAGCACATAGCAAAAGGAGTTGTTATAGACAACATAGCTGTGCTGTCTCTGGCTTTTACTCCTCCAGTGCTGGTGGATGTATTCCATTTTCTTCCCAAGTTGTTGGTGCAAACAGGAAAAGGGACACAGAGTAAAATAGTTGCTTGATCAGTTGTGAGAATGAAGATTGCTGCATTTGTCTTTATTTCAGAGATATGTTGATGGAGGGATTTCTGACAATTTGCCCCAATATGAGCTGAAGAACACAATCACAGTGTCTCCTTTCTCGGGAGAGAGCGATATCTGCCCACGGGACAGTTCCACAAATATGCACGAGCTGAGAGTCACCAATACAAGCATCCAGTTCAACCTTCGCAACCTCTACCGCCTCTCAAAGGCCCTGTTTCCTCCAGAGCCACAGGTGAGTTTCTTGGCCACACCAGAACTGGGGGACCACGGATCTTGGGCACTGGCTATACTGTGTGCACTTTGGCAGAAGAAGATTCCAGACACTATTTTGTATCTCTTGCTTTGTCTTTAATCTTGACATTATCAACCTATTGACTCGCTAAACCTTGAGCACCTGCATGAGAGTTTGTCTTTTTTCTACTTGAATATCTGGAATTTAGGTGGTAGCAGTTGCTTGGAAAGTATTCCCATGTTGTTCTCTCTAGAGCCTGGAAATCAGGCTCACTGTAAACAAATATGTATTGGCCATCAGAACCAATGGGCACTTCAGCGTGTTAAAGTAAGGATGGAGCTGCCAGTATGAAGCCTTTTTTCTATATCAGTGTAGCAAGTGGCACTGCAAACTTTGTGTACTTCTGAGAAGATGCAAGTGCCAGGTAGCCCTGACATTTGGACATAATAAGCATGCATTCATATGCTGAATTACTTGGGCAAGTTTTTTCCCACCCCCTCTCTAGTCTTAGGTGGCTTTATCTGCAAACACAATGGCCCTTCCTGGCATCTGTAGGGAAGTATTCTGGGTTGCTTGTCAAAGTGACTGCCTGAAGGCTGCCTACAGCAGCATCAGCTATAGATGGGGCAATGAGGTAGCTGCAACTCTGTGCCCACACTTAAGTAGGATTCTAGGTGTCCCTTCCGATCTAAATTGTCCTGCGATTCCCATAGCCAGTGTGTTGATGCTGAACTTCCCATTCCTGCTCAAAGCCTGAGCAAGGCTGACAAGAATGAGACTTGTTCTTGGGATAGCTCAGGAGTCAGGAGAATTCCTCTGAAGCCAGCATTGTGGTAGGTGTTTGCTCAGCCAGTTTCCACATGAAACTTTCCTTCCTCTGCCCACAGGTGCTGCGGGATATGTGCAAGCAAGGCTATCGAGATGCACTGCACTTCCTGAAGAAGAATGGTAAGGCACTGGCTATTTGTAGGGTGCACTGATGTGCCTGTTCTGTGCCACACTTGGTGCCTTGACTTCGAGAGTAGTTGATGGTGCATATGAAAGGAGAAAGGGAAGAACTGAACTATGCCTCAGATACTGGAGTATGGAATTCTCCTTAATGAGTCTAGCACTTCAGGAAGGAGAGGTGGAGTTACCAGCACAGTTGCTGGGCAGCAGTGCCATTTGGACCTCCTGCAGACACCCTGCTGCTCTCCCGTGTGTCTCTGGGTCTGTGTGGTGCTGCCCTCAGAGCGCCGGTGCCGGACACTTGGGCGCTGCTCTCCTGCCTCCAGTCGATGCAGCGCTGGGTGTGCGCTTGCTGCCACCTCGTGTCCGTGGACTGTGATGCGGACCGGGATAACGGATTGCACTGCAGGATAGAAATCTTGCCTGCAAAATGGGTGACTGGCAGATTATAGCAACAAAACTCTGCAAAATGGCACCCTGCGGAACTTAAAGGGGAAATGTGAGAACTTCTGATTGGGAAGGAGAGAATGAATTAAACCAGCAAGATTTGTATCTCCTTTTGGCAAGCATTACAAAGATGTAAGCTAAAGAGGCTGGCATCACCTCAGCCTAAGGAGAGTTAGGGTAAAGCAGGGACTAATACTCTAAAGGCCAGGCAGGGCAGCTAGTTTGTGTCATCCTTACAGTATAACTTCTCTTCTCAGGTCTCCTTCATCGTCCAAGTCCTGCCCGTCCTCTCCTTGCCATAGAAGCACCTCCAGGAGAGAAGAAAGAGGAAGAAACAGAAGCTGAGGACCAACTAGAGGACAACACAGCCCTTGCTGTTGTTGAAGAGCATATCTTTGAACACTTGCCTCCCAGGCTGAACCAAGGTATGACTCAAAAGGAGAGATCACAGGTAATCTTCCTGTGCTGCCTGGTATGCCTCAGAAGATTACTGGGATACGTGGTTATTGTGTATAGCTGGGGTTGGTCATGCCCAGGGATTGAAATGACACCTGCTGAAGGTTAGATTGATTGGGGGTTTCAGATAAAGTCGTGGCTCATACTGGATTGCAAGAGGTTGATTCATTTGACAGTGTTCTGCATAGTAATGAGAGGAGAGGCTCTTGCTGCTCCCTCCTTTAGAGTCTGATAAAGGTGAAAGCTGCTGGTTTTAGCTGTGGTCAGGGAATTAGTAACCTGAGCAGGACTTCCTTAGAAGTGGGAGGTAGCTGCCTCAGCTGAGTAACTTCTTAGGTATGACAAGAAGTGTCTCCCACAACCATGTTTTCTTCGGCCTTCAGCTCTCCTGGAGGCCTGTGCTGAAAGAAGAAGTTTCTTGACTGGCCTGAGAAACATGCTGCCTGTGCGTGTGGCCACGGCCATGATGGTCCCCTACATGCTGCCTCTGGAGTCTGCAGTTTCCTTCACTGTCAGGTAAGCTTTGGGCTGGTCCTTCAGTAGTGCTCTTCCCAGCGCAGACAAGTATTTGATGTAGCTGTAGTGTTTGAATGGCCAGAAAGTGGGATTCTCTCTAATTCTGCACTACTGGTGTTCCTGGGGAAGGAGCTCCTGACATTTACCAGACATGACTAAAAAAAACCAACTGAACCCCCACAAAACCAGAAAAACCAAGAACCCAATACTTTTCCTGTCTTCCTATACAGCCACTACTTCCAGCTTGAAGGAAGATTGCTGCGTGCTAGAACTTGCCCCGGAAAATGGTGATAAATTTTTGAGCCTTAAGAGAGACTTCAGGAACTGGTGTTCTTTTAATCATATTCCCTTGTGTGGCCCAGCTAATGGTTGTCTCCTCTCTCTTTACAGATTGCTGGAATGGCTCCCAGATATCCCTGAGGATATAAGATGGATGAGGGAGCAGATGACAGAAATCTGCAACTACCTTGTGAAGAAAGCCAAGAAGAAACTGGGCAGCCATCTCTCAGCCAGGTATGACTGCTTTTCTTCACAGCATTATTCTGGAGGAGCCCTTCATTTCTCCTTACATACACCTTTGAATTCTAGAGACTATTCCACTGGAGCAGAGCAAGTAACGCACAAATTGAACCAGAGGGATTTAGCACTTAGGCTGAAATGCAAATACGGTCCATGGTTTTTTGGCTTCCTTAACTGTTGGATAGACTCAGCACATTGTCCCGTTCCTTTGTCCCATTATAGGGCACAAAGTCTAATTGTCCCCTATTAGGGGGGATATTGTCTAAAGTAAGTCTTGATTAAAACAGTATGCCAGCTTATTTCATGTTCCTTCTAGAAGACAGAGATGCTTATCTTTGTGGCATTTGCTGGCCCAGGATCCTCTGAAAGTCCTTTCCAATAAGTACTTGTGTTCAAATGACCTCTTCTACCTTAGTATCTCAGCCTGGTTTTTATGGGGAGGGAATATGGTGGCCAGGGAACACAAGAGAGTTTCCAAATGAGACGACCAAGTACTTTGGGCCTGTGTGTGTGCCTGTGCTTCTGGACTGAAGTCTTGCAATAGCCCCTGACTTGAGGCTGTGGCAAGATTGTTGTGTGGATGAGAATAG
Organism: Irena cyanogastra; assembly: GCA_013397155.1. Taxonomy (NCBI): domain Eukaryota; kingdom Metazoa; phylum Chordata; class Aves; order Passeriformes; family Irenidae; genus Irena; species Irena cyanogastra. The sequence goes on along the minus strand of VWZV01011962.1, from coordinate 815,148 downwards.
GAAACTCTCACAGTAGTAGTCAGGGGGTCCCAGCTGTGATTTGATCCTAGTACAAAGGTGTGATTCTTACTCAAAAGAGTTCATGGTCTGAATAACTGAGGGGGAAAAACGGGCATTTAGATACTTCTCACTAAAATCATGTAGTCAACTTAGTAGTAAACAGGACTGTGGTACTGGAGCTCTAGTCTGGTGACCTGCTCAAGTCTTCCCATGTACTGAGTCTTTGCATGTATTTGCCTTTCAGGCTTTACTACCACCTCGAGCTCGGAGGGCCCCAGAAGCTGCCAATTTCTCCCCCTGCACCTTGTGGTGAAGCACTGCCGATGTGGATGAGGAGCAACCGCTCGGTGTCTGACGTCATGATGAAGTGGGAGGAGTACCAGCGCCAGCTCATGCTGGGCTTGCTCTGCATCAACGTGGACATGCAAGCCTCCCTGTTCCCTCGGGAAGGGTTTCAGTTAAAGCTTCCACCTCTAGACTGTGCAAAAGAGTGCCTGCCACTCTTCTGAGCTTGCTGCTGTGAGGGGATGAGGGTGGGTGGGGGAATGGACACAGGGTGGGACCAGTCTCATCCCTCAGCAGCAGGCTGCCCTGTGCTCCTGAATATGTTGCAAAGGGGATTTCCCCGGGTTGGAGACTGGTGGAATTGACTGTAGCCATTTGTTGCCCACTGGGCCAAGCAAGGGACCTTTGTGTTCACAGCCACACACAGGCTGATTCCTTGCTCTAGACTTGTGGTGAAGCCTGGCCATTGCCTGTGGCCAGGCTGATGCTGACCCAGCTGGGCTCTCCCAAATAGTGCACTTTGAATTGCCACTGGCTTTTTACCGCCAAATAACCAGGATGTAGATGACGCTCTCAAGTTCATACAGCTTTTACCTCCCTCGGTTTTTCAGAGCACGTATCTTGATTCCTCTCCTTAAATCATCTGACAACCCTTAGTTCTTTGTGCTGCTGAAAGATGAAGTAGCCTCTTGCCAAACCAATTTTTCTCATGGCTTTCAAATCTCCTCTTGACTTTCTTCTTTGCTGAAACCGTGTCCTTTCATCTCTCCCTTAATTGCATCCACACTGGAAGCCACATCTGGCCCTGCAGCAGACTACACTGGAACTGCAGAAGTGTAGAAAAGTTATGTATTTTCTCTGATTCATGTTGTCCTCATCTCTCCCTTTTTGATTGGGGTCCTCAGGGAACTGCTGTGACTTGAACTCTGAGTGTCAAGTGATTGAGCTTATGTAAAGAAGTAATTCTGACAGATTTTTTTTCCAGGGAAACATGTTGAATTTAAGGCCCTGTTCCTGACTCTGTGAATGGAATTGGTGTGGGGTTGCCCTGAAAAAATCTCAGCCTAGCTATCTCAGGATCAGCTTAGCAGCTGAAGCAATATGAAGTGCTTGTAGGAAGATGAGAATTGTGCAGGGCATGTTATTTTTGAGAGGCTTGTGGTGGAGTGTCACAGCAAGTGCTGGGGAAGTGGCTGCCTCTGACAGGGGTTGTTTGGGCTTTGCTCCTTAAGGGGCTGTACAACAGGCAAATTCCAAGTGATACAGAATGGATCTCCTGCAAAATGAGGCTTCTGTCTCTATTTTGCTCAGAAAGTTTGGTTGTTGAGGCTTTGGAGTGAGAAGGATTTAGGCTTGTAGCTACACCAGCATCTCACCAGCTTGCCTGTGTCATGTTGTGGTCCTGCTCTGCTGCTAGCAATAGCAGGAGCATGACAAGTGAAGTTAAGACTGTTGATGCACATGCAGCCACTTGGAACTGGCTCCTCTTTGTCTTGCACCTTAAGAGACCAGAGCTAGTGGGTCTGTAGCAGAGCAGGACTCTGCCTTGAAGCACTGCCTTCTCAGCAGTGGTCTGGTCGTGGCTTGTGTAAGAAGTATGAACTCCCTGTCCTTCACAGGGTGAGACATGGCTTCCTGTGGGAATTGCATGGACTTAAGCTTAGGTCTTCACACTCTGAAAAACCCAGTTCCTGGTATCTTTTTCTGCTGCTTGTCTTGCTACGTGAGGCGTCTTCTGCCTCTCCTAGCACAAACAGTGTGCAATGGCCAAAGCAAACATATGCTGTCTTTGCTGGGGAGCAGGACAGGGTATTGGAAGCTGATTATGTAGCCTATACACAGAATAGTGATTTTTAATAGACTCTGTTTTGCACCTTAGATTTAGAAAGGGAAAATAAACCCAGAAGTTGTGCTAGTCACTGGAGAAAGTAGTAAATCTTCATGAGCAGTGTGGGTGATGGGTTGGGTGCTGTTTCCTACGAGCACAGTTGTGCACTGGGCGTGGGTTTGGTGTTTGTGTGGAGACAGATAAGCATCAGGACTTTCCTACAGTGGCTGTGCCAAGCTGGGAAATGGAGTGGGCCTCTGCCCAGGAGATGCCAGGGCAAGAATGAACTTGTGACTTCGATTGCCCCTCCACTGCCCTTGCTGGATGTAACTATGTAACACAAGGGCCTGTATAGCTTACAAAGCAGGCCTGCACTTACACAGTCACGTTTAGTATTAAGCTTTGCATAATTAAGTCAGTTAGGGAACAGGGAAGTCACTACAGGAAGAGGAAAAATTGGAGGATTCTGAAATCAGGATAGAACATTCAATTACAAAACAAGTCAATCTTGTGATTGTTTAAAGCCAACAGAAAAAAATGCTGGATGCTAGTGAGCCAGCAACAAGCTACTGTCACTTAGTGGAAGCAAAATGAATTTGATGAAAATTGGAACTGAGAAGAGGTGTTCATTTTGTGGTTTGGTATGGGTTTTCTTCCACTGTTTTGGACCACCTTCTTGGGGGGATTGGCACATGCACAGCTACTTAGGTTGCTAAATGCACTATCTCGTCCCTAGTGCACACAGAACGATTGGCAAGAACATAGAGATATATAGTGGCAAGAAATTAAGGCATTTTATCCAGAAGCAAAACATCTGAGAGAGGCAAAACTGCATAAGGAAAATCTTGTATTTAAGCTGCTGCCCTTTTGACTCTGCCTTTTTTTTTTTTTCCTTCTTTTGAGTTAATATATGGGTGGAGAAAATGATGCAAGTATTTTTTTTATCCCTTCTTCCTGGACTGGTAAAACCACTGAGTGATTATGTAAACCACTAATCTATGAAACAAAATACTCTTGGCAACAGAGTGTGCTAAGTTGCAGCTTGGCACCCTTATCCTTTGCCTTTTGCATCAGAACTGACTGGTCTGGTGCTGACTGGGCTGATGCCACTGTCTTGCAGTGCTCTGATCCAGAAGGCTTGGGAATTCTGGTTCATGCATTTCAAGAGATCAACTTTATGCCTGGTAAAAGGCCTGAGTTTTGTTCTGTGTTTCACCTCATCTGTAGTTTAATTTATTATATTAACTTCTTCACAACAAACTTTTGTGCACTTCAAACTATAACCAAATCAAAGTCTGGCTTCAAAAATAAAGGTCTAATCTTCACTAGGGAAGTCCTCTTTTTCCTATGCTAATTTGCAGGGTGTGAAGGATACTGGGAAAGTACCACTCTGCATTAACCCTTTCTTTGCCTGTTTTTATTCCCCAAGTGTTACAATGGCTATTGTGTGATAGCCTGTTGGTTTTATAGATTTGAGCTCTGATAAAGGAACTGCCGATCTGTTAAAAATACCTCAAACTAGCCTCATTTTCCTTTTGAAAAGTTTCACCCATTTGCTTGAAATTCTTGCTGCTCATCCATCACAGGTTGCAAAGGAAGAAGGAATTAGGGAAAACCACTGGTGTAGGAAAAGGGCTGTGTCAGCTTGTGAATAGCTTTTTGTTATGCAGTGCTGCCTTGTCTAGATGAAACCCCACTCTTTTTTAAATCTCTGGAAGCCTTGTGATAGGCTCTGAATTGGATATGGAGGGGTTTATTACGATAGTGCTCACTGGAACTGTTCAGCCCCTTGTTCTGTGTGTACCTCATGGTGTGCAAAGTTATCTTCTGGGCAGCCATTGCTGATTAACCCTCACTTGCCAAGTCTGTAGCAGCAAGGGCATCTGTGGCAGTCAGTCCTTTCTCCTCCCAGTTGTGTGGCTGGGCAGCCTAGCAGGGCTCTCCGATGTATGGTGAGCGAGAGGTCAGATTCCTGGACAAAAATTCATCTTGTAGTCCATGTCCAATGGTCCTTATAGCATTCACTGGATTCCTGCAGGAGTCCCAACCCTTACCCTTTCCACTGTTTCACATAAAGGGTCTGTGCATTCAGGAATCCCCTTTTTTTTCCTCCTTCCTGTGTTATTAATTGCTGCTTTTAACAGGGCTGATGGTGACCTTGTTGTGCATCTAACCAGCCCCTAACCTGTACAACACTGTAGAGCTGTTCTGTGTACAACAGACCAGCCTATGGCATGCTCTGTAATGGCATGCTCCACAACTAGTGTGTAATAGAATTGGTTTGGTTTGCTGCCTGCCCTACTGCTAATACTGTTGCAAGCTGATTTTCAAGGGGTAGGAGAAAATACTGACCACTATCTATAGGACCTAGGAATTGTTCTCACATGGCTTTTTGGAAGGTTGTGTACCTGCAACATTCAGAACAGAGAATAAAAAAAAAAATCTGCTGTCTGCCAGCACTGGGGTGTCCCTAGTGCTTTTATATTCCCCAGTGATTTTATTAATTTATAAAAATTATCTAGTAATTCACTACTTCCTTGGAGAAAAGAGCTCTCACTTTTGCCAAAGTGGTTGTGGGAGAAATACCTGAAACTCTGTGTTTATTCCTTAGAGGAATAAAACAATAGTAAATTTCTACTAAATATATGCCAGATGTGGTGGGTGGCAGGGCTGCCAAAGTCAGAGGGCCTTGCCAACAGTTTTCTCAAGCTTTGTTTCTGTCTTCTCCGTAAATCAGTGAGAGAATGGACCCCCTCACCTGGCTGCCATGTCAGCCAGCTTGTTTGTGCCAAACACACGCTGTGCCTTCATGGTGGGCTCTGGCCTCCAGTCCCTCTGGTGTCTGCCTTTCTGAGTGCAGCAGGACTCCCTCCCCTCTCCTCTCCCTCCTTCTCCTTGCCTACTGGTGGGACATTGCTCCTTTTCCAGCCTGCAGGCAGTTCCACTAGGACAGCCCCTAACTGTCTCCATCTCACTCTGTGGATCCACATCAGCCCTCCTGCACAGGGAGGACAAAACTCTAGTTCCAAACAGAGGACTTGGAAATACAACTTTGAAATAAATACCTCTCACTTCTGGGGTTTTCTCTTGTTCTTGAAAACAGCATCTAAAGCAGCTCTTGAGCTTCGTGTGTCCTGGGACTCCACTTCTGCCACTGAGTTTGAGAAGACCCTTAAGCACACAACACATGTGGAGGTCCTGTGGAAGTAACTGGTGTCAGAGCAGCAACTAGACCAGCAATAGCATACACAAGTTATGTATTTACGTGGCAATGTCACTAAGCAGTGTTCACAGTCACTTTAAAAGTTCAGTATTAAATTGTTGATGCTTTTTTTTTTCTTCCTGTTTCTATTTTCTAATGTTTTGCTGAAGAAAATGTAACTATTTATTTTGGCAGAAATATATCTTCTAATAAAAACTTTCTCAATATATTTACCTGGCTCTGGTAGGCTGCTTCTCTTGCTCTTTAAAGGTTTATTAAATATTTTTTGGATGTGCTGTATGATGTGGGTTTGTTTTGCTAGGCCCAAGCCCACTCAAGTTCCTCTCAGGGTCAACATTTATCAGTACATAATAAAGGGGGCATTGATCTAGACGTGGGAAAAGGTTGCATTTTGGTCCAGTTCTCATCTATGCAAGCCTAAATGCCCCAAGTGCTATTAGCCTCTGCTTATTGGAGACCGGGTTTCCAGGAGGAATTAAGCACCCCCTTGTGGGAATAGCAGGTGTTCGGCACCTGTGAAAAGGTTAGTAAAAAGTTATTCACAAATTTTAAACTTCTCCATTACGGGACCACCTCTTGAGGAAACTGACACGTCTTTCTAGAGAGTCTGTTTCCTTGCTAGTGAAATAGATGGTACTGGCTGTTGTGTGTCTGCTTATTATGACAGATACCGAGGTCTGCCCTGGTTTCTCTCCCGCTGGAGTGCACGGAAACCACCGGCCCTGGGGTTGTGGGAAGGCCGGGGCTTTCCTTGGTGCTAGCCCAGGGATCTGGGCACGGCCGCCCTGGAGCCTCGGTTACGCTGCGCAGCTGGGATCGCCCGGAGCAGGAACAAGAGCTTCACACAGGCTGGGGCTTGGCGCTGCCCTAGTGGACGCTACAGGGCACGGGCTCCTCTTTCCAGGCTTTTGACAGCCGGAAACTTTAGGAAGAGACTTTGTTATGTGCTGTCACGTGACGGGGACAAGTGCTGTAATTAGCATTATAGGATGCAGCCGGTAAAGCAAACAGCTTTCTTAACCTCTAATGACTGCAAAACAACAAAACCCCCAGCCCGGTTCTGTTAATCAGCGAAATGGATCCTTCTTCCATAAAGCTGCCCGGACGCTGCCTGCGGCTCCGCCGGGGGAGTGGCCGCGAGCGGGGCTGGGTGCGCGGCTTTCCTGCCCCTCGGCGGTGCCGGTGCTCGGGGCGGGGGCAGTGCCGCTTATCTCGAGGGGCCCGGCCCGGCCCAGCTCGGCTCCCGCCGCCTCCCGCCCGGCGGGTTCGGCCCGGTCGCCCGCCCGCGGCCCCGCTCATTTCCGGCCGGGGCCGCCCCGGCGCCAGCGGCGGCTCCGCTCCCGCCAGGGCGGCCGTAGGTGCCGCTTGCTCCCGCCGGGCCGGGCCAGGTAAGCGCCGTGCAGGGAGTTCAGGGCGGCAGCGGGGCGGGGGTGCGGTGCTCCGGGGCCGGTCCCCTCCCCGAGGCAGCTGCCGGCCCTGCCCGGGAGCCGCAGCCGAGGTGTTGAGGAGCGGCCGCCCCAGCGAAGGGCCCCGCCGGCGCCTTCACCCTCGCCTCGCCGGCCTCCCCGCGGCTGTGGGGAGAGGGTAGCGGAGGGCTGCAGGGTCCTCGCCTGGCCACAGCCACACACCTGCCCCGTCCCCAGCTGTCGGAGGTCCCTCGCCGGTGACGGACGGGTGCAGAGCATCCACGTTCCTGTGCAACGCTGCCTTCTCCCGCACACAGCGCTCCTGAGGCGTAGCTGCGGCCGTGCCACGGGATGGGGAGCACTGCCCCGGTGGGGTCCGGCGTGGGGAGCTGCTGCCTCTTTTGCCTTCTGTTGCCCTCTGTCGCTGTAAAGTCTGTAAGCTCCTTTGATATGAGGTCACGTAACTTTGGTCTTTCTTGTTGAATCTGAGTGGAGACCTTGTTATTTTCTCTTTTCCTTTTTTCGACATCCTTTGTTCAGGGAATATTCTTTCTTGCCATGGTCCAGGTACAGATGACCCTGCACCATATAAAGATGCTGCAGTTTCCTACAGCAGCTGTGTTGATGCTGCTTCTCCATCTCTGGAAGGAAAAAAGAACCAGAGCTTTCCCTCTCCTAAAGCTGTGGCGTCTTTCTCTTTAATATCTTGCACTCATGGGATGCACTTTGGTGAATTTGTGTGTTGAGCCTAAGTCCTTCCTGTAGGACTTCCTGAAAACAGCTGAGGGGAAAAGAGGTCAGCTGAGGGGAAAAGAGCCTCGGACACAGGGAGATGGCTGTGCTCAGGAATATCCTGCGTAGGCAGGATAATCCAAACACAGCTTGCTTGTTTTTAGTTGTGACCTGCTGAGTTCTTGCTTATTCTGATGGTTGCTCTGCATCAGAGGGGGCTCAGAATACCTTAATTTCTAGCTTTGCCTTATGCTGGCTCAGGGCAATTGCATCTTATTTTTCATGTTCTAGAGCTGCATTTATTTCTGAGGCTCATCTAACTAGCTATATGTAGATGAATATATGTATTCATATACATCTCTTGAGGGCTATGGAAATTGCTTTTCTTGATCAAACAGATAATCAGTTTGGTCTGTCCTTTCACTGTCCAGTTCAGGTGGTCCAGAGAAGGTTCTTAAAAGCTGCAGTGAGCTGAGGCGGAAGAATTCTCTCTTTGCCAGGACACCCTCCTCCATGGAGAATGATGTGAGGCCTGAGATATAAAATTTTAGAATCCTCTATAAAGTGGTATAAAACGTCTTTAAAGCTACCTTGCTGGGCAAAAAATATTGTCATTCCCTGGAGCATCACTCTTCTCTTGGCTTCTTGTGGCAAGCCACAGTGAGGGTATCAACTATCCAACTGGAAAGTCTGCTTGGTTGTTTTGTCACCATCAGATAGGAAAATTTCTCCCCCACACCCCAGTTTGGTGCATCTGATGCATCTAGAGCCACCTGTCTCCTCACCTGGTGCTTCAAAGGAGGGCTCCACGTGGGGCTGTCTTTAGCAGCACACAGACAGTGCTGAGGAGCTGCTGTTCCTCATGACTTTGCCAGGCAGCCTCAGAAAATGAACTAATGGCACAAGGACAATTGGCAGCAACAGAAATCACATGGGCTCAGCTCCATGCACAATGCTCTTCATGGTCACAGAGCTTTAAGGAAATCGATCCCTATGTACAGCAAACTAGGTTTGGTTTCCATAATGCAGCTATTCACTGACTAAGTCTTTTTGATTTCATAAGGCTGCTCTGGGGACTGAATCCTTCCTCCTCTCCTCCCCTGCTTGCAGGAGCTCATCTTGGATTTAAGGACAGTGACGAGAAACTTCAGCTGTAGCAAATGTGTCATCTTCCACTGAGTGGAGCAGTGCCTCTCTCCTTCCTGCCAGATGCCTTGGCTTGCTGTCCATGTAAAGTCTGAGGTGGAAATACTTGGTTTACTCTGTATGTCTGAATCTCTCATGATTCATTTGTTGTCCTACCAAAACAGCAGAATTGCAACAATTAGCAAGAGCTTCTGTCCTTTGTCACTGTGTGTCCTCTGAGGTACCCCTAGCCCAGCAGCTTGAAAGGGAGGTGCTGTGGGTGTCCTGATTGACCCTCCTAATGTTTCCCTAGCAATGTTCTCTTTTCCTCATCCTGCACCCTTAGCCTTTAATTTCTTGGCTGATGCTGAGAAGAACTTCTCTCCGCATGGCCCTAATGCACATTTTGCTAAGCAAACCTGACCTCTGCAGCTGTGCAAGGAACACTGGGGTGGATCTATTAAGTATTCCCATGGGCTTCTGCTGTGGCAAGGAGCAGCATGTGCTCCCCTATGGCCACATGATCAAAAGGTTTGTCAACCCTAAGCTTTTAAATACCACCAGCCACACATTAAAAAAACCAAACTATGAAATGATGTAATTTTTTTTTCTTTTAAATCATGTTCTTCATTTGCTTTTTCCTGCTTATTTCTGATTGTCTTGAAGATTTCTGCATGTCTGTATAAGCTGGCAGGAATGCTTGAATCTCAGTATTTCACCTGACTGCAGGACCTAGGTGCCTCAAGCAGAATAACAAATACTGTGAGTTTTAGGAGAAAACAACACCCAAAGTACCCACTTTTGGTGGGTTGTGATCTTGTGGACTTTCAAATGAAGGCTGGAGCCATGCTGGGCTTTCTTGTGCTTAGTTCAGGTTGAAGTAACATGGCTGGGAAGCCCTGTGAACTTTTTAACCATGTTTTTCTCTTAACCTTGTGTGACTGAACACTAAAGCAGCAACAAATACTGTCTTGTGCTCTCAGAGACTGTGACTTTAATCTAATCATAGGTTTGTTTTGGAGGAAATGAGATGTGGTGCAACGCTTTGGAAGGGTACAGTGTTCTTATCTGCTTGGCATAACTGGAGGAAAATCTGTCAAGTAAAAAGAGTGAGAGCAAGGAGGCTTGTAACATCCTTGCTTTCTATCCAGTGAAGTGTGTGATTGCAGTTAATTTAGCAGAGATGTCATCTGAAGGAGGAGCTCTTGCCTCTGCTTCTGTACCTCCAGTCTCTGCTGGTATGAGACTGTGTCACTGCTCTGCACCAGCTACTGCCCTGTCTGTGTGGAAGGGACTGCCTGTTCAGAAGCATGTCTGAGGATTGCACACACCTGAAAGCCCTGCAGGAAAGGCTTGTGTTGTTCTGGGGATGGCAGGAGAGCTCTGAAAATGTGCCTGGGAGCCCTGAACCTCCTGAGATTTGCTGTGGTGCTCCAGCACTGTGTGGGCTTGGGACTGGCTTGAGCTTGTGTTGTTGGGAAGATCCTGGCAGGTGTAAAGGTGTCCCTTCTCAAAGCAGGTGATCTGTCCTGGGCTGAGGCAACCTGTGTTTCTGGAGAGATGAGACTATGAATAAGAGGAAAGCTCTGAAGACCTATCCTACCGCTTTTTGAAAGAATTAGCCTTTAGCACATGTGCTGGATGAAAGTAAGGCAGTGCAGTAAAGGCTTGAAAAAAGCCTAATTATTGTAAATGTGCAATAAAGGTAACTTATCTACCTGTTTATTGCTTCCTACTTCAAGCTCTTCCAATGAACAGCAGGCAGGATATCTGCAGACCTTTGGAGGAGTAGCTGTGTGGTGTTAAAAATAAAATTGCGGAATGTCTAAATATGTCATTTAGGCCATGGAAAGCAAACCTTTTGGGAAAGTTTCAGCTATGTTTGGATATAGCTAGGTGAGTCAAGCCTCTGGAAAAGGAGACAGCAAACTTGCAGGCTAGCTGTAATCCCTTGGCTGAGCATGGTGGGAGCTGGGCAGAGGTTCAAATGCAGGGAGGCAGAGCTAACACATCCTACAGGAACTTGGTGGCCCTCACTGTTACAGTAGCTGAATTCCTCTCCATTTCATTCAGCATAATATCTGTGAGTAAGAGTAATACTTTTATCTGCCTCATTTTCCCCCCTTCTTCCCTCTCAAAAATGAAGAGGAGGAAACCAAGCTCATCTCCAGCTGAGAATTGAAGTGGTAGGTGACCTATAGGTTGGCAGCATGACAGATGTTGAAGTCTTATCTCCAATCAAAAGACTTTTGCCTCCCTGTAAAGCACTGCTTTGTCTCCTGGCAAGGAATAGTGGGGCTGTATTGTGTCTAGGGAAGGTGAGCTGTCTGGCTGTGCCAGCACCTGAGCTGAAGGTGGGACAAGAAGTGTATGTATTGTTGAGCCTTATTTTCCCCCCAGCCCTAGTTTGTGGACTGAATGCCCATTTTTTGTGGGGTGGGACAGGCAGGCCAGCAGACCCATCTGCTCTGGAGTGAATTGCTGCAGGCTGAAGCTCCTGGCCTCTGCCCAGCTCCCCTCCTCGGCAGGTGCTGAGCTACTGAGCTTTGCCCAAGAAGAAAGACAAGCGTCATCATTGCTTAGATAAGATAAAGCATGACCAAAACCTTGTTACCCTTGGCAGGTGTGGCTAGATGCTGACTGGAATTTGTGCTGCTCAGAGGAACAGCCAGGCTCTTCAGCTGCAGAGAAGGTGGCAAAGCCTCTTTAGAACATGGAGACTTGATGCTGCAGCCCAACAGCGAAGGTGAGTGCAAGGCCCTGAGGGGTATCAGTGAAGGAACAGCCACCTGGTAACCCTGTGGGCAGAAGGACATCTGCTGCGTGTCCCTGTGCCTGTGTCCTGTGCAGACTCTGGTGTGGATGTTGCTCCATGGCAGCTCCATCAGCTTGGTGTCCAACGAGCAGGGCTGTGTGGGTGCCCTGGTGCCTAGCAGGGCTGAGAACCTCTTCAGCAGCAGTGTCTCTCTCTTCTCCTTTGGTTTTTGAAGTTCTGAGATATCTGTTGTCCTGAACTGTGTTCTTCTGTCTGAGATCATGGGAACCATGAAAAAAATTCAGATTTATTGGAGGGAGAAAGGAAACGTGGGTGCCCCCACGAATGTCCATGTTTCTTCTGTTGCACACTTTGCTCCTGTGCTTGAGAGCTGCCTTCCTTCTTTCTTATCCTCTTTGCCTCTTTAAGGAGTTTGCAAGATGCCTGATCTACCTTTCCTTTCTCCCAGACATGTAGCCAGAGGGATAATCCTCTGCTGGTAGAGGTGCTCAAACAAACCCCTTTGATTTAATGGATTTCTTATGGCACGAAGTCTCTTTCGCTTCCTATGCAAATCGGGTAGCTCAGTCAAAGCCGCTAAATGCAAATGGACCGCTTGTAGCTGTTCCCTCTGGAAGAGTGGTGTGGGCTTTATGCAAAGCATGGAGATGAGCCCTCAGGAGCTGGGAGAGCAGAGCAGGACGTGGATTTGTGCCGGAGAAAGGTCAGCGTGGCTGTAGTTCACCTGTTCCCAGAATTGCAAGGCGGGATACCAGGCAGGATATTTCAAGCTGCTGGCATCACATAAATGAGTGTTTATAGGAATGGATTAACACCTGCTAGTTATGGGTGTGGGGGGCTTGGTTGGTTATTGTCTCTCCTCTCTCCTTACCAAGTCCCAGCTGCATCCAAGTGCAGAATCTGTGCTGACTTCAACTGGGTGACTCAAGCCACTCTGACGCCTGGATCTCTTTCCTCTATTCAGGCTGGGCAAATAATGTTCAGTCTGTAATCATGCTTGAGAGCTCTTGCTATTGCCCTAGATATGGGGAGCTGGAGTGATGCTTAGATTGGCTTAATCCAATTCGATCTGAAAATCCACTGCTCTGAACAATAAATGTTGCATGTGGGGGGTGGTATTCAAGTGTCTTTACTAAACCAAAAACCTTTTAAGCATTGGTAGATTAAGCCTTTTTCTTTTCAATGTGTACCACTAAATACACAGGATGTGCAGTATGGTTGAATTAACATTACTATGGGAACCATAACTTTTTTGTGTTTCTTGACCTTTATCCATGTAACACTAAGGATTCATTAATGTGCCTCCAAAGTGTGGGGTTTTGGTGTGGGTTTTTTTTGTGTGTGTTTTATAAGCTTTTTTGTTGTGGTCACTACTAAGAGAACCCTTATAAAGAACCCCAGGAGGAGATTAGAGACAGGATAGGATGCAAGGTGCAGGAAAGCAGTTTGCTCCCTTTTTTGTGCTGTTCTAGCAGCATCCCAGCCAAGAACATGGGTCAGTGTCAAGCAAGACTTCTGCAGCAATGGTGAACAAAATGGTGAGTAAACTCTCCTGCTTGGAGGCAGATACCTCACTTGGTACGAGTTAGTTTAGTTTTATTGGGTTTTTTGCCCCAGCTGCATTGTTAGAGCCTGCCCCAGGGGATTTGGGGTCCTGCAGCTGAGGCAAAGCTGAACCTGTGAGGAATGGAAAGGTGATCATGCCCTCTGCTAGCACAGAGACCTCCCAGATGGCTCAGGGGATCTCTCTGGCTCTGTTAAATCTCTAGTAAAGAGAATTGTGATTGTTTGTAGTAGGCTTCATGTCTATTTTTTAGTCTGGGCTTTGAAATAACCGTTTTAAAATAATAGGGAAGGACCCGTCTTTGCCTTCTGCAGGTCCCATTTGCTTGTTGCTGGGAAAATGGGGCTGTTTGGAGCTCCTCTCTTTGCAGATTGATGAGGTCTGTGCTGTTCAGACACCAGCTGAAGTCTTCTCAATGGAAATTTGGTGGAAGAAGGGGTTTTCCTCTCTGTAGAGGGTAGGCTTGCCTGTTCATCATTTGTATGGCAAAGCTTGTTTCCTGGGCAAAAGAGACATTTGGGGTAGGGGTGAGAAAAAGGCACAAAACCTTACCAGGTGATGAAGCGCCAGCCTGCCAGGGTGTTAACACTTTCCTTTTTGTCTTTCCTTTGTCACCTTTCCTGAGAGGAGCTCAGGCTTAGCTAGTAGGACCTGACACAGGTGAGAGCATCTTTGTGCTGCCTGGAGACTCTGGAGCTGCCACAAATCCCCATCAGCCTCTTCAGCTGTCAGCAGGCAGGCATAGCTTTGCTTCCTTTTGGGGCTGCTGTGGGATAGAGTGGTGCTCTATCAGTGGCAGGATAGAGTGTGGCATTTCTGGCTGCTTTAGTGAGACAGTCCTGGGATGTGTACCCCACCCTTGGTGTGTATTTTACAATGCTTTGGAAACATGCTCCTTGTCCTGTCATCTTATGCTTTGCTTCTCTCTTTCCCTGAGTTCTCTGTGCTTCTCTTTGTGAAACAGGTTGCCAGCCTTGTAAAACTGGAGTTAAACTTGAGGTAGGATTCACAGGGGTAGTTTCCAGCCCTTGCCTGGTGGAAATTGGTTGGGGGCAAGACAGCAAGCTAAGTAGAAACACAGCTAGAGTTTCTCAGGGAAGGTAAGTTCAATGTGGGATGAGGATCATCTGCTTTCTTACCCCTTCTTCCCCTCTTGCCTAAGGCAGCCCAGAAAGCCTTTCTCCCTCGAAGCTGTGCGCAAGGCACGATTATAAGGAATTCACCTTCAAGGGCAGGTTTTCCTGTGCTGCCTCCTGAACGGAGGACTGCTAGGCTGTGCTGGAAAGGGGCTGAGATGCGTAGGGAGCAGTGCAGACCACACCTCCTGGCTTGGACCGGCTCTGCTCCTCTATTTACAGTGGCCGTGTTCCTTCCCTGCCAGCTTTTTGCTGTGGACTGTACTGCTGCTTCCAGGGAAGGAGAGCAACACTGTCCTGCTGCTCCAGGTATTTGGGGACACCTGCAGAGAGACAAAATGGGATGGAGAGGAGGGAAGAACGTCTCTCATTTGGGCAAAGAATTGTTTTAGCAGGAAGTCTGGACGAGTTTGTGAGTTGCTGTGTCTCAGCAGAGTTTCTCCCTAGGAATTTTCTGTTCTGACTTCCTGCTTTTTCTTTAAAGCAGCAGAGTAGAGCTCACTGGGTGCAGTGGCATTGTATATCACTGCAAAAACCAGTTGTTATTCCCGTGACAGCAGAAGGAAAATTTATTGATTGGTTTTCAAGGGCTGAGGGCGTTTAATTTATTAATGCTTCAGTTTGGATCACTCGAGGTCTTTGCAAATGTTGAATTGAAGAAACTTGCTCTCGGTTCTTGCTGTGGTTCTGAGAGATGCTTAACTGATTCTAGTGGCTTGCTGATTTGGAGTAATAGCTGAATATTAGAATGCGTGAGATTGTGGTTTTTTGTTTTTTTTTTTTAAAGAAATGGATGTCTTGAGCTGGTCTGACTAAGTTTTTTCCATTGCATGCTTTCTGAAGACAACTAGAAATTTTTCTTTATAAGCATTTGGCAGGAAATTTCCCACTATCTCTCATAAACATAGCTGTTCCCCTATTCTCCTCCACCCTTTTTTGTAATCCTACGTCATTGTGGGATTCTTCCTGCTGTGGGCTTCTGACTCAGTGACAGCTTTGTCAAAGACAGGAATATCCCCCCAACCCTGCAGTGATTTTACTTTTCCTAGAACAGTTGTACACACTGAACAAAAGCACCTCTCAAATGGCATCTGCTTCCAACTTTGCTTCAAATGCTGTTGCTTGCTTTGATTTCTCTTTGCACTAAGCTGTGCCTGGTATGCCAGGAACAGGTGCCCTTCACGTGCCAGTGTTATCCTGCTTTGTGGAGGAAAAGCTTAAGGCTTGTGGCTGCTCAAAACATTCTCTGGTTTTCTGTCTTGTAGAACTCTGAGGCTTTTAGTACTTTGTTGTGACTGTCCCCTCTAAATGAGAAAAGGAGAGGATATTTCTGATATCTTGTACTAGATTCTGGAATTCTTGTACATTCACACCGATCCTTTCATCTTTTGGGAGGGGGAGTGGTGGTATTTGGATTCAAGATTTTACCTGTGCTCCCCTCAATGGCCTGACAGCCAGGCAGTGTCTCTACTCAAGGCATGAACTTCACCCTTTTCCAGTGCATAGGTTACACTGGTATTTCAGGAAAGGAGTTTTGCATGGCATAGCCAACACCTCCTGAGCTCACAGGAAGGAGTGCATTTTTACCTTTACCTTACTCTTGGCAAGTAGATCAAGAGGTGAGAGGTAACCAAGTGTCACACACCTGTGCACAGGGCAGTTTTCCTCTCTGGGAGGCAGAGAATGGGTTAACCATCTTTGTGGAAATTGGCTTCACCCACTTGCCCTCAGCTCTGTTTGTTGTTTTAACAACATTTGCAGAAAGGTCAAACTGTCCATTCATCCCTCCTGGGCAAAACCAATACAGCATCAGCTAGAGAGAGACTTGTACAGAGAGCTCTGGTGCCTAGAAATCCTATCCATAATAATTCCTACTTGTTAATGTTTGCAAATATTTTTTGTTCTTTAAGTGCATCTTGCAAGTTCAGAACAGCGAGGTAAAGCTTTTCCCACTGGTGATCCCATCGCTAACATGTAGCCTAGAAAATATTATGGGGGTGAGATAGTGGCGTCCAGTTCTCAGAATATTGGAGGAGAACTTCTTGGGATGAGGAAAATATGCTTGAGTTTCTTGCATCCCCCCAGCAGTTGTATCAAGCCCTCTGGGTAAGGAGGTTTCAGGTTCTGCAGAGAACTTGCTGGTTCAGCTGGAGAAGAAATCACTGTGTACCACATGTGTTCAGTAAACAATGTGAATGTTTACCAAAAATAAGTTTTTCCTTTGAAAGGGGGAAGGAGAAAAGGATTGGGCAGTCTGATGTTGTGGTTTGATATTTTATCTGTGCCTATGTGTGCTGAGGCTATGAATTTTTGTTTGTGTGAGGCTGATTTCAAGACAAAGGATCTTGATCAACAAAGGTGAGGCTCTCATGCGCTTCTCTGAGCTTGCACCTGTGGCACTCCAGGTGAGATGGCATTGTCACAGGATTTTTAGCCTTTGTACAAAGAGGGCACTGAAGTGGCTGAGGAAAACCTGCAGCTGGCCAGGAGGGACTTGAGCTCAAGTCAGTGGGTGGCTGTTGGGAAATTCAGTGAAGAAGTGGCAAAACAAGATTGGGCATCACCTGGAGGTAGCCACAAACACTTTTCTTGCTCAGCACCCAGAAGCTGGGTGGCAGAAAGCTCATCCTCCATGAAGCAACACCAAATGCCTCTCTCCCTTACAACAGAGGTGAAAACTACTCAAAAGAAGCCTAGGGAGTGTGACTGACTTAAACAGCGACTCTGCTGGCTGAGGGTGCATATGTAACAGCAGCCCAGGGACCCTGCTGAGGCCAGACAAGGGGTGAGGCTGTCATGGAGAGATTCAGCTTCTTATAGGAAAGGAAGATCTTTGTTCTGATATGACATAGGCAGCTAGAATCTAGGGACTCAAAGGAAGAACTGAGTGGATTTCAGTACCCATGATGGCCTTGCCAGCTGTGGGGAGAAGCATGGCCTTTGGCTGTTGGACTGCTAAGTCTGGTTCATTAGACTTTTTGCTGGTGAAAATGGAGCAAATGCTGTGGTTCTTTGGGTCAAAGATTCCATGTGCTTTGAGGAGGGTTTCTGCAGATGAGAGAGCAGCCCCTCTTCATGCTGAGGAACAGGCTGAACTAGCCCTATGTCTCCTACAGCAGCTAATGGCTGATACCCTTATCTTCCCAGCATAAAAATGGGATGATACTCTCCTAGGACACTCTTTTTGCTATTTGTGGAAAAGAAATTTTTCACCAAAACAGCTATTTTTTGTAATAGTCGTTCATGGACAAACTCAGAGCAGAACAAAGCAGCCACTTCTGCAGCTTATGAGCACCTGTGACATTCTCAGCATCTGGTGATTGTGAGATGACACACTTGAAGGGTTGTAGAGAAGTGCTTCCTCCTGTTTGATGTGCAAATGCCATCACCAGCTTAATCTGACACTCCTGGCTTCTTTCCTTAAAGGAGGCAGTGACTGAGGACAACTTTTCACCATCTCTGCCATTCGGGAATTGGTTACACAGGCAACTCCACAACCCCTAAATTTTAGCATTTGAAGCTTTGTGTATCCTTTAGAATCTTTTATCCATTTATTAAACAAAAGGCTGTTTCGACATAATTTTGCCTTAGACATACTTCAAGAACACTGATGAAATGTGTCTAGCCCTCCACCAGCAGAGGACTGAGGTGTGCCTGCTCTCAGCCTGAATTTTTGTCTGCAGGACACCAAGCGTGGTTGTATTCCTGAGGGCTGGGGAAGAGCCTCGTGTACCCGGTGCCTCTGCTGTTTGCAGGGTGTGAAAGGAGTCTCCTCAGCAGCCTTTCTCCTGATGTGTCCCTGCTGAGCTGCAGCAGCTGCGGCCCTTTTTTAGCTCGATGACACCTTAGCTGCACAGTAGGAGGTGGCATGAGCCCAGCAGAATGGTGCTGAATCCTGGCTGTTGTCTCTGGTACAACCTGCTCTGCATGCACGTGCTCCCTCCTCTAAAGGGGCAGGTAAGGCAGGAGGGAGTTACCACTCATGTTCCATTAAATGAGCTGAGAATCTGCCCTGGATTTATGTAATTTCCTGAAAAGCTTTAAATACCAGATTTGGTTTGGATCTTGTCTTCCTTATGGGGCGTTCCTACCTACCTCAACAACTCCTGGAAAAGAGGAGTAGAAGAGTGCAGGGATCTCTTTTGCCTGGGCTCTCAGTGCTCAGTTTTTACTTTGAATTAAAGATGATCCAGCGTATCTGATGTCAAGCGCCAAGTCCTCTGTCTTCTGTCCTCTTTTTCCCACATCTGGGCTGGCAGATAGGCAAGAGGCAGAGAAACTATGTGCCTGGTCTACAGGTATCCCCTGCAGAGCACATATTTTGTTGTCAACATACTTGGTGTTTGGCATGATCTAATTTCTGATTGCTGAACTCCAAGCAGCATCTGCCTGTGACTTCACAGCACTGTTAGTAGTGTTCAGCTAATGCTGCAGTATATAAGATTAGTCCTTATGTGATGTAATGCTCTGGTCTGTCTCTTTAAAGAAAAGTTTCAGGAAACCTGTTAGCCTTTATAAAGTAAAGGAATTAATGAAAATGACTTGTTTTTAAACTAGCTGTTACTTGTCATGTCTTATTGCAGGCATGCTCTTTATTTTCTGAGGAATCAGCTGTGTGCTAGTTACACTGACAGATCCAAGACCGTTAGCTGTTTATGGAAAAAATGTGGTTTGGATTTTGTTTTTAATTGCTGAGAATTAACTCTTGGCCCAAATATTATTAGAGGAAAAACTGATGCTTTCTCTCTCCATTCCCAAAGCAAAACAACCCAGCAAAGCCAAAAGCCCAATTAGTAGGAGAGGTTCCAGTGCAAACACTCTCCCTCACTGTTTGCTGTGCCAGTGTTGTGCCAGTGTGAGAGAGCTGCAAAATGCCACTAGCTGGCATTGCCAAAGCTGGGGAGCAGCACGAGGGTGTGATGGAGGATTTTTGGCAATTTCTGGGGTGAAGGATGTTGTTTAGGGACGCTGTAGATACCTATCTCTGTTGCAGACTGCTTATGTTGATAGTTGTTGGCACAGTCCATGGTTTCTGTTGTGCTGTTGAATCGGGAAGCATGAGTGAGTGCAGATTTAACAAGTTTATTTGTTCACCTCTTGAAATGGAAAAAGAGAACTATTACCACTCTAGGGTTGCTTGGTGATAAGAGCATAGAGTTTGAATCAAACAAATTTCCCCATGGCAAGATTTTTTTAGCAAAGATCAAGAAGTTGATAATGAAGTTGATAATTCCTCTTTGATGAGATTTGGTGAGGGAAATAGTGAATTGCAGCAGAGCCTCTTTTTAAGTTCCTCTTCAGAATGATGAAGGCTCTTGAACCTGTCAGTGTTTCTGGGATATACCTCGGTATCCTACTGGCATATCCCGTGATGAAGTCATCCAAGATATGGCAGCAGGGGTTAGCTCAGGGCTATCAGGCTGGGCTAATCCCCTGCTGAATAAACAACACAAAGGTTCCTGGATTTGTTCCTGTTTCCTTAAAGGCATACAGTCAAGTGCAGGCAATTAAAAGAGAGAGAGTAAAGTGTAGCTCTAGATTTGAACACCTGATTTCAGGCTTTCTGCCCAGGGTGTGTATGGGTTTCTTAGGTTTTTTTGAAGAAAAAAAGTTTCACAAAACAATTGATGTTTTTCTAAGTTTTCAGTGTATTTCTTTTCCTGCCATTCCCTTTGGGAAGGGAGAGCCCAACAACCACCCAAACAAATTCCAAACAACGGAAACAAATTTCCTAGAGAAGGGAAAGAGCAAAATTAATTTTGAACAAAGTCCACTAGAGAAATAACTTCTTTCTTTTTGCCCTTCTCCCAGCCTTTTCAGATGGAGCCTTGGTAGAGCCTTTAAAAATAATTTTCATCAAGTGAGTTCCCAGTTCCTTTGAGCAGCTTTTGGAAATTCAGCATCTGTGGAAGCCAGTTTGTCACAGGGGTCAGTGTCTTTCCCTGGCAAGATCTAAGCTCTGCCTTCACCTGGTCGGTTTTGTATGGCTGTGATTTTTGTCAATGCATATGTGCTTTTTGCCTGCAACTAGGATAATAATTGTAAATACCTATATTTGATCACTGATTCTCACAGTTCTATAAAATCTGGGATTTGTAGATGTGACTGTGACCTACAATGAGCACTTTTTATAGCAATTGCTAGCTTTCAAAACCTTGGGAGCAAAAGGTAGGTAGAACAAACAGAGCAAGTGGCATATGTTTGATATAAAATGGTACAAGTACCTGTGAAGTTTTTATTGCCCTTTTCTTGTAAAACTTCCTGTTGCTCACCTGCTCCTGAGTGATGCTTCCATTCCATGACCAAGCAACAAATGCTTTGCTGCATCTTGGCCTGCTTTTGCCGTGCATTTGTAATGTGCTGCAGCAACAGCCTTCTGCTGCAGTGATCCCTTACCCAGCCCTTCATCTCCTCTTTGTGTAACATCTTCTCATGTGTGGGATCAAACCTGTCTCATCCAGCATGTGCACCAGGAGTGTGATCACTGTGCACCTAAACACCTGGTGAATTCTGTCCTTTGAAGTTTTAAGACTTATTTTTCTTCTTCAGGAGTAGAAAGGAAAGGGTGTATGTTCTTCTGATTTGTTTAAATAAATGGTTTAAATATTTAGCTTTAGTATGGGGGTGGTTTTGTTGTTTCTAATAATATTGTCTTAGGCAGAGATACAGGAGGATGTGTTTTGGGAAACCTCCCAGCAAGTATCTGAGCACTTTCGTTTGTGGTACACCTATAATGATTCTTCTTTAATATTCCCTTCTTCCACTCTGTCACCAAAAATTCAGTGGTACAGGACAGCTTTCCCTTATAGGTTCTCTCTACAGGACCCAATCACTGACCTTGTTCTGTAATCCTGGGTAAGCCACTCAGCCATTTGTGCTTAGTTTTTCCCTCCTTCATTAACTGTTGGTTCATGGTCCTGCACTGGGGAGGACTGCTAGGAATGCAGTTCAAGTGTTCAGTGCATGCACAATCCACTGCAGTGACTAGGGTCATCTAAGGACCAGCTGTGGAAATTTGGCTGCATTCCTCACTCTTTCCTCCTTGTCATCGGGCTGTGGAAAAAACAGAAAAAAACCCAACACCCCAAAGTTGTCATGTGCACATGGTGGTCAGGGTCACCTAGATAAAGGCTTGGCTGTTGATAGCATTTTATCTGTGACTTTCCTGTACCTCTTTAACACTGCTTACGGCTACAAGAGAATAAGCTTTTTGAGGCAATTGGAAATGACCATGTAGTGCTACCTTGAAAGTAGTTACCTCCCTTTTCCAGGAAAAGCAACTTGTGTCTGTTCTGTTTGTTGAAATTTGCAGTTTCTGTCTTCAAGTTTTTCATTCTTCAGCTTCAAGGCTTTGAACCTGTTTGGATGCTTGAGTTTCACATGTAATTATCAGTCTCCAGATATTGAATCTTAAAGAGCCAGCTGTCACAAGCATCAGGAAACAAACTGGAGGAGCTGACAGTCTATAGGCATAGGCAGGTGATGTGACTTACCCATGGCCAGCTGAGTCAGGATTAAAATTCAAGTCTTATGATTTTCCTAAACGATGCCAAGCCTGTGGGAGCCAGCTGACTTTCTGCCACAGCTTTGCAGAGGACAACCTCAGTTTATGCCTTAAGTAGTTGAAACAGTCATGTAAGACTGGTCTGAGTTTCCTCAGTGTAGAAATACAGGAGCTGGTGCTAGCTGTCTTTATGGCAGGCAATTTCCTGTTCTGTGCTGTGTCTGAGAAGACCTGTGTTTGCTTTCCAGGCTCTGGGAAAGTTGTCTTGCAGGAGCAGGTGAATTTTTGCTTGCTAAGCCCCAGCACATACTATGGCAGGAGTTACCTGGTACAATCCATAGCTCCATATCAGGTTTTTCAGATGTTGGACACTGCCCAAACCTGGATGGTGCAGTATCAGAGCTGACCTTGAGTACAGACAGCCAAACCCGTGGGGTGGGGGAAGACAAGACTCAAGAAGAACATTGCTGACCAGGGCAACTGGAGCCTTCTGGATCCCTGGCACTCCCATCTTCCCATTATATCTCCCAGGCCCTGTGAGAGGAGTTTTTGGTCTCCAACACAGTTCCCAGAGGTGAAGGGCTTGTTTGAAGTTAGGACTCCATCTCTCATGATTTGATGCTGGTTGAACTGTGTACCCAGAAAACTGGAACAGTCCTGTGAAGCTTTGTCCACACCCACTGGCTGCAGCAGGCACCCCGTTTCTATCAGCAGGTCATGGCAACAGTGAATGTTTTCATACAGTTTCAAAGGGAGGCTGGACAAGTGTCGTGGAGGATAAGGAAGGAAACACGTGGCTCAGGAATTGCCCCAGGCTGACAGTGGCTATTAGTTGGCAGATGTCTTCAGGGAAGTCTTTCCTTTGTTTGCCCTGCTGTAACTCTTCCTTCACCAGCCATTCACAGCCACTGCTGAGGGCAGGATGCTGGGCTAGACAAGCTCTGCTATGACCCACTTCATGCCTTTTTATGATAGAAATCAGCAGCTCAAGATGCAGAGATTGTCCTGACTCCAGGTTAGATGTAAAAATTGATTCTTACTGGTGCTGACCTTTTCCTGCCAGAAGGGACCTGGAGAAACTAATCCTGACAAGAAGTTTTGGTAACAACCACTGGCTTTGCCACCAGAGGTGGCTTGACTTCATCTCTCTGGCAGAGCCTGGCAGGTTTGCCTGACCAAAAGCCTTAGCTGCCTGTACATATCTTCTCTGCCTGTGCTCCTTGTGTTAGGAAAGCATGGTTCTTCCCAAGCCGATCTCTCTGCACTTAAGCCAGATCTTCTTGCCTCGCTTTTGGATACCAGTCCACAGTTCTGGTACTCCAATGACCTCAGTCTCTTTCAAAGTGGTCCTTCTGTGATGTTGTGCATCATGCTGATGAAGCTCTGCCCCAGTCCTTTGCAGTGATGGTCTGTTACTAGGGAAGGTATGACAGCACCTGTTAGACTGAGATCTGCTTTGTGCCCCACCTGCACCACGCAGTGCCCTTACAAACAGGGACAGACAGGAAGAATTTCTCAGTCACAGGCTTCTGGGACAGAAGTCCATCAGAGCTGTAGTGTATTTTGCTTCCTGAGGCTCTCTCTTAGTTGCTGCTTTGTTCTCCTCTACAAGTTCTGTCTCACCATTGAAAAAGCCACATCTGGCTTGAAGCCACTTGAAGCAGCTTGGACAAGAGACTTCCTGCTCTGAACATTGAATTAATGGGCTTGGTCTTTTAAAGGAGTGAAATCCTTTCAGGCTTTTGTCCATGTCAGGCTCCCAGCTCTTCTAATTAAGAGGCTTTTAACTCAGCCAGTGTTTGGGAGCTACAGTGCAGCTGGGCTTTTGATGAAATGAGGAAATGCTAGAGGTAGGGATGTAATGGGTTGGATTTCTTGTTCAAAAAAATGTCTCAGAGGGAACAGAACATCCTCCTTGCACCACCTTTTGTTTGCTGCAGCAAAGCTGGGGAGATGTCAGCTGTGTGGGCTGCTCTAGAATTGATGAAGCTGATAATAAGAAAGTAAGGTCATCTTTACTTCTGGGGTCTTCAGTGTCTCTTAGGTAGCTAGAGGGGTGTTTTAGAAAACTTTGCTTACTTGTGCCTTTTCTTATTCTGGCTATTTTCTACAATCCTGTCACGGCTCTTGCTTTGAAATCCCTTTTGCTTTCTACCCCTGCTGCTGTCTGAAACAGGGTGCTGCTTGTGCTGAGGCTGTATCTTTGCAAAAGAAATGGGTCTGGAAAAAATCTTCAGGAAAGTGGCCTGTAGAAGCCAATAATTATCATTCACCAGTGTGGCTGTTATTCCTCAGCATAATAACCTGTAAAATCTAGGAAGCATAAGATATTTGGGTCATTTTTGTTTTTAGTTCAAGGCCAGCTTTGCCACTTTTACTTGAACATGAAAAGTAAGCTGGTGTTCTTTCTGACTTCTTTACTACTTACATACACCCACATGCCATCAGAAGCAAGCTGATTGTCCAGCTAATGTATAGAATCTAACTTTAATCTCCAAATTTTGCTGTGTTGGCTCCATAACACAAAAAATTCTTGGTAGGAGGGTTTGTTTGAGAAAGAGCAGGAGAGAAAACATGGTCTGCCTCCTTATTTTTTATGCTTTCTTCCTTTCCTTCCTCTGCTGTATTCCCCAAAGCTTGGGTCCAACTCTGTGTCCATTGCTTGCCAGGGATGTTTACTTGACTAGAAACATATAATAACTCCCATTTATAGGTAGTTTTCTGCGGAGTTTAGTGTCACTTGAGCAGATATTTATTGGAAACAGAGGTGCCCTGGAAAAACACCGGTTTGAAAGGGGGAGTGAAGCGTTCTGCTTGTTCTGTGAAGCAGAACCACCCGCTGGCTCAGGGACCAGCAGTAATAAACGGAGTCAAAGAGCGTGGGGCATAATTGCCTTCTCCTTTTGTGTCAGCTTCGTATCATTCTCACATGTGACATTCTTCCTGGCCATCATGCTCTTTATCCTCCCATTGTACCAAGAGTGCAAACAGAATTAGTTTGTTTGTTATCGTGGCATCTGTACGTGGCTTTTAATTTCTTAGAGATTAAAAAAAACGCAAGCAACCCAACCCTCAAGCCCTCTTTGTCCAGCACTGTTTAAATCTGCTTTCAGCCTGCTTGCACAGCTCGCTTCTGCCCTGCAATGCAGAAAACAAGTCTGCAGACAGAGAAATCTAAAGCTATCAGTGCAACAAAGCTTCAAAAATGTGCTGGTGTTGCTGAAGAGGAGCTGTCTGGAGAAGGTGTCTGATTCCATGAGATCAGTAAGTCAGAAGGTGGCTTGGTGTAGGGATGCATTGTAGGCATTTTTACAGTCACAGTGCTAAGCTTAAATGGGTGCTCCCGTTCTTTTTTGCTTTAGGTACTTGTAAGTGATGGGAAATATTTTCTTTGGCCTCTCAAATGTCTCCATAGTTTTGTGGTTTCCTTCCTATAAAGGTGAACGTTTCAGATTAAAATTCTGTTTGGCAGCTCATAAGTTCTCAAAACAGAGGCTTGAAGGCAAGAGGTCAGGAGTGCCCAGCTTATTAAATTTTTCCCAGTGTAGGAATTGTCTGACCTTTCTTTGTACTGTAACAACATTTAAAAAAAAATGGAGCTACTATTTGGAAAGCGTTAACAAGAAAATGTCAGAGGTGGAAGGCCAGACAGAGGAGCTGGCTGGGAGAGGTCTGCGAGCGACATTTCCTCTTCTCTTTCTTCTGTCACTTGCACAGATCATACTCCTATCTGCTCTCATCCTGATCTAGGTTTTTGCAGTTTTAATGCAGGTTTGGTGCTCGAAGGTGTGGTACAGAAAAGCAACAAGAGAAGGAAATGTACATGTTATTGCCGGAGGAACCAGAGAGGAGCAGCTCGCAGCTGCTTTGCTTGAGCCCCATCTTAGCTGATGTGGGATTATCACTGTGCTCCTATGCATATTTACCTGTGTGCTTTAATATTACCTTCCCACCCTCTTGTCTCCACTGAAACCTTCCCTTGGCACCTGGCTTTAACCAGCAAAGAACTCGGACCACAGTGTGGGTCTGGGGCAGAGGAGGAGAGATGGCAACAGAGCCTCCGTGCTGGGTGCAGGGTGGAGGGTTACAGATGTGTGGAAGGCTTAGCTACACCCATGTTGTGTACAGGGTTTTTACCTACATGCGGTGTGTATCTCTGACACAAACTCCCTTTCCCCCCTCTGCTCAGTTCATAGAACCATGGAATATTTGGGGTTGGAGGGGACTTCAAAGGTTATTTTGTTCAGATACGGATGTTGTTCTTTCAACCATCGAGGCATTTAACTCTTATCATGTGTGGGTTGGAAGTGGAGGGTCATATTTGATTGGGTTTTCTCTGTTTCCTGCCCCACAGCTCTTCTGTTTGGCCCTGCCCAGGGGAAAAAGACCCTGAGAAGATGGAGAGTCAGAGTGGAGTGCTCTTGGGCTATGTCCGCTGGGAAGGAAAAGAGGAAAGGGATGAGGAGGATGGGGTGGCTCCTCGTGTTTCTCCTCCCAGCCAAATGAGCAGACTGGAAGATGTGCAGGTAGAGATGCTTGAGAAGGCAAGGGAACTCTTCCAGCTGTGTGACAAGGATGAGAAGGGTTTTATCACCAAGGTGGACATGCAGGTGAGGGGAAAAAATTCTTCCTCTGTTCTGGGAGGATCTGTAAAGTCATGGGTGGCAAAATGGGACAACGTAGCATGCCTCCACTCTTGGCAAGTGTGGAGGTGCATGTCGCCTCTGTCTTATTCAGATTTTTGAGAACCAAACTCTGGCACAGACAGCTGCTAGGAACTAAAACTCTCAGGAGAGCCTCACATCTCCAGGGAATTCCTGAGACAAGTGGGACTGAATTTGAAAAAATACAAATTTTTAAGGAACACATAAAATAAAAAGTTATGACTGTTCTCACAAACATTAAGCATGCAGTGGATGGGAAATCCGGAGGGGAAAAAAAATCTTTGTTCTAATTTAAAAAAAGACCCTAAAACAAGCTCCCTCAAAAACCGACACGATTAACAATCGATCAACTTCTAAAAAAAAAAAAGGAGACAACAAAGTTATACAATCATAGCTAGAGCCTAATCCAAAAGTTCACCTTAGACCTGAACTACAACTTTACAATTATGTGTTTTGCTGCTTTTTGTTACAAAAGTACTTGTTAACAAAATCCCTGTAGTTCTTAGTAAGTTTTATTTTAAAGGTTTATCAGGAAGATTATGTGTGGATTGGTTTTCTCCTGCCCCATCTCCCCCCTCACCTATAAATAACACTTGACAAGTTCATGCCACTTTAAATATTGGTTCATTTGGGTTGTGTGATGCCTAATTTTTATAGTTATATTAATAAATTTTTACTAAGCTTTTATCTAAAGCTACATGTTTAGGGGACAGTTATGAAGTTTTAGCCTACATCCCTTTATTTGTTTCTTTGGGTGCCCCTCCACACTAGGTGCTCTGGACGTGCATCGTGAAGGGGAATTGTTTTGTTCCTTGTCCATACTGTGGGAGTAGTGATACAGTCCCAGCAGGCAGAAGGTGACAGAGGAAAGCTAACTCGCCGTTGTGGACTGAACGTTTCCTTTAGGATCTGCAAGAGCTTGGAACTGAATCCAGATACCCGCAAGTCTGACCTCCCTCCCTGGCCAAAGAGCTGGTACCTGGTGTGCCCAGAGCTCTCCTGGGAGCAGCAGTGGTCACAGGAGGCTGGCAGTGCCGCCTCTGAACAGGAATGGAGGGAGGCAGGCAGTGAGCTGCAGACAGTGGTTCTGTAGTGGGGGAGGAAGCGGGTTGAGCTTTCTCCAAACAGAATAACCTGAAATTCCCTCTCTGAAGTCCTGAATGAATCATCCAGTAATGGAAAAAGTCAACATAACAATGATTCCAGACAGGTGTTAGTGTCATCACTCAGCTGTACTGGCTGACTGTGGCATCCTGGGTAGGGTGCAGTGTGCTGAGAGGCCACATTGCTGTGGGCCACAGCTGAGGATGGCAGGGACAGTCACAAGGAAGACTGGAGCTATGCCTCAAGTTTGTTCATTCTTTTGTCTTTGCAGCGGCTCCAGAGTGAACTCCCCCTAACCCCTGAGCAGCTGGAGACTGTTTTTGACAGCTTGGAACAGAATAATAAAGGATACCTGACACCTGTGGAGTTCAGCATGGGTCTAGGTAAGGACTGCAAAGAGTCAGAGGAAGGAAAAAGCCCACCTGTGACAGGATGTTTTTTGTTGGTAAGAAAGAAAGTGCAGTGGTTCTGCTGAAGCTGCACCAGCTATGCAGGACAATGCCCCATGCTCATATGAGCATTGTGAGAGAGGGTGGGTGTCTATCCTCCTCCTGGAGGCTTTGTGCTGCCTTCTTCCACAGCTGTTACCTGCCTACCTGGTAGAGCTAGCCACAGAACATCTCCTGCTGGAGAGATGCCTGGCTGAAAACTGTGTCTGGCTATCTCATTGAAAAGTTGTTCATCTGCATGGAAGTATGCCTCTTGGCAACTGTCCCCAGCTGGTACCAGTGCAGTTCAAGGGCATTAGTAGGAGTCTTGTTGGTAGGCTAGAACACTGACAAATAAGCCTTTGTTGCCTTCTTATTGCTGTCTTTTCCAAACACTAGGAGAATGCTAATCCTTGACCAGAGTCCTCACCCAGCAGCACAGGTGCTCATCTGCCTTGTCAGCTCTCAGAAAATCTGCACCTCTCAGCACCTTCCTTGGCCGTGCAGAGGTGTTAAGTGGATCAGGTCAAAGCAAGTGTACATAGACAGTCTAGGGTTTTCAGAAGTGATGGAAGAGGCTCCTGAATTTTTCTGTCCTGATTGCTTGCTCCTGGCTTTCTCACAACTTGGGAGGGAGGGCTTTTTAATGCTGCAGTTTGAATGGTCGAAAAGAGCCACCATGAGAGGAGAAATTGCAAAATTTCCTCTAAATAAACCCTGTAAACTGTGTCTTGGGCCAGCCTGTACAGGGACTGTTTTATTCCACTGAGTGACTGCTGACTACACTTGTTCCTGCCTTGTGCCTCTGTCTTTGTCTGGTTCCACTTCTTTGGCAGAAACAAGAGTCCTGTCTGGAGTGGGGGCTTTCCAGTCCAGTACTATATTAGCAGGTGAATGGGCACCATTTGGGCACACTGGCATCCACAGTGCCCTCTATGTTATGACTTGGTTACTCCTAAATCTCCTTGTATGAGGCATTTGTCCCATGGGCATCATGAGGACATCTGCCTCAGTGCCACTGCTGGGAGATGTAGGCAAGTTTTCTCTTTGTGTCAGGTACCACTCTGTGTTGGCAGCCTGGCTCCATGGCACTTGCTCCTGTCTAGGCAAAGCACTTAATTTCTGTGTATCTTTTCTTTATGGTTATTCTTTGTGTCTGGCATCACTGAAATAATTTTCAGATTTACCCCTAACTCAAGAGTTTGGCCTGGCTGTCTTTCTTATGGAGCATGCAGAAGCAAATCAAGGGAAAGCAGTTCAAGCTGCAATCAAGTCTCCTTCTTGAGAGGGCACCTTGCTCCTTCTAGGATATCACAACAATCTTCAGATCATTCTTTACTTCAATTTTCTGATCTCCATCTCAATTTTCCCATCTGTAGAAGAGAAATAATGAGACGTAATGACTCTTTCTCAAAAGCAGACATCAAAAGTGCCTAATCTAAACCATTCTCCTTAATTAACTGTCTGATCATCAGGTTTTTACTAAGTAGGGCCTGGATCTCCACATTACAAGTTTTTTTACAGCACATTTTAAGAGTGGGAGAGAAGCAGCTAAATTCTGTATGGAGGTAAGAAGAGGTAAAGTTGAGTCCTTGAAGTATAATAATGATGGATATTTTTCCCTTTAGAGTAGCTTCATGTTCTCATCTGTGCTGTGTGAACATCCTTGACTCCTAGTCTCATAGTTGGGATGTAGTTTCTGCCTTTTGAACCAAGCAGATGTGTTTTGGAAAGGAAGAGTAACTGCTGCTGAAGGCGTGACCTCTGTATACAGATGAGGGGCTGTGTTTTGGATAGGATTGCTTGGTTTGTTTCTTTGAGAAGGATTTGTTCCCAGCACCAGTATTTGTCACATGCTTTGCATAGCGGGAGGTTTTCGTGGCATTAGTGTCAGCACGAAAGATTCCCGATAGCTGGGAGCGATCTGTACGTGGGACGAGGCAGGAGGAGGTGCTTAGAGGGCGAGTTCATTCTGTCCTGCACAATCCTAGCAAGAGGCAGTCCTTGTTGCGCGGCGCTTGACTCAGAACAGAGGTAGCACACGAGGAGGGAGGGCTAAGGAGCCCCTCCTCTCCTGTTTTTAAGCCGAGGAGCTGCAGCATGGTGCAGTTCGGGGCCGGGGAGGCAGTCCGGAGGGACGCGTGGGATCGCTGGCGGCTGAGCCCGGCGCGCCGCTCGGTGGGAGCGCTGTGAGCCCAAGCCGCGCTTTCCTTGCTGGCAGCCCGAGGCCGTGGGTGGTGGCTCCTCTGCACACAGATGCGAGCGGAGCCCTGGCAGCCTGGGCTGGGCTGGGAGCCGGTTTCAGTCCCAGCACTGCGGAACGGACACTTACATCACTCAGGACGTCAGAACGGAGGCACTTCACTGACCAGGATCTGTATCCTACACCGGCAGCATGCACCAGGCTTCTCGTGGAGCTCTGTCAGGCTGCCATGTAAATAGCAGCTTGTTCAGTGACATCCAATTTGACTTTATTTATTCTTCTTCTCTTCACCTTCCACCAGGAAAGTTAATAGGGATTGAATTGTGTCAAGGGGCTGGGAGAATGGATCACTCCAGACACGAGGAGACCTTTGAGTCAGGCTGGTCAGATGACTTGGACCCTGCAGATGATGATGATGATGAAGAGAAACGTTTCTGTTCCATGATGGAGCAGCTTGGAGCAGCCCAGCTGTTTGAAGAGTAAGTAGGGGAGTCACGTGGCATTGCTTCTACCCTGTTTTGATCTTTCAGTACCAAAACTTCAAAGTACCAGAAAAGACCAAAGAGGTGAAGTGAGCTGCTTGTTCTCTGAAGCACTGCGTGGGCTCTCTGTACTGCTGCCTTGGGTTTTCATGTGCTTGGTAGCAAATGCAGCGTGGTCTGGGTTTTCTCATTGAGTACCAATTACTTTTAGCTCAGTGCTTTTCACAGTTTCCCAAATTTGAGTTCATAACACAGCTGTGAAATGGAACAGCTGGTGGCATACAAGTCCAGCACAGGCAGCAAATGAAAAGAAGCATGTGGGGGTTAGATGAGGTGAGGAGGATGAGTGTGCTCTCTGTTCCAAAATGGTGTGTGACTGTTCACATATTTTAAGACAATCAGTTCTAAGAGTCTCTGAAGGATCTGTGTTCAAGGAACTGCTTGGGACTGTGCTGATCTTGAAGAGTGTGAAAGGCTAAACTGGGCAAAGGGGTGCTCCTGTGAGCCTTGAAACTTGGTACTAATGCCCTTGCATGTGGCCTCAACAGAGATGGCCCCAGTGTCATCCAGCCTTTTTTTAGGCTTTCCAACATGATGCATTATGCATAACTGGTTCTTACTGATGCACACCTGCAGGGCCCAGAGTGCCCAACTGCATCTGTGGCTGTCCTTTTCAGGCTTTGTACTCCAACTGTGTTGCCATTTTGCAAGGAGCAGTTCAGGTTAGGGAAGGAGGTGGACAGGATTGGAGACAGAAGCTGGGAGTGATGAAGTTTGCTGCTTTCAGAGGCACATCTGTCACAAAACAGACTTTTTTTTCCCTTATTTTCATTGTGATGTAAAGCACCTGCATGTTTTAGTGATAAACAACTTCTGTCTGGAAAAAATTCTGGAAAGCTGTTAGGCTTCAAACAACAGGATGACACTGTGAAAGGCCATATTACTGTTCTGGGAAAACAGTGTCTACTGTTTATAGCTCTGCTTTGAGAAGCAGAAGTCCAAAGTGGAATTATCTTGTGTTTTATTTTGACCACTTACTGGCAGTTTTATGCGATGAGTTTAGTAGCTACTACATGTCACATCTTTGTGCCAAACCAGCTGTTGTAAAGCAGTAATATCAAACAGAAGCTCATTGGGGTGAGAGCAGGAATCTGAAAAATTTTCACTGCTTTCTCTAGAAAGAAATGGTTTCATTTCCTAACAGTCCTAACAGGACTCAATATATTCTTTTATTTCAAATATTAAGACCTGATGAAGTGCTATAACTTTTTAAACTTGGGACAGAAAAAGAAGACTGTTATGCAATACTGGTAGAGGAAATAAAAAGCTTTTTGGTTGGTTTGTTTTGCTTGTGTGTTTCCCCAAGGAATACTAAGGGAGACAAATACCTAGACAAAGAAAAATAGCTATTTGGATACTGACTATAGGTATAATTATTCTGTATCTTTCAAGGTAGTTTTTCCAAGGTGTTTCATGATTTAAAAAAAAATTAAGAAAGCTCTTCCCAAAAAAGAAACATGAAATGATGTCAACAGGCCTAGAAGACACTTTGGGAATGAAGTTTGGAAATGCTATGTCCAAGTTGTAACAGTGTAATCATTATTGCAGGTTCAGAAAAAGACCTCTTTGGTTTTCCAGGGCTTCCTCCATTGTTATCCTGATGTGACACTTGAGCAAATTTGTGTCTTTTTTTGTGCCTCGGTTTCCAAACCTGTAAAAAAAATAAGGAGGACTGTAGCAGCCACCAGTACAGTCTGAGTGTAAGAAAAACACCAGTGATGTGTGATGTGTGCTATAACAGTTTGACCATAACACACAGCATATTTGCTGAATATTCATTTCTCCTAGTCTTGATGTGTACACCAAATGTGTTATTGAGGAATACTTGGAAAAACAATCATTACATGTTTGCTTCCCAGATTATTTTTCTTTTCTTTCAGATGACTTCCTTTATTTTGACCTCACAATAGATCCCACTCCACATGCATGCTCTGTCACTGTCCAATTTCCCTCTCTGCTGTAATGGTAATGTAACAGAGATCATCACAGGAGAATGGCAGTTTGTCCTGAGTGCGTGTTGGAGTTGGAATAACAGTACATAAGATGACACAGTAACTCTTCTGCTTTCCTTCTCTCTTGTATGCTTGCTCCAGCCCACATGAGATTCGGGAGCTCTGGGCTCGCCTACGAAAGGAGCGTCCGGAGCTCTTATCCAACTTTGAAGAGTTTCTGTTGCGTGTTTCATCCTACATAAAGGAGGTGAATCATGAGAAGGAGTCTATGGAACAAGCATTGAAGAGGTAAGGAGACCATCATGGCCATTTGCTGCCAGGAGCCAGCTGATGCTTGGATCCTGCCTCAGATGCAAGGAGAGACTCGGTTACAGGATGCACCAGTAAAAAAGATATTTCTTGCTGTAGTAAAGTGACACTGTCTTGGTCTGTTCCTATGGGTTTGCTCTGCAGCAGTGCTCACCCATAACATTCAGTCTGGTTAAAATCCTACTCGGTGCTGCACAACTGTTAGTAGGAATCTGCTTCCACCCTCCTCTTTCCTTTCTGTACTCTTTTCCTCTCCTGACCTGTGTGTACCTGTGTCTTGTAGGAAGGAGTCAGATCATGATCGAGAAGTCAGATGCCTTTACGAAGAAATGGAGCAACAGATCAAAGCAGAAAGGGAGAGGCTGGTCTGCCAGGTACCTTCTCTCTCTCTCTCTCTTGGCTTGATGGAAACCTCCCTCTGAAGTAGAGGTGGTGGCTCATCTGGCCAAGGAACAGCTCTTACTGTGCTGGGTGTTGTGCATAGCTGTGTATCTTTACCTCTGCAGGAAGCGCTGAGGCATGACAGGAGTAACCTGCTCCAGAAGGAACTGCACAACAAAGAGCAGGAGCTGGAGAAAATCCTCTACCGCCAGAAGAAGGTAGTGGGATCCAAATCCTTTCTAATAAAGCACATCCCCCTTTGCTGTCTTTCTGCTCAGGCATTTTCTGATGGAAAATGGTGTTCAGCTGCTGAAGGCACTGGATAATTTGGCTCTAGCTAGTGAGGTTCTCTCCTATCTCTGAAGATGTTGAGGTGGTTTGTCAAATAATTGATTTGTCTTCAGCTGTAATGCTGTTCTGTGAATGTTTTGTTTGTGTATTTTCTTATCTGCTTTGTGTTCTCTTGGCACAATCTTCCTATCAGTTGTACAATGCTAGCAAGGAAGATGGGGTAAAAATTTGAAAGTTGTGAGTTTGAAGCTTTTTGTGGTGTGTAAGGAAGATGGGTATGGACATAAAAGAGCCAGATTTCTCTAGTTTTTGTGTTCTGGCTACCCCAAAATGACCTGGAGTGAACAGTTCTGTGACACTTAGGTACGTATTGTATACTTGCATTTGGGCACTTGATGACATACTGATTAATCAGTCACATAAAAGACCAAAGCACAAGCTTTCCTTTGGCCTACCATCCCCAGCATGGGTATTTGTATGGGATAGTCCATTCTAGATGTCTTTTTCCTTGGTTTCTGAAGAACTGAGATGTGACACCCCCCGCCTCGCCCCCCTGAAACAAGTCATGGCAGGTACCTGCAAGATGCTGGAGACTGGGGGTATCGCAGTTGGATACCCAGCTGTGATGTGGATGAAACAACATTTCTCTGAAATCACCAGCTCATTGTCCAGCAGCTGGAAAAGCCAGAACAACTGAGGTGCCATCAGGAAGGATATTGAGAATAAGACAGAGGATGTGTTTTTCCTGCTGCCCACATCTTTGATGTGCCTCAGCGTGTGCCATTCTGGTCTCATCTAATTCCACTGTGTCCTTCTCAAGTATGAAGGTACAGAATGCTAATGTTAAGAAAATGGAAAATTTGCCTTAGGAAGAGAAACCAGGAAAGTCTAGACTTTTAGGTTTTGGAGAGAAGGAAACTGCGGGAAGATACATGTGAGCTTTATGAACTCAGAAAAGTAATGGAGAAGGTCCACACAAAACTGTTATTCCCCAAGTCCTGCAACAGCAAAGGTGAAGGACACTCAATAAGAGTAGTACGAACTTGATTTAAAAGAACACACTTCTTTATACAGACATCAGTGCTGGATGTTTGGCCCCAAGAGGCAGGCAATATCAGCAGTTCAAAAATGAATTGGACACACAAATGGACAATAGACTTGTAAATACTAATTGAAAGGAAGAATAGTCAGAGATGTGGCCTCTAGCATCCCTAGTCCAGGGACCATAGATGGGAGGGGTATATGAGGGGAATGAACCATAGTTAGGAGCTCAGGCATGCTCTTCCTCGGTGTCATCTGCTCGTGCTGAAGGTCGGAGCAGAACACTTGGGCTGCATGGACACTTCTGTTACTCAAATAGTCAGTTCTGGTGCTCTTAACTGAAGCTTGTACTGAGTTGTGTGGATAATCGGGTCCCTCTTGTGGCCTAAGACCAGTACTGTGATGGTGCTATTCTGCAGCATCGTTTCCAAGGACAGACCACATAAACGGGAGAGTTGAGTGAGATGGAGGTTTTTTAGGGAGGGGCAGGTGGGCTTTATTTAAATTTCCCTGGCTTATTGAAAGATCCGAAGGCTGTAAGCAGGGGCAGCTGGTTTTCAATATTATTAAATTAAATATTAAACATATTATAAAATATGTTGAAATATTCCCCAGTGTCTGCAGGACTGGAAGACCCCAGGCAAAGCTGGGTGTAGCTTGTGTTTGTAGCTTTGTGAGGCTTGTGTTTCAAGGAACCCAGGAAACATCAGATCTATTTGTTCCTGCTCTTGACAGTTGTACCTATGTGCTGGCAGAGAGGAGCGTAGCAAGAAAAAAAAGCATTTTATCTACTGCCATGGTGTGCTGTTTATTTTTCTTTTGAGAGGGGGAGAAAGTAGGCTGAGAGAAAAGGCAAGCTGAAGGTGTAAATGTGGAGGCTGACTCTGCCACCTGCTACCCTGATCAGACCTGATTCCTGGTGTTTCTCTCTAGTTACAAGCATGGATTGCATGCTTTTATTTTGGGCTGTGAGTTCTCAGATGGGTACTGCAGTTTCTGTGTAGCAGCAGCTTCAGCAGAGGGCCCTGGTTAGCTGGTGTGGCTGGCTGGATACTGCAGTGTTGCTATGATCCCTCTTGGAATGCCCTCCTTGTCATCTGAGATGGACAGCTTTGGCGGCCGCATCTGTCTGTGGCTCTTTCCCAGACTATGCCAGCCGTTGTAAGGAATTGAGTTACTGGCTGAGTACATGGCAGCAGGCTTTGAACTTCCCAAATCAGGCTTATTAGTCGTGCTGGGAGGTTGTGCTGCCTGGAGTGCAGCTGTGCCCCTGTGGCATTTAAATTACACCTCTAGCCCAAGGTCCTGTCTCTAGCAGGACACCCAATCACTTCACTTTCCAGGTGTAGTGTGAAATGCCCCTAGCACCTCAATATATTCTGCTTTCAGCTGTCATGGGCTCAGGAAGCCCCTAAACTAGAGGATGCATTTCAACAACTCTGCTTAATAAGTCCTGACAGACATAACCCTGATTCCATCCAAATTTTTCCAGTCCTCCTTTGACCCCCATATGCACTCTGATTCCTACAATGCCTGACAGCATCAGGCTGCTCATGCTGCCTGAAGCACTTCCTCAGCTGTGCCTAATTGCATTGCCTGGTTCCCCAGTGCTGACATGATGAGAGAGAATTCCTTCCAGTTCTTCTTCTTGATGCCACTAGTGGCTCTGTAGACTTAGGTTGTTTGTACCCCCTTCTGCCTCATTGTTTACATCTGCTTTTTCAGCTTGTTTTTACAGTTATGATTGTAGCACAAAACTCTTCCTCTGTGTTTAACCCCTCCTCCTCCTCTCCCATTGCAGCTGGAACATCAGCTACAGTCGCTGAACTCGGAGCAGCTGGAGACCCGCGTGCAGAACGAAAGGCTCCGGCACCTGAATGAAAACCTGCTGGAAGAGCTGGAGAAAAGCAAATGGGAGCTAGAGGCAGTGAAGGGGCAATTACAGAAGCTCCAGAAAGAGGCTCAGCTTGAGCAAGAGCAGAAGGACAGGTGGGAAAAAACAGGAAAGGGGGGATCGGAGGGGTGTTAGGGCAAAGACGTGGACAGAGAAGGAAAGGTGGGCAAGCAGTTAAAGAATAAGTATCCCTAGTTAGGAGCCTTGGACTCATTAGAAGATTGCCTGTCACTTTTTGAGGAAAAGAAGCATCCCAATGATCTTATGGGCCTAAATATAGAGTGATATTGCTACCTCTTGCCTACCTTTTGTGGGAAATGAATATGTTCTAGAAAATCAGTGCAGAAATACAGATGTTCCTCAGCCTAAAGGAGGCTTCTCCATGTATTTCCCAGTTCACCATCCCTTCTATAATGTTCTCTTTAAAGATCTTCTCCTAATCAATTCTGTTCCCATTTCTGGGTTAAATCTAATAATACCTATATAAAACATTGAGAGGTTTCAGATCCAGATGGCAGTGAGCATCCTTCCCATTTCCAGCAGCTGAAGTGGAGAGGGTGAGTTGCCTGCTCTCATGTTGGAGGAGAGCAGGAGAGCTCTGGTACAACCAACCATCCCAGCTCCCAGAACCCTGCTGCTTCCTCTGAATTTTCCTAAGGATAAGGCATGCCCTTCTCTTTGAGAATACCATGAGTGCCCCTGAGAGAGGGATGTTTGTATTTTCTCTCCCATTAATTTATTTCCCTTTATTTTAAAATACCTTTTGCCCAGGGATGTGTTTAGAGTCTCTAAGAACATGCAGAAAGAGAAACAAAGCCTCCTTCGGCAGCTGGAGCTCCTCAGGTGAGAACTGGTGAAGGCTGGAGGGAAATGCGGAGCTCTTGTGCCTGTAAGGGGCTGAGGTTTCAGCACTGTGCTCATTTCTCCCATGGAAAGCTACAGGACAGTATTCAAGCAATGTTTAGACTCCGCTTGTTTTTCTAGGTCCAGACAGAGTTGTGCAATTTGGCCAGCTCTGGCACATTACAGGCTATGTTATTTCACGAGGTAATCCCTCCTCTGGAGGAATTTAGTCTTTCCTGCTGGCTACGGCAATGATGTAGAGCCCATGACCTTTACTGGGATACATGGAAATCCTAACATGTCTGGCTATAAACAACATCTTTATCTCTGTTCCCAAGCTCTCTTTCTGTTCTCACTTTGAAATGTTGGGTTTACTTAATTTTTGACAAGCATCTCATTGTGTCTTTCCTGTGTCTTCCTTTGGAGCAGAGAAATGAACAAGAAGCTTCGAGATGAGCGAGATGCTTTTGAAGCCAAGAAGCTGGTTAGTCTAAGAAAGAAAACCTTAATTCCCAGCCGCCCTCCTTTCATCTGCTGCTGTTGCTGTCACCACTCGGGGGCCTGTCACTTCCACGGGGGACAATGACAAGAGCTCTCGGGGCCCGGTGTTGTGCTTAATACAGACTTTGCAGCACCTCTGTGTCCGTGCTGGAGGCAAGCTCTGCTGGTTGCTGCTGCCAGCTGCCTGGGTTTAACCCAAGGCACGTGGGCTGGGGACAGTCACACAGCCCTGGGCAGGGCTGCAGTGGGTGCTGCCTGCTGCGCGTGTGGGGTCTGTGTGTTGTGCCAGGCGCTGGGCACACGCAAGGAGAGGAGAGAAGCTGGATGCATCCTGGAGCTGGGTGGTGAGGAAGAGGATGGATTCTCAGATGTGCTGCTGGCTGACTGGGCATGGAGTGGTGCAGGAGGGTTTTGGAGTTTTTCTGACCCCCTGAGTTTGTAGCAGATGTTTTCAGAGGTTCCTTTGGGGAGCTCCCCATTGCTGTGAACTCTGCTGGGTGCAGCAGTGAGCCTTGTGTCAGAGAACTAAGAGAAAGCAGGATCTCTCTCATATGGAACTGTCAGTCTCTGGCCTTTCTCAGGCACCGAGATAAGCACAGATATGTGGTCTATTTTTAATTCTTATTATTTTTTCATTAAAAAGTTTTTGTATTCCCAAATGTTGCTTGCACAGCTGCTCTGCCCTCTTGGACCCATCCCTGCCACCATGTCTTTGCTCTGCCATCGTGCCCCACCTGAAGATTTGGAAGTAGGTGACTTGCAGGGAGGACAGTGATAGGCTGTGATAGGCTGCAAGAGCCTTTCTGGCTGCTGTGTAAAGGACTCTGGAAGGAAACACAGGGATTGTGCCCATCTAGGAGACACAATGCCCTGCTCAATCCAGAGATTGGAGTTCTCCAGGTGGAGAGCTGTATAACATAAAGTCAGTAACAATTTTGCATGGAGATGAGGTATGTGTGTTTCTAAAATCTGGAAGTTTTTTTCTTCAATCTTTATTTTTAAAGCTGCTAACTATGTGGATGTACACCAGAGCTTCCTGCTCCCTCTTGGGAAAACCATAAACACAGTCACTCTGTAGCAGAGTCCAGTGCAAGCAGGCAAAGAAAATGGTTTCTTCTCTTTCCGCGAGTTGTCCTTCATCAGCTTGTGGGTTCCTATGGGTGGCCTGTGGAGACCACAGCTCACATATGTACCTCTGTGTGTGCAAAGCTTGTCTGCTTCTCCTCTGTTCTCTTCTCCTGCTCCCCTGCTAAGACCTTTGCTGCAGGTGGACCCAAGAGAGAGCCCAGCAGTGAGAGTCACAGCACAGAGGGGCTGCTTTCTCCCTTCTCCCAGCACTGGTCATGGGGAATGAGGCACAGGGTGAACTCTTCCTACCACTATTGCTCATCTGGCAAGGCTGTGTCTTGCTGGGCAGTTGAAGCCTGTACTGGAGTAAGGTTTTTTCCCTTTGGCTGCTCTCATTTCAGTCCACAGAGAAGTAGGGCTCCAAGGGCTTGCAGAGAGGCTGCCATCATCATATACCTGCAGAAGGTCTGCTCCCCAGCCTGTCTCACAGTAAGGGGGGGAGAAAATGGCACTACTTCCCTGCAGAAGCAAAAAGGAGAGTCCAGCCTTCTGATGGAGATCCCCAGTGTGTGACACACTGTGCCACAGACTATCAGTGCTTTTACAGGCTATAAAGAAACTCAATGCCTTAATACCTTCTTTTAGTGCTGGGAAGAGTTATTTCTGTGAAATGAAGGTATGGGGAACAGAGGTTCTTTCATAGCACAGGTTTTGAAGTGGTTGGAAGGAGGAGTTGAGCTATATGTGGCTGATGGCAACCCAGTCACTGCTTCTTTGCTCTTCTCAGTTCCCAGCTTAATACCTTGCTCTTCATAAGAGTTTATTGCCTTGCCAGAGTGGGCAGACCATGGCCCCACTGCACTGTGGGGCACTCTCTTGTCCCAGGCAAGAGAGGCTGGTCACAGATAGCAATATGTGGCTGTTTCTGTCAATGTGCAAACCACTGATGGGTATTTTTAAGACCCAGGGGGTTGCAGGTTCAGTTTCACACCTATCACCCATCTGGCTATGGAGTTATGTGTATGCTTTATGTTGACAGAGCAAATTTCATATCTGTTCATCATAAAGAGTGTTTTGGTACTTTGACTACTTTTGACATGTGTTTTTATTTCACTGGTAAACTAGAATCTTTCCCATCCAAAATACTTGTACATATGCTGTTGTGGAATCCTTGTCATCGTGTGTCACACAGCTGTGTCGTCGCATCTGTCCCTTTATCATCCTGGTGAAAAGCCAAATGTTACACAAGGCTGGCAGGCCAATAAAGCATGGCAGAACCAATGGCAAAACAATGCCCCATTGTTCCTCCTTTCTTACCCAAGTCCCTGCTCTGCAGGCTGTTCCCTCTCCAGGTAAGGTGGTGGCAGAGCACATTGTATGGGAGTCCTTTTCCTCCACAGGTGACTTGAAGGTTGTGACTCAGCTCCAGTGACCAATTAAAGAATTTTCCAGTGGAAATTGTAACACAGTTTTCTTCTTATGTGTGGCTAGAGGGTGCCCTCGAGTGAAGCTGCTCAAACACTGAAAACTTTCCCTTCTGTCCTGCGGGAGAACCGCTGGTTGTCTGTACCACAGCCTGGCTGTGTTGACTGGAGTGCTGTTATGCACTTGGGGGTCATTTGCCTTGGAAGACTTGTGCTCCACAATTGTGAGCCTCTCAGTGCTGGAGTGTTTCTGTGGCTGGAGGTTCTTTTGAACATCAGTTTTACATGTAAAAAGTGTTTTGTTCTTTCCCTGCAAAGCTCCTGGTTGGGTCAGGCCCTCTGTGGGGTCCGGAGTGTCTCCCTTTGGTAGGCTGCATTGCAGTGAAGGTGTTCTGGGAGTTCTGACCAACAGAACAGCTTCTTAATTTTTTTTGCCTTTTAAAATAAGCCTTCAGTAAGGATTATTGAAGAAATAATCTTAGGAGTCCTCCAGGCTGTGGGAAGCATGAAGGAAGGCCTGTCCAGAGCTGTCTGCAGGTGTTTGGTCAGTTCAAAACTGCTGTGAAAGGCAGATCTGGCAGACTGCAAACCCTTCTTCCTCTACCTTTCTCCCAGAAATAACTAGTAAGAACGTGTTAGAAATTTTCAGATTTGCAGACTGAATA
The DNA here is from genome assembly GCA_013397155.1 of Irena cyanogastra. Classification (NCBI taxonomy): domain Eukaryota; kingdom Metazoa; phylum Chordata; class Aves; order Passeriformes; family Irenidae; genus Irena; species Irena cyanogastra. Next base: position 774,259 of record VWZV01011962.1, on the reverse strand, counting down.
CCTCTCCCTTTCCCCTAGTGCTAATGTGATGGGCACCTTTCCATGCTGTCTCTTACTTCACATTTTGTGTGTGTGGCCAGAGCAGTGACTCTGCTGGGAATGGCAAGGCTGCTGTATGGGGGGAAGAGGTTTTGAAGAGAGATTGTCCTGCTTTCTCCCTCTCTGAGGAGCTGGTAAATACTGGCTGTAGTAAGTGTTCATTCTGTGGTAAGTAGGAGGAAAGCATGGAGAGGGATGTTGGTGTAAGGCGAAGCATGTACATTGCTCTTTGTAGAGCTGCCTCCTTCCTTTCCTGTGGTTTGTGTGCAGCTCTACATATGAGTACAGGTCAGGGAAGGGTACCAGTGTCTTCTGAGGAAAGGGCAATTGGTCTGCCCCACGAAACATCTGCATAAGAAAGAGGCAGATGGGGAAAGAGAGATTTAAGCTATGAGACCAAGTGGAGAACAAGCCCCATAAATAAAAACTTTGGCTGGCTAGAGGAAGAATTCAGTTCGGGACATCACCACTTTGATGGATTTTAAAGTGCAGGAGAAAGCAGCAACAGTGATGGCTTCTTGCAGGAATTAAATTATTTGAACTGAGAAAAGCAAGCCTTGTGCTCACCTCTTTCAGCTTTCCAGTGAGGCAGTACCACTGCACGGTGTGGGGCTGCCACAGCTCCAGCCTTGCCTCCCCAAAGTGCTCTACAGAGATGGGGAGTGGTTGAACTGGGGCTGTAATCACATTCTTCATTCCTTCTCTTTTCAACTTCCAGGTGCCTCAGAACAAAAATCCCCTGTTGAAGAAAGGGTCAGTGCTAGGCAGTTACCTGCTGGAGGACAAGCCTGTCAAACGGTTAGATGGGTGTCTGTGTCATGTCCATGGTGTCAGTCCGTGCCCACTGCAGTACCCTGTCAGTCAAGCCGTGTCCTGTGTCTGGTTCTCCCACCTTGGTGCTGGCTGGTTTTGGGAGTGTGGTGGGCTGCATCTTTTCTGTGGCTTTAGCTGTCTCTTGGCATCAGGTGGTGTTTGCTCAGCATGTAGCTGAGGATACTGTTCCCTAATTTCCACAGGGAGGTGGATATGCCTGCAGCAATGGGGGAGCAAATCTAAATATCATCAGAAGATCTGGGACTGTTAATGGGACGGGAGTCAAAAGGCTGCCTCCTTCTGATTCAGACAGCTCTGTTGAAATGACTGGATCAACTCCCAAGTATGCCAGTTTGTCCTGAGGCACAAATCCTGTCCACTGGTACCTCATGCCAGAGTCCATATCTCTGGGGCATGGGAGAGGACAGAAATTGCACAAGGGTTGGGTTCTTTCTGGCAGCTGAACGCCTCAAGGAGAGGGCCTGGCTCCAGGTGGGTTCATCCTGCTAATCTCCCTCTACGCCTATGCAGATGCTCACCTGGCACACCAGGCCTCCCTTCAGCCAGGACAGGCAACTCATCTGTGTCCCCAAGGCCTTTTATTTTTTTTTCCCCACTTTACATGCAGAAAGTACAATCACCTGGCTTGGAACTGTATCTCGCCTGCACCTGCTGGCCCCAAACAAGTTTTAAAGGCAGCGTGCTCCCCTGTTTCTTACCAGGTCTCTGCAGAAAGTTCTGTTGCTCCCCAGTTTCTCCTGGTGCCAGCCAGAGACACAGGTCTAGGCTCAGTTTCTTCCAGCTTCAACTCACCCTTAATGCTTGCAATTCTCATAGTGGCATTTAAGGATTTACCTCAAGGCTCCTTGGCTCATGGACTTAGGGAAAACCAAGTAGATTCTGGAGGAGGGCTGGTTCTTGAGCCCAGTCTCTGCCTGCCAAGGTCTGAGGCAGAGATCTTTCATGGTTGTGTGACTGGCACATTCTATCCATTGAATCAGATAACCAAGTTCTCCCACTTTCCTCCCCAATTACTTCTTGCAAAAATCCTTCTAGCTGCTACTGGAATAAACCTCTTGGAAAGGCTTAACAGCTGGAGAAGTTTGGCAATGAAGGTGATGGGAGAAGGGGGGAAGTAATTTTGGCCCCGTCTCTGTCCCGGTGCTGCGTCACACCACATTGCTTGAGAAAAGAAATCCATTGGATCTGAGGTCACTGTTCAGAGTTTTGTATTTGTCCCTTTGCTCCCATTAAAGAGGGTCTTGAGACCCCTCATTGTGTGATTTTGCAATCCCTGGGAGATGGGCACCATTCCCCAGAGCCTGAGACACTTTTCAAGAGGGAGGAGTTCCAGCTGGCCTGGCTCTGGACTGGCATTTGGGGCAAATGCAAGGAGTGCAACTAGGAATGTGAGCTCCCTTTCATAGAAAAAAGTGTAGGCATGGCAGCAGGTGGATTTTGCAACCCAGATGAAGTGTACTTGCTGGAGTGAGGAAGAAGAATTGTCTGGATTCCTGCACTAATAGGAAGAGAAAAATGTTGCAGAGCGGGGTGAGATGTCCTGCCTCTGTAGAGACTGACTGTAGTACACTCTGGTCACTCTAATTTACTTCCAAATGCAATCTGCTGGACAGTGAAAGCTACGGAGACATCTGTGATGGATAAATATCTTCACCTTAATTCTAGGTCTTCTTACTTCTTGTCTAGTTCTTTAATTGTAGAAAACCAGTGATGCTGCCTTGCTCCTCAGCAAGTTTAATTCCAGTAGTTTGAATTGGTTATTTTAAGTGTTTTTTTGGAGGTTGTTCCTCCAACTACCCCATCAGCTCTACTGCTAGTGCCTCAGCCTGTTCTTGTGTGGGCACAGTCTGTTATTTCTTTTTGTATGGTATTTAGTAACAAAAATACAGGGGTAATTATGGCTTTTTTTTTTTTAAGGGACTTTCGTTTTGTATGTTTTTCCTCATTTTTTTCACTACTGGGGGAAGAGGCAGGCAAAGAATTATTGAAAAATCCAAAGTGGCAATTTTTATTAAAATTAATGAAGTATTTGTCAGCACATGAGAGTACAGCACAGCTCTAGTGAGCTGTCTCTCCCTAGGGGAGCCACTGATGCCTTAATGACAGGGAGTGTGGGGAGTGAATATATAGAGTACCTGTGAGAGCTTCACATATACTAATTGGATTGTACTGGTTGGTTGGGAATTTGCAATCTCCTTCTTTCCCTGTCTCCTTCCCCCTCGCACCCTCTCTGTGCTGCCCGTGGACTTTAACACAGACAACTGGCCTCTGCGGACCTTCCCTTCACCTTCCCAGTGGATGCAGCAGTAGAAGAACCCAACAGAAAGAACTGTAAATACTTCCCAGGCACAGGGGTATGGATGAAGACAGGAGAAGGAGGCAGCACAAACTTTGGAGAGAACAGCAGAAATGAGGAAAGATGGCCTTTGGCAGCAGATCCTGAGTGGTTTCAGATGACTTTGAAGGGTGACTCTGACTGCAGAAAGATTGCAGATGGCCTAGATGCTGCTCTGCTGCCTCCTCGAGCCCAGCCTGTTGGCACGGAAGCCAGGGTGAGTGCAGTTACCCAGGGCTATTCCTCAAACGCCTGCTACCTGCTGGGGACTTGAGGGTGTCTGACTCTCTTCCCATCAAACTCCAGCTCCACAAATTTTGATTGAGGGGTCCAGTCCCTCAATCAAAGCACTGCCTGCAGCTGGACTCTTCAAAACCTCGTGCCTTTTTTCCATTGTAGCTGCAAGCACTGGAACCAGCCAGCTGCTCCCCAGATCGCATCTTTAAAGTGGTGTTTGTGGGGAATTCCGGTGTTGGGAAGAGTTCCTTCATCCACCGCTTCTGCTATGACAGGTTCTTGGCTGAGCTCAATGCAACCATTGGTAAGTAATAGGGTGCCTGGTTCATCTGGATGAGGAAGGTGGGAAAGTCAGCCTGGGAAAATGCTTTTTTGCCTATATTATAGCCCAGCGAGAGGGTAAAGATGGTCTCTCTCCCAGTATTGAATCAATCTTGCAATTTTCCTGAACTAAATGGAGTTTGTCTGGCCATTGTAATGGCAAGCTTCTCTCTCCCCATCCTACCTCGTAATCATTGTCACCTTCCTGACAGGTATTGATTACCAGGTGAAGAGTCTAATGGTGGATAACACCCAGGTTGCCTTACAGCTGTGGGATACAGCTGGACAAGAGAGGTAAGTGATTTCTGCTGGGCTCAGTGGAGGAAAGGGAAAGAGTGCATGCAGCTGCTTTCTGTTCCTGGGAAAGCTACCAGCTTCAGAAGGACCAGACAGGTCATGACAACTATTCCAGTGCTGAACCCTGCAGCAAAGGTCTGTTCCAGAGATTTCTAGAAGCTGTGACTGTGAAGCAGGGCCTGGGGAGATCGCTCTGACGGTTGACAGAAAAGTAGTTTTCTATGTATCCGACCTGCATGCTTGTGGCTCCAAGCAATCTGTCCATAGATTTATGTAATGGAGTTTAAAGGGTGGAAAGGGCTGTGAACCTTTCCAGACCAGAGGTATCAAAGCCAGCTGAATTAGCATGACCTGTGGGGAAAGTGATTTGAACTACCCTGCTGGACTCTGTCAGTGAGTTTATTGGCCCCTGTCACTGTCCCTTCTGCTGACAGACTTCTGGAAATGACAATCCTTGGTAGAGGGATTGTTCAGCTTTCTGTGACAGTGAACAGTTGTTCCCCATTTGAAGCCCTCTAGTTTCAAAAGCATGGGATATCTGTAGACGTTACCAGCAGTGTGGGTGAGGACCAGAGTAGCAGAGGACATATTTGACCCTCACCTCCCACTAGAGATGAAGGCCCATCACTGGCTCCATGTAAATTACATTTTATGTAGGATATAATTTGAAGCTTAAGATGAAAAGCTATTTCAAGAGGACCATGAACCTCAAGGGCCTGACAAAAATAAGCACTGGGTGTTTTGAGCTAAATATGTTATGGGGGCAGGCCTTCAGGGGGCAGCCAAGGTCATGGGAATATTCTAATCCTAAACTGTGCCAATGCTGCTATCTGTCTCATGCAGCTAGACCATGCAGAGCTGGTGGGAATGTACTAGGTAGGAGTATCTATTGAAAAGCAACTCTCTCTTCCAAAATTAGGCTTCATGCTGAAGAAAAAATTAGGTTATTTTGATGCTGAAACTGAGCAGTAAGGAGAGTTGCTACGGCATAAAATGTGACATTTTATTGAGGCTGGATGGCAGCAGAGGCCAAATTCAAGATATTGTCTCTGCAGAAGGACCTTTACCACAGGCCCCTGCAGCACTAGCAGGTCTTAGATGTGTACCCACAAGAGAGAGCTTGGCTCAGTGCTGATACCAAATAGGCGACTTGAGAAGAAGAAAAAGCCTTTTCTTCTTCTGGAGGAATATTAATTACTTCTAACTGGAGGTGTTTAACTGTAAATATCTAAGGAAGAGGTGGAAGTATGCAAGGAGAACTCCTTGGTGACTTCCCTGAGACTTAAGCATGCTACCTTTGATGTTTCTTCTGGAGCATCTTGCCTGGCTGGCAGTTCCAGAGGTGCACCTTGATTGCCAAAGATACAGTCTGTGCTTTCTCAGTTGGGTAGGTGCCAGAATATCATGTCCTTACTGTACTGAGAAAGAACAGGCTTCAGACAACCATCTGAAGAGTACAGGAGGGTAACAGCTGTAGATTTTCTTGGGTTGTAAGAGAAGAATTTGTTACCCTGTGCAGGGCTGAAATACACAGCTCTCTAGTGAGATCTCAGGACTTTTGTTACATTTATTAATTCTAAAATTACACTGTTAATTCTATCAGTTTGCAATCATTGTGGTTATATCATGGCTCTGTCACAAAGTGCTTACAGATTCTAAGGTTTGAGTTTGTTGGTTTGGTTTGGGTTTTTTGTTTGGTTTGCTTTGGTTGGAATTTATTCACAAAATACAAGCCTGTGGTTTTAAATGGTACAGACAACAAAAAGTAGATGTCTGCCAGGAGTTCTTCCAGGAAATTGTGTCTAGGTCCTGATTTTTTATGTATAATGCCATTGGTTTATAGATTCAATAGTGGAAACAGACTGTACCGATGCTGAGTTCCTAATTGCTGTTTTGGCAGCCCTGGGGCAGACATTACGCATGCCTAGTTTGTACTGTGGTACAGCTTAGTCTGCAGATTCTTCCAGACTATAGAGAAAGATCATGTTTTCTCCATCAGTTTCCCTTTTAATAGGAAATTACCTTTTCCTATCCCACCCAAATAGAGTCTTCTGCTTCTTTCTTCCTGACCTACAAAGGCAAGATTCCTGCTTACCCACAGCCGCCTGGCCTGTCTCAGAGGTGCAGGGATCTGTCACCTGTGTGTAGACAGCAGCAGAGGGACACATCGTGCACGGGTGCTGCCAGGCCTTGCAGTGAGCTTGCACTAACAAACAGATATTCCCACTGCGTTACTTCCGTGGCACAGCCGTGGCTCTGAGGGTGCCTTTGTTTCTGTCTGGGCTCAGGTTTCGGAGCATCACCAAGCAGTACTTCCGGAAGGCAGACGGGATCCTGGTGATGTACGACCTCACGGCCGAGTGCTCCTTCGTGGCGGTGCGCAACTGGATGGGCAGCATCCAGGTGAGAGCGGGACCTGGGCTCCAGTGCTGCTGCTGCTCCCTTGCTCCACACCACCTCCAACAGTCTGTCTGGAAGTGATGTTTTTCAGTGCCCCAGGAAGTCCTATTGACCTTGTGAAGCTGAATTATCAGAGCAGATGCCTGTGCTGATCAGTTTGGAACCAGAGGCTTTGTGTTGAAGGTAGCAAAGCCAGTGGTAGCCCATTAAATCGGGGAGGGTTGTTTCTGTGGCAGAACGTGGTGGGACCTCCCAAAACAGTAATGTGAGTTTGTAAGCAACCCTTGTGCCCTGGTTACACCTCCTGAAGGTGATCACGTCCCACCTGTGCTCAGGCAGGGGGATCTCCTGGTGTCTGGCCTATGCACAGGAAAGGGAAGTGGTTCTTTTTATTTCCTTTTTTAATTTAAAATTTGGTAACAATGTATTAATACTGTCAGGTTTCCCCCTGTCTTTTATTTCCAAACACTCACTAAAAGCATTTATCTGTGGCTTATATCTTCTTGGGTATACAGAAATACATCTCTGTATAATTTAGATTAGTTGTGTGTAGATGATCAAGAGGCAAAGGGAAATTTTCAAGAGCGGTTTTGTTTTGATTGTGCTGAGTCTCAAAAAACCAAGATCTCAGTGGAATAAGTAAGTATAGGTTGGAGGATTCTAGTATTGTTAATTTCCACAAGCCTGTTGGGGGAAAAACAACCAACCAACCATTTATGTCTTTGGACTCTAAAGGATCAAATGTTAAGATCTTCAAAACTAACCAACCTCTGAAAATCAGTTTTCTTTCAGGAGGAAGGTTAAACTGAGCACACAGAAAATCAAACCACATGAAATCTGTATATTTTAATCTCCCTCTTCTTTTCCTCTCCCCATCTGTGTATTTGTTTTGTTTTGAAGCTGTTCAGATTCTGTATGTCATCCAGGGCACTTGAGTGTGGAAATAACTTTGAGCCCTGTTCTTACTCTGACCATGTTCTAGTGAGCCAGTGAAACTATAGCAAGTTTGACCAAAGGTAAGGGGCTCCAGGAATTGCCTAGGAATAATAGCTCCTACAGAGACAGCTTACAAGGGGCAAAGGTTGCTTAACTTGCTCGGCCAGTGGATTTTCAGCAAGGGATAGTTGAGTTTAGGACAGCACATCAGACTCCGTACTGCACATACAACAATTACTGAGCTTATTAAGAAGATCTGCCAGATCACAAACTCCAAAATGCCTATGGGGCAAGCTGCTTTTCTTTAGGTTTCTTATTTTCCTGAGAGGCACTTTTGTCCTGTTTCCCCTCTGTCACCATCCCAGCTCAACATACCAAACACTTGGAATGTTTCCCTGGTTCAAGCTTCCTTTCACAAATCCCTAGGACTATTGAAGGAATGGCCCTTTAGTGATCTAATGGGCCTGATCCTGCTGCCACTGAAGGGTTTGTTTGCTTGAGCTGGAAGGATCTGCTCTGAGTGGCTGGGTCTTTAGGGGGTCTTTATTTCTTTTGCAGGAAGGTATAGAGGACGGAGCTGTGGTTTTTCTGCTTGGAAATAAATTGGATGCTGTGCAGAGAGAGACCCGGAAAGTGCCCAAGGTGGAGGGGGAAAGGCTGGCGAAGGTGTGACTCAGTGCTCTGCTGTTTGACTGGCTTGCAGCCACCCTCCAGCTGTGAGCAGGGCAGTCTGGCTGGCAGAGAGCCCTTCTTGGAGCCGTTTTCCAGTGTGGTACCTTCCCTCTCCCTCCCACCCCCTGTTTCTCCAATGTGGACATGTACCCACATCCCTCTGGTTCAAGGGAGGGTGAGGTGGTGGCCTGTTTGTGGCAGACAATGGCCCTTGAGCAGGCTAATGTATTTCTCTTGGGGCTTGATGCCTCATTACAGTTTTTCTGAGGGGAACATGCATGGCTGATTTCCCATTTGAGGGCTCCCTGATGAACATCATCCTGCCTCTTTCCTCCCTCCCTTGTCTGTCTAACCTGCTGGCAGCTTGGCCCCTGGGTGGGGGGGAGACAGGGTTTCAAAGGCGTTTCCTGCTTTTTGGACTCGCAACAAAATGTAAGGGAATCAAAGTATTCTAGACAGATGTTTTCTCTTCCCAAATGACTCCCCCAGTGCTTGTTTTTGGACACTTGGCCCTCAGTGCTGAAAAAGCATCTCTTTCTCCTGGGTTGGTGAGCAGGGTGTGCACCCCAGCAGGGTAGCAGCCACCCTCCTGGCTCCAGCGGCTCTTGGCAGGGTTCCTGGGGATGAGGGTGGGCAGCTCCCAAGGCTATGGGTGAATGGTGATGGTGGAGAGCTGGCAGTCACTGTGGGTGCTTGCTGTGCTCTCTGGCAGGAGTACAAAGCTGTGTTCTACGAGTGCAGCGCGATGACTGGCTACAACATCATGGAGCCCATGCTGCACATGGCCAGGTCAGTGAGCAAGAGCAGTCACCCTGGGACACTTCCCCAGCTGGAGGTGACTGGTGTGGGCTCTCCTGGGGAATGGGCAAGAAGAGGGAGGTGTCAGAGGCTGACTTTCTGTCGCATCCCAAAGGAGACCTGACTCCAGGTCCTTGTATTTTGTGCCTGGAGAGCACCAAGTGTAGACTGGACTCTTTGCACAAAGCTTCACCTGGTAGAACTGGCTGTTGCAAGATTAGGAGTTCCATTTGAGTATTTCATCACAAAACCCTTGCATACTGTCCCAGATTTTAAGCTAGTGTTTTCAGTTTGAAGTCTTCATGCAGCTCTAAGGGTTCTTTATTCCCTATCTTAATAAGCACTGTACAGCCTGAGCTATTTCAGTGGCAGTCGTTTTAAAAGGAGATAAGATACTGTTCAGCTGAAAGAAATTTGCTCTAAAATTTTTAGTTTAAAAATAACAAAAACCAGGTAGTTTTTGGAAAAAAGTATTTCAAATCTCACAAGAAAAGTATCCTTTTGTTTTCTGTTATCTCTTCACCTCCTCCTGCATCACCTCGGTTAAAGCTACAGCAGGACTTAGCTGTTCATTAACTGGGCAGATTTACTTATCAGCTAGGTGAATCACTTCTCCCATAGCATGTGCCTTCACAGCATGCTTTATTACCATGGTGCTGCCCAAGATGGCCCAGACAGGTGGAGCAAACAACCTGGGATTCTGACATCGCTGGGGGATTTTGGGAATAAAGCACAGGCCACTCACACTGGTGCTCAGATTACTAAGCCATGGTACCCTGTTTTGTATGTGTCCAGTTTCTTTCCCCATTCCTTGGACATTCATGCTTATTCTCTGTGTGTAGTTTATCCAGCCCAACTTCCAGAAAAGTTCAGTCTTTGGGTCTGTCACTTCTTGCAATCCTAAATGTAAATCCTAAATGGCTGGTGGAGAGCAGAGGACAGAGGCAAATGCCTTGGCAGGAAGAGCTCAGTAACCAGGTTGTGTTCTTGATCTGTGCTACTTTTTCCAGGTTGCTGACAGCACAAGAAGACAGGCAGAGGGAGAATGCCCTGCAGCTGGAGGATATCAGCAGGAGGAAAGGGTGCTGCACATAAAGCACACCAATGTGTCAGCAAGAGCCACGTGCCAATGCTGTATCATGAAGCTGGGGGTTCCTTTCAAACAAGCTGAATTTGATGGTATCAGCTCTCTAGAGACTTGGGGAAGGTGCAGCTTTTGCCAGTCTGTGAATTCTGAGATAAATCAGGCCAAAATGTGCATATTATCTGCACTGTTCTACTTCCCAAGTCTGCATGCAGCCCTGGTCTCTAGAGGCCTCTGCTTCTTTGGGGGAATTTGGCTGGTCTTAGCTAGTAGCACAGACTGGGCCTTCTGTCTGGAGAGGTTGGTTCTCTGTAAAGGGTTGAAGTCTTGTTCCTGTTCTTTCTGGCAAAGAAGTGGCCTAGCAGCAGAAAGCAGAGGACACAGTGGGTCTGTATTAAATAGAATTTCTGTGTAAGAGAGAAAGAAAATGTTTTAAATTTGGGCTAGCTGTAAGTAGTGATCCATCTGTCTCAGAGAGAAGCATCTCCTCTTGGTTCTGCAGCAGCAGTGCTTAGCCAAGAGCCCGCTGTGCTGAGTGAGAATGCTTCCACCACTTCCTGCAAGACATGGATTGGGCCCTGGATTTACTGCAGGATTTGGTTGGACTTGTCAATATTGTAGTTAACAGATTCCATATGTGGTTATAGTATGAACTGATAGGATGAGTCATCCCAATGGCTTTCATTGCTTTGTCACCCTTATGGACCTTTTCACTGTCCCATTGTATGTTTACAGAACACAGAGCAGCTGCCCTGGGACCCACAGGCAGTGACATGTGCTGCTGATTCATAGCCCATTGCAGGAGCTGTGCTGTACAAACCAGGGGAGCCATATATGGCCTGTTTTAAGGCTGAATGCTGCCTGTTTCCTCCCATTCTCTTATCCTTTCCTGTAGAATCTCCAACAGCTTGGAACTGTCTTCCCCGTAGTTCTGAAAGATGCCACCAGAGTGCTTTCAAATGCACCTGGGCTGGAAGCACCAGGCAGCTCCCTGTGTGAAATGTACCTTTTCCGAAACAGCCTCACTTTACTCGTGAAGGGCCTGAGAAGGAGCCAGACTGAATCTGTTCCCATTGGGAAGGGGGCTTCTTGTCACTTAGGAGCAGGGGAAAGCAGTGCAAGGAGAGGCAGGGCAGAGGTAGAAACTGTCCCCAGAAGTGCTGCTGTCGGCAAAGCTGTTGCAGTCCCTGGGCATGGAGCTTCTGGAGTGCGATGCTTTCTGGTTTGCAGCTCAGTGGCTCTCAAAGCCTTGTGATTAAGTGAGATTTTTGTTGGTGCCCTTTCCCCTTTTGTCTTCAAGGCTGTTTCTGTATGTGACTCTGACATTTTAAGCACAAGATGTGATACTGCAGCTGTGACGCAGCCCCCAGACCTTGCAGCATAGGGAAGGCCTGTACTTGTCCATGGTCTTTCCTCTCTTGGGATGAGGTGGTTACTCTGAATGTCTATTTATTGCACAAATTTTGCTGGGAATATCCCAGACAGGAAAAGTGCTCTGAGTCACCTACAGACTATCAGTATTACGAAGAATTTCCATGGTTCCTCCTGGTGCCCTTCTGATACGAAAGAGGAAGTTTTTTGCTGGAAGAGCAGGATTTCTGAGTAAAAGGAAGAGCTAAAAGTAGTAAGATCCTGCTCAGATCCTTACTGTTGGCTGGCTGTGGCTCACACTGTTTAACTGCATTAACGCCTTCCAGAGACTGGGAATCAGAGAGCTACAAGAGACTCTGAAGGAGCCAGGGTAGCTGGTGTGGAGCCTGGAGTAAGACCTACAGTGCTACCAGGGGAACTGCTTGTGTTTGCAAGAAGCGATTTTTGGGAAGGGGAATCCATGCTAAGGTGTTCTGAACATGCACCTCCCACGTTCTGTACACAGCACACCTGAGACAAAGGCGTGAGATTTGGCTGACACACAAATATGGGCCAGTTCTGTGTATTGCCTTTGTCGTGCTGTTATACTGCAATGGCAAGAACCAGCATGTTCTTTCAATGTACAACCTTAAGTATGTTTTCTTAGTGTGCAAACAGTACAGGCAATAAAGAAATGCTGTCTTACAAGTGGTTGTGTTGAGCGATTTTTTTCAGGTGCTGCAGGAGATTCAGCCTCCCATCTTCAATCACTGATCCTAGTGCGACCTTCCCTTCTCACTGCTCAGGACATGGCCTGTCCCCCATGGTGGTACACAGGGGGTCTTGCAAGCAGGGAGAGAGTTAATCAGGAATCCATGTCTTGGGGCAACTCAGGAGAGAAATTAGTCTCCAGTCTTTTTTTACCTCCTTTAAGCAGCCAGAGTCCAGCTAATGAGAGAAGGTAGAGCACAGCAGAGAAAAAGGGGAGACACTTCCCCGGTGTCTGGGGGTATAGTGCTTTCAGAGAAGACAAGTTCTCTCATTGTTGCCTGTATTCATAGAACGAAACCTTTATTTTATTAATGTCCCATGCATTCTTTTCACTAGAGTTAGGAATTTGGTTGTTTTTAATCCTTGTGCCCTGGCATGGCTTCAGCTGGATGTTCATGCATTACAGAACTAATCACTCTGCAGTTTTGACCAAACAAATTATTACTCATTTCCCCTGCTATAAACTGATAGCACAAGTAGTTCATTGTAACGTATATTTTTTTGTAAGCAGGAAAGGGTGGATTTTTGTTTCAAGGATGACAAAATGGCACAGAATTTGAGCAGGCTGAATTTGGACAACGGTAAATAGCAGGGTGGGGTTTATTACTGGAAGGTCTTCTGTTGTCTCTCAGAACAATAATTAAATGTCCTGTTGGAAGAACCAGACACAATCTAAAGGACATGTTTCTAGTTTTTAAACCTGTCTGATATCAGACCTAAATGAGACCAGAATTTCCAAAAAGTTCTTCATTTTACTACATCCTCCTTTTTTGTCCAAATCTCTCCTGCCTCTAAATGGAAGCTCTGGGAGCAGCCACCCTTTGTAAGTGACTGCTGGAAATTGCAGCATAAATGCAAATAATGAGATATCCTGAGGGGGCATGAGATGTGGGAGGATGCAAAATAAGACTGCCTGAGAGCTTATACATTCACCATATTGGCTCCAGCCTCTTAGTGAACAAATGGCTTTTTGCACATAATCTGTAAGGTATTTTGGAATCATATCACAAGAAAGTACTCTTCTTACAGCCTGGGAAGCCTTATCCTGGCACATACAACAGTGCACCTGTGTACACAATCAGGTGTAGGGGGAAAGGCAAAAAAGCCAGCTGCTCTGATAAGTAGCCATGGTCTCACAGATCCCCGCAGGCCCACAAAGGGACCTCACTCTGCTTTGCTTTCACTTGTCTGTTTCATATCAATATGCTAAGGGTAAGCATAAGAGGATTAGGCTGACAGCATCTCTTTGAAAAGCCAAAACAGGGCTCAAAAGAGAGCATTAAGCCACGGTGTTAAGTTTGAAGCTTTTCCACAGGACAAATACAGGAAATACAAAGTTTTGAGATGTTGTATTCCAGCAGCCAGAACTCCAAGGGACCTTTTCCATTTACACACAATTAATGAGTTCCTGCTATAGGGATCATGCAGTCCATACATTATTATTTTCTGTCCTGCCCCCTTCTTCTGTTTATATCTTTTCATGATCTATTTACTTGCTGATTGCATAGACTATAAACATATATATTTGTTGCATTAATAAGTAGACGGGACTCAGTTTCTTCATGCAGAAAAAACAGTTCTTTATTCACAAAGCTCATATTTATAGGAAATATCAGAAGGCACTGTGTTAGACCTAATTGGCTAACAATACACTGACACTCAGTTCATTGGTCAGTAAATGGCTAGGGTGTACATCTGTCAAATCTCTCTATATTTGGTTAGTTCATGTATTTTGTTCACTGATTCGTATGGGACACATTTCTTGCTTATTACAGGTACAACTTATTTTTCTCTCTGTGAATATGTTGTTATGCAAACAGATTCTCATTCTCAAGATTTCTTCACAAGGGAACATAGCTAGTTGCACTTAGAAGAAATAACAGGCCAGCTGGTAATTCAGCAGTGTAAGGCCCGATTTCATAAGGACTTTCTTTCATAGTATCTTTACCTGTATGTGACATATATTGACGAAGTACTTCATCTCCAATTATAAATGTATCTCACAGCCCATTATACATCTTCAAGTGTTCTGTTTGGCAATCTCACTTTCAGTGCCAATAGATCTACGGCCCTGCAGTTCAGAGCTTTGTTAGCAGGCGCTCATTACTTATCTGGCTGTTGATGAGTCACATGGAAATTTTGGTTGGCGTGGCTACAATAACGTGGCTCAAGCCCCTCCAGCCTGCAGGGCATGTTTATATACATATATATATATATATATGATGCTGCAAACACAAGTAGTAGCTGTGTGCTGCTTCTGAAAATACTAGTCCACAAGAGACCTGACCAGGTAAAATTAGTCTCCTCAAGGTAAACAAGTATCTGCAGTGAAAAAAAAAAAATCTATTACTCTAGCAATAAACTGAGGATGGGGAGGTGGGGGTCCTGTGGTGTATCTCACCTTTACCTGCAGGCTCTCCCCAGCACAAGGAAGCACTTGTGCTTGGTCATGCTCATTTGCTGACCCAAATCTGCTGGGGTGGGGGGGTTATGTGGTTTCCTGTTTGGCCATGAAATCCCTGGACATGGCAAGAAGGCAGTGGCTCAGTGTGGTGGCTACCCAGGCTCCACCAAGGAGGGCCAGGACCTGGGCAGGGGCCGGTGTCTCTTGTGGCTTCCAGGTTCTGCCACATATTCCCTGCAACAAATCTGTCAGAGTGCAAGCAAGCTGATCCACTAAGGCTCTATTTGATCACTTGGTTCCCCGGTAGCTCTGAGCTAAAGTGAGCTTACTCCTTGGGAAGGATGAAGTGATTTCTGAATTGGGCACACACAGAAGTTAAGGCAAGCACCCAGGAGGTTCTAAACTGACCTCTCCCTTCCCTGCCCAGATCTCCTCTCTTCATCCCACTCCTGAAAAACCATGTGAGGCCACTCAGCCGTCGAGAGGGTGCAGGCCTTTTCCTGGGAGCATCCCTTGCACAGGGCTGCTGCTTAGCACAGAAGTACGTGGGCTGGTGGCTCAAGTGAGGTAATGGGAGGATGAGGCAATGTGCCAGTCAGGGCTTGATCTTGATTTACAGGGTGTTTCATGGAGAACACTTTTAACGAGCAGGTCTGACGCCTTAAAAAAAAAGAAAAGCCGCTCCATCTGGAGTTCGCTGTAACGTGTTGCCTGCGGCAATGGAAACGGCAACGTGAGGTGCAGGAGCCGAGAGCCGGGGCTGCGGACGGCGCCGCAGAGCACGGGCAGCCAGCCCCGGCCACAGGGCCGAGCCGGGCCGGCCGGGAGCGGCCGGGGGGCGGGGGANGGGGGGCGCGGCGGCGCCGCGGGAGCGGGGCCGGGAAGGGGCTGGGGCGGCAGCACGGGAGAGCCGGGCAGAGCGCGGCCCCCGGGCCCTGTGTGTGTGCGGCAGCGGGGCCCGGCGCTCCCTCCGTGCCTGCCGGCGCCCCGCACCCGTGGGGACCTGGCCGCGGCCACCCGAGCCCGGCTCTACCGCAGCACTGCTTTGCTTCCCCTCCAGCGCCCTGTGGCATTGCACAGCTTCGCGAGGGGGTGGCCCTTGTATGCTTTGTTGTTTTGGTTTTTTTTTTTTCCTTAGAAAAGTGTTTTAACCTGTTGCGGGTGGTGTCATAAACTTTGCACAGCCCGCGGAATTAGTAAAGGTGTTCTGAATGTTGCCATAAATCTTGTAAAACGATTATTACCCCCCTCCGCCTTTTGTTCAGTCAGATTTCCATGTTGTACAAATAAAGAGTTGGCCTTTATGCTGGGCTTGTAGGACCCTTGGAGGCGGAGGAGGGAGAGAAGGAGCGCTTGTTTACCACACAGTCCTGGCGATGTTCTGTTCCCTTCTTTTTCTGGAAGCTGCATCAGATGGGGAGCTGATGGCAATAGGTTATTTCTGCACCGTGGTGTTGCTTGCCATGAGGAATCTTTACAAGTAGCTTCTTTTTCTTGTCCTCTCATGAAGAACATAAACTGCAGTAATTTTTTTTTAAAGTCTGACTTTTCCTGAGGGCTTTTGTAATCAACTTGTTGCAGTATCCTGTTGAATTTTAGCAATGACATGTCTTTATTTCAGGCTACTCTGTAGCATCCCTTAAATTCTGCGCTGTTTCACTTCCTTTGTCCTCCTACAGCACTTCTTGGCTTTCTCTGAGGGTTCATGTGGTGCCTTCTAGAAAAAGGGTTGGTTGAAATAGCATCACCCATCAGAGGCTGTTTTGTTCAAACAGTTTTGAAAGAAGTCCCTTTTGAGAAAATACATTTCCTTTGTGACATTCATGTCCATTGCCAAGGTTCTTAGGGAAGCTTTTGGTGTGATGGGTGGTCTTACACCGGCTGGTATTGTGGAGGCTGAAGAGTCTCTTAGCGTGCCACCAGTAAGACAAAGGTCCGTCCCAGTCCTCCTGGGTGACTGTCATTGCTGCCAGAGCACTGTCTGTGGTGAAGGGAGCAGAGTGCCTGTCTTGGCCGAGCTGCTGCTGAGCTCATGGTAGCTAGAAAAGGCAATGCAAAAGTTTCAGTGCATTTATATTCTCTGAAGCATTTTGTGTGCCTAGAACAGGCAGTTCCCAGTCTGTGGATTGTTGGAAGCTGGTCAGTGGGGAGTTGGGTTGTTGGAAGCTGGGGTAGCATCACTTACACTTTAAGTGACACATATGGTGACAGGTCCCTGTCAAAGGCACAGCGCTGGCTTGCACAGGTGGGCCTGGGCTCTGGTTTGCTGTAGCTGCTCTGGTGTGCCAGCATTCCTGTGTCAGATGCCTCTGCTGGAAGCTTGAGCTGGGAGCTGGAGGAGGTGGCAGCTTTTGAGCTCCTCCATGTAATTCACCTCAGATCACATCCTTGCTCTGTAGTTTGCTGATGATGTCTTTGAGTTCCTGGCCTGTATTTACTTCTGGCCATATGCTGTATTTCTGCAAAAAGCATGTTTCATTACAAACTGTTGCTTGTGTTCATTGTCCTGTGGCTTCTGCAGTGGAGGAGAATGACTCCCCCAGTTGCCTGGTGAAAGTCCTGGCACTCCCTGCTTTATGCTGGCTTTAGAGATCAATAAGAAAACACCTTTTCTGAGTGCTTGAAATAATGTACCATGTGTGACACTTCATTTTACTCTAGCGTCTGAGGTGGTTAGTCCCTCTTGTGGTACATTTTGGCAGAGTTTAACGAGGTTTATTTCTCCTAACTCAAGGCAAGTATGTTAAAGGAGTTTTTTTGCTACTTTCAGTGCAGCCTCGGAAAGCTTCTCTCTTTGGGTGTGATACATTCTTCAATAAGGGGGTGGAAGAAAGCTGCTTGTACTCCCTTGTCAAGCAAAAATGCTAGGTGGGAGTGGCTGTGAAGGACTCTCTTTCCCCTTAGGAACTTTCCAGCAGGCCTATCATTCCCAGCAAATAAAAGTTGTATCATAACTTGAACTATTTCCATCACACATGCACAGAAGGCAGCAACTCCCTTGCTCTTGAGACAGCCCTGAGGGGATTGATTAGAGAGCTGTGTCTCTTCTAGCCAGGTTATGCCACTGGCAAATTCACTTGTTCCTTCTACACAGTTTGGCTTCTTAACTCAGGAATGCATTGAACTGTTGGTTATGGATGGAAGGAAAATGTGTATTTACATGTTTTTGTTTGTGTAACATCTCTATCACCATGTGTACCTGTTTGTGGCAGACTATCCTGTCTGGCATTTCCAGGTACTTTGGTCATTTATAAAGGAATCATGCTGTCCCTCTGTTTTTCTTGTGCCTTCTGCTTAAGGCAGAAGCTTAGAAAGAAAAACACTGACAGCCTCCGAAAAACAAAAAGGATAGCTGTGCTTTCTCATGTTCCAGTTTACTATTACTAACCCCAGTGGCCTCTTCAGCCTTGTTCCTTAAGCCTCCTGAGAGGATGTTCTAGCCCTCAACTCTACTTTCTGCTCTTGAGCTCAACACTGGGTTATCTCCAGCTCTCCCTGGGCATGTGCACTGATAGCTGAAGTCATGGAAAACCTGAGGGAGGGGTGCTCCTAGAAATGACAGCTCATCTCAGCTTCTCTGGCTTTGAGGAACAGAAGCCTAAGTCTCCCTCGTTGTTTAAAAACCTTCAGGATCCTAGGGGTGTAGGCCAGGTCTCCTTCTGTCTCACTTGCTCATCCTGCCTTTCAGACCCTGAATGTGATTTTTTTTTTTGCCACAGCCAAGCTGAAATGAAATGAACAGTGTCACTGTAAAACCATCCCATTTTCCCATCCTTTTTGTATGTGCATTTTGACAGAGCTTTTCCCCAGGATGGTGACCGTCTTCCCAGTCTGTGTGAAATGTGCTTTTCCCTGCTACCCTGTGTCTGAAGCCAGGATGTGAAGGGAGAAATTAGGAATGGCAGGTGTGTGGAATGGAGATGAGGTGTTCTGTGTAGAGTGCCTCATTCCATCCCTCCCCACAGCACAGAAGCTGTTGGCTGCCAGGCCCTCTTGGCAGGCATCTGCCCCGTAGTAGCAGTTCTGCTGATGGACACTCTCTGCAGTGCTCCTTTCTGTCCTGCCTGCCAGCCTCCTCTGGTTGTGACTCAACAGCCTGAGACCCTGGGGAATGATTCAGGGAGTCCTACTAGGTCCTGTGTCCTGGCTGCTGACAGTAATAAAACTCTTGGCAAAATGAGCAGAAGGGTGATGACTATTTTCCACTCCTGTAATTTCATGGCCGAGTAAGAGGTGTGTTTTGAGGTGTGGGCATTTGGGTGTGACCAGCTTGGTTCATGTTTCTAGCCTGAGTTTCTTGTGCTGGTCAGGTGGTTATGACCCCAGTCCAAATTGGAAAACTGCTATGCAGCTCTGTAGGGCCAGAGTGCAATATGCTCAATATGGGACTGAAAGTGTCTCCAGCTCCGTAGAAGGATGCAAGCATGAATTGATGCCATGACATGCCAGCTGGGCTTTTCACGGAGTTACACACACACACAAATATATACATATATGTATATATATATGAGTATGTGTTTGTGTGTGTGTGTATTTCATGCATGCTTTTGATGCCAGTAGTGGTGGACATTATTGGAGGCAGGATACTAGTTTAATGGGATAAGAGAGGGCATCAGGAATTCTGTTCTGCAACAGTTGAGGGAAGGTCCTTGGCAGCTGTTTAAATTCATTTGGGTGCTGATCTACAGGCACTGTCTGCATGCAGCCAAGCAAATACACACTGTGCAACTCTGATTGATTGCCTGCATCCCTCTAGGCTACCATGGAACTGCCTCTCCTACCTGCTGAGGTGAGTGCACCCCAGAGAGGGAGTGTGGAGGATGTGGAGTGTAGCATGGCCTCTTAGGAGAGGTGGAAATGAGATGTGTGGGAGGTGCAGGAGAGGATGTTGCTCAGACCCACAGGTTGCTCCTGGTGGCGGTAATGAGGCTTCATAAAGAAAAGCTGAGGAAGAAGTCGGTGACATAAAATGTTTGGCATTGACCATTGTTTCTTATCTGTGGCTGGTGCCAGATCTGAATAGAAAAGGAGCAAAGTTCACTTGTTCAACCCAGGTTTTCTTTACTATTATAAGAAAGAAAGCAGCGTTGGGGAGCTGGGGCAGTGGGAAGAGTTGTAGGGGTGAGTACCTGTGCTTTGGTGAAATCTGTCCTTGTAGCTGTGTTGTGGAAGATGGACACTCTTAAGAAATGGAGTTGGGCTGAAATCTGCAGCATGTTTCCCAGATGTCTTTGCCACTGGAGAGGGGTAGGTTCAAAGGAAGAAACACCTTTTGCAGTTGCTGTGGGAGAAAGATCTGCTGTGCTGTACAAACAGATGAAGTGAAATGTGTGTGATACGTCACCCTGGAACACTTCTACTCCTATGGGAAAGAAGTGGACAGGAGAAAGATCAAGTAGATGATTACCGTTCTGCACTGTTGGCATTGCATGGTGGAATAACAGGTGTGTTTTGGAGTCTGGGCTGCATTTGGATCTTGCTGATCTTACTGGACTTTCTAGTCCCAGCCAGGAAAGTGCTGTACAGCTTGGTAGGTGCATCTCAGGAGTGCAATCAGCTCAATACAGACTGAAAGTAGTCCTTGGCAACTCTTTCGGTACAAGCATATGGCTTACCAGAGTATCTGGAGGATGAACAATGGATTAACTGGCTCATTCACTAATGAAATTCAGTTAAAACTGGGACCAAGAGTGGTTTGAAGTAGAAATTACTGTGGGAGGTAGGAATTACTGTGGGAGAGGTTTCTGTTTTGTCTGGAGTGGGTCGCTGACCTGTTATCTGCTAGAGTAGCAGCCACAATGCCTCTGTGGTTTTTAGGGAGTACTCTGACCCTCATTGTCCACCATGGTGCAACAATAAAGAAAATAAGGAGGAAGGATGGTTTTGGTCAAATTCATCTGCTATCAGAGCCAACTGGCAGATGGCAGCCATGCTGACATTTCTGACATGCCAGCCAGAGAGCAGGACTTTTGTAGTGTCTGACAAGGCAGGCGTGAATCATGACTTGTGAATGTCAGTATTTCTTCTTAGCTTTGGTGGAATCCAGAAGGGAGGAATTCGTATCCCACATCTCTCCCCCACACTGTCCTGGGAACAGAGATGGTTAGCTCCTTTTCTCCATGGTCACTGCAAGCTCCATGCAGAGCTCCCAGGGAGGTGGTGAGGAGCTGTGTGTGCCATCACAGGGGTGTTCACTTAGTGTGGAAGCCAGGCACATGGACACGTGGGAGCAGGAAAGACTCTCGTGGTTCTGTGTCAGATGCTGTGTGCAAGGAATGTGTGAATGGGAAAGTGTTGGGCTTCGTGGTTGTGGTTTTGGCTGTTGAAGCATAGAAAGGGTGAGTCCAGTCCTGTGTGGAAGTACCGCTTGCTGAGGAGTTGGCCTGTGGTTGGTTGCAGATTCCCCCTTGCTATGTGGAGTAGCCCTCTTCCATCTTTGCTGGGAGACTTGGCTAAAGGAGACAGGTCTGCTGGAGGTGAGGAGACATTTGGTGTGGTCTCCAATGTACCTTGTCCACTAGGAGGGTTTTTAAAAGGACATCTTGTTATTGGGAGGACCTCTTCCTATATTTGAGGAGGAGGAACTGTCAGGCTGGTTCCTGCACCTTTGAGTCCCAGATGTCTGGGGTTTTTTCCTTCTCCTGAGCAGGGAGAGAGTGCAAGTGTCTGGCTGAGCTCATGTTTGAGGAATGAGGCTGTGTTCAGCCTCAGAAATGGGCTCTGGAGAGCGAAACAAAAGCCTGTTGTGTCCATTGTGCACTCCCCAGGGCTTACCTCTGGTGTATGCAATGTGTCAGGAAATAAAAAGGGAACTTAAACCACTGTGCTCAGACGGGACAAAATCGTGGTTGCTGACTTCATTGGGCTGTTTGCCCTCAGGCACTGTGGAACTGTGGGTCCTGACTCACAGGTGTGCTGTTAGAAACCTGGGAGGAGGGAAGAACAGACAGTTGCAGAGGGAAACCTCTGCTTTCACTGGTGTCATGAGATTTGCTTTGGCTGCAACTGTCTCCATGTGGAAGAGAACCCCCTTGTAGAAAAAAGGGTTTTATTGTTTGCTACTTCATTGAAAATTTTAACAATCTTTTAAGAAAAAAAGAAAGGGGGGGGAAGCCAACTTAGATGAGAGCAGTGAGAGTGTCCAAAATAAATTATTGTAGTTACTTCAATGTGATTCTTATCAACAACACATTTACAACAAGGAAATAAGTGGGAAGGTGATTTCCACTGTGTATGAGGGCACAACTACTGTGGATCAGCAGTATCCTCATAATTTTTAACACTGGTAACCATGTGTGGTCAGCTCTGGTCCCCTCTCCCTGCATTATTCTGCCCTGGGCAGTCAGAGCTAGAACACTCTCTTGGCTGAGGTGAGTAATAGGAGGAATATCTTCTGTGCTAGAATTGACCTGGTTATTTCCAGCATGGATTTTAGAGTTTTTCTAAATTCTTCAAAAGCAAGAGAAAAGTTTTGTTTTCTGGGTTCCTCTATCCTCATCTATCCTAGAGGGACCTCATTTTCACAATCACTGTTGAAGATAGTGACTTGGCTTCTTTAGAAACTTTTGAGTGTGTTGTTCTTGGATTTTCCCTTGGGTATGTTTTGCTTTTAATACTTAAGGGCTTACTGAGAGTCTTAACCCACAAGCGAGCCATGCTGTGGACTGCTTTTCCCCTCCTGCTCACTAATGGCATTGGATAAATTGAAAGATGGATAATGAGTCTGCCCAGCAACGGAGAGCAAAGTGCTCTGCTGCTTTCTGCTGCGCTCAAAGAAGTCTGGATGCTGGGGATATGCCAGTTATGTTTTTAGATGCTCCTGAGGGAACAAGTATGGTTTCTCCCATCTCCCGAAGTGTTCTTGAGTCGTCTTGGTATTTGAGGGTTATTCCAGGGTAGAATGTGCTGCTGTAGAATATTTCTAGCCTTTAAATATTAACCTTTAAAATAACAGGAGATCAGATGAGATTATAATGGTTCCTTCTGACTTGAAAATTGACCTCTAAGGTGGATGGGGTGGTTGCGAGGAGGATTAAGTTTCAAAGTAATTTTAGGTTTTTCTTTATTGAAGCTTCTTCATAGAGTGCTAAGTTAATAGGAGGGTGGTTTGGTGGAGAAATCCCCTTCAGCATTTTCCTGCTTCCTTTGAAGTCCAGCTGTTTTGTGCTGTCATTTGTTAGAACCGTTAGAACCCTTTCCCACTTACTTTTCCTTGCCAGCTCCAGATGAAGTGGATGATTACGCTGTCATGGTTTAACCCCACCCAGCAATTATGTACCATGCAGCCACCCCTCCCTCATGCCCCTGCCCTGGTGGGATGGGGTGAAGAATCAGTAAAATAATATAATTAAAAGTTATGGATTGAGATAAGAACAATTTATCAATTGAACCAATGTAAAATATAATGATAGTAATAATTTTAATAATAACAATAGTAGTAATGAAAAGAGAGTGAGAGAGGAATAAACCCCAAGAAACACAAATGATGCAGAACATAACTCCATAGCCCATCCCCAGCAGGCCAGCTCCCTCGGGTTCATATCCTGAGCCTGACATTCTGTGGTATGACACATCCCTTTGGCCAGTTTGGATCAGCTCTCCTGGCTGTGTTCCTTCCCTTCTTCTGCACCTCCTTAATGGCAGAGTGTGGGAAACGGACAAGTCCTTGATCTAGAGTAAGCACTGCTTAGCAACAACCAAAACATGTTCGTTATCAACATTGTTCTCCTACTAAAAACCACAGCACTGTACCGGCTGCTAAGAGGAACACTAACTCTATGCCATCCAAAACCAGGACGTGCACTGAGACAGACTTGCCAAAGCTGCTGTACTGATTATGGCTCTGTACCCTTCATGGAGAGCTGCCCTTTGCCTGTGCCTTTGCTTGAAGCTGCAGAGGACCAGAGCAAGCCCAGCTCCACGAGCTACCGGCAGAGCCAGGTGTTTCAGGGAAGCTGTTGTTGGCATGGGGCTGGGGGATTTCTCTGGAGCTTAGTGGTGTGTGCTGTGGAACCAGGGACTTCTTCGTAGCTTGTCTCCTGCTGCCAGCCTTGGTGAAGGGCCAGCAAGTAATTGCCTGGAGGCAGCCCTTGCCTCCCGGTTGTTTTTTCACATGCTGGTGGCTCCCGGTGAAGTTTGCAGGCTGCTCCAGAAACAGCTGCGTAAATGGTTTTGCTGGAGTCATTAAAACGTGCTACACAAGGGCAGGGCGGAAGGGGGAGGAATGTTTTATTTTTGGCTGGAAGTTGTTTAATTTTACTGGAAGAACGATCCTTTTCGAGGCAGCCTTATGCAGTGTGGATTGAGCATTGTTTCCAGCAATGCTCCTATAGCAACAGGAGAGAGACAGCTCCTATGAACTTCGACTTACAGCTCTGGGAAATGAAATGTCATTTAATTGCCCTTGACTGTGCTTGATATTTGATCTGACTCTAATAAAGTGATTTTAGCTGTGGAGAGAAATATAACTCCTGAAATCATTCTGTGACCACTTCAGAACACCTCCAGAGACAATATTACTGGGGTATATATAAGGACTGATGGTCAGAAGAGATTTCTTGACCATTCCTGGTGCTGCTGCTAGGAAAGTGGGTATTTCCAGATGTGAGTGTTCCCACATGAGGATATTCTGTGTAGAAAGGGAGGCTCCTGAAGTTGTCACTGGCATCTGTGGCTGCCATGATGAGGTGAGAGCTGCTGTTGCCCCATTCCGTGTCTGCATGATGTTCCCTTTTCTGTCTGTGTGCTAGGGCACTGCAAAGTGCATCACCCCATTCCTGGTACTGCAGGTACCTTCTTCACTGCTGGCAGGGTCTGAGGTTTTCTCTGGCATGGCTGGCACCAGTTCTGAGCTAATCAGCAACAGGTCTGAAGCAGTAAGAATGTTAACCTTGGTTTCCACTGCCAAATCCCTTGTCAACTGGTTTTAAAATATCATTTTTGTGGAGCTCACATTGAGGCAGGCTGCCTGTGAAGGATGTGTGGGATTACTCCAGAGACTTGCTTTCCTTGTTTGCACCACAGAAAGTGAGAACAGGAACAACTCAGTCAAAACAAGTTTTGTACAAAAGCTAAAGCTAGTGTGGGTTTTTGTGCACCTCTTGTTTTGTGCTGTTTGCAGTCAGGTATCTTGGCCACAGGCAAGGCAGTGCTAAGAAGTAACTTGAAAACTTTGTGGTTTATGGCTTTGTGTTCTGCATTGGTCTTCCAGAAGACAGGACAGCTTGGCTGCTGGAGGATGGATGTTGAGGAGGGCAAATACACCCCTTCTCTCTGCTGGGAGAGGCACTTAATCTCTCTGTTATAACCTGCTCTTCTTTCTTTATTGGGGTGCTTTGTGGAGGCAGAGGATCTTTCAGGCAGCGAGATTATAGAACACCGTGTGATTGAGAGGCTAGAAATGTACCTTGTGATGGCACACAATTGCCTGCCCTCTCTTCCAAATACTGCTGCATATGTTTTTGACAGTGGGATTTTAAGCCCCATGATTTGTTTGTGAGTTTGATGCAGTAAAGATGACAGTGTGCCATGGGATATGCACCTGACGCTGTGAGGAGGTAGAAAATCTACTGGCTTTTAGCTGAGCACCTTTTCAATGTACAGATTTGTAGGGAACAGAACTGCACTGAAACTACAGCCAAATTTTGAGTGACTTTGTAGTAGCTACAATGCAGCACGTGTTTTTGGTCAGTCTTTGCCCTCAGCTCAAACCACTGTGTAAAAACCTAGCTCTTTGCAGAGTGTGAAAAAAATGGTTATCGCTGCTACATTGTTTGGAGAGCGCTTTGAATTCGTGTACAGAGTTGCCTGAATAGGCTTTGTGGAGGCTGGGAGGATTTCTGTCTTCCCAGGACTTTTAGTGCTTGTTGACTTGGTTTTGGTACTGGCATGGCTACAGGACAGGGAGGTTTTGTGAGCACTTTCTGAAAACACAGAGAACCCAGTGGCTTTGCTTCTGAGCGCTGGGCTCAAAATGAATGGGATGAATAGGAAAATAGTGAATAGGAAGGGATCAGGCAGAAAGCTGATTCGGCACAAAATGTTTTGTTTAGAAGTGTGGTTTAATGCTACTGGTAAATTCTCCAGTGCAGACAAAGCCCCGCTTAAAAAAAAAAAAAAAAAAAAGGAAAAGAAAACTCCAAACAAAAAGAATCCCACAATGCCCATGAGCAGAGTTGGGAAAATAGAATTTAAAATACTGATAGTAGGCTTCAGTGAAGAGTTTGCCTTGTCTGTTGGCTGACCTGACCTATCTGAACTATTGCTCCTTGTTGTGTCAAACTCTCCTTGCTATGAGCTCTCTACAAACACGGCCAGGCACTGATTTCTGCTGCTTCCAGTGAGAGAAAAGAGGAGGTTATTGTTCCTCTCCTCAGTTCAATGACTAGTGAAGTGGTTCCTGTGTATAAATAGTGTAAAGTGCTTCGGGATCCTTCAGGATAAAGGAGGCCTTGTGGGATACAAGAGGAGGTTGTTTGATGCAGAAGGAGTTTCCCTTGGTCACACAGTGGGTGCTGGTCTCTGCCTGCCTTCCAGCTCCTGATGGGGACTAGATGCTTGGAGGGACTGCTTGTTTCCTTGCTTACCCACATCTGGGAGCAGGAGACATGGACTTTCTCCTCACAGGTTGTGACTGACTGTGGGTGTTTTTTCAGGGAAGGACTTTTTGTTTGCTTTGTAGTGAAACGGTGCTGGGGTACAGACACACGGTCCCAGGCACGCTCGATCACTCTTATCTTTCTCTCTTATGCTTTGTTTTCTTAATGATTGTAAAATTGGTTTTATGCCAAGGTGCTTGTTATCCTCAAGGATCCTACAGCCAGGCATTTGACCCACTTTGACTAACCCACTTTGACTAACCCCCTCATAAAACACTTAATTTGCAGGTATGTGGGTGGTGCTGAACATGTAATCCTTGCTGAGTTGGAAATTTATGCTTATTGTAATTTATGCTTCAGCGAGCCCCTCCCCTGGGGAGTAAACAGTCTTGAAAATATGAGTGAAAGGTCTGAGTGCTCTTCTCTGGAGACACAGTCTTGTCTCAAAGAGCAAGTGACTGCTCAGGTGTATTAGGCATGCAGCTCCTCTCTGGATACCTGGCTCTTATCAAAATTAGCAGGAGTTTGGGGGCTGCATCTCTCTTGAGGGGTGTATTCAAAATGCAGCAGCTTGAGCCAGGGCAGAAGAAAGGAGGGACTTGGCAAGCATCCTGAGGGGTGACAGCAGGGCTGTCATGTGCCCATGGAGATGTTGCATAGACGCAGACTGTTGATATGAGATCCTCCCAGACTCCCAGAATGGGAATGGACTTATCCTCTCTCAGTTCTTTGGAAAAGTGCTCTCCCGGTCAAGAGGTAGGGTCAAGCAGGGTCTGCCAAAGATGTCAAGGAGGAGGGATTTTGACCAAAATCTGTTTATGTGCCTGCCTTCCCTCTCCGCCCCAAATTTAAATGACAATTCTTTAGAAGGAGCTTTTCCTCCTTGGTGGATGCCTGACTTGTGTTTTGCATTCTCCCCAGTCGTAGACACAAGTACTTTGACTTTGCAGCATGTTCTAACATGCTGAGATGGAAAGCAAAGCATTGAGCTTTGAGTCCTGGGTCAGCTTTCCCTTCTGAAAAGCCAGGAGTGTGGGAGCTGTGTGAAGCAGATGAATAAAGGGCAGGGCACTAGGACTGGTCTTGGAGAGTTTGGGCCCAGCCTCAGGAGAATTCTTAAGAACTATTGCTTGCCTTATAGGTGACTGTGCCTTTTCTCCTCTCCCTAGTTCCTCAGAAAGTTCCCTTATCTGACCTTTAATTAATGAAACCAAGGACTTTCTTTGGCCTGCTTTCCAGTGGCACAAGAAATGGAATTTCCACTTGTTTCTCTGAAGAGATGTTTTTGTGATCCAGAGGCTGTGTAGTAATGTGAATCATCAAATTTATGGCTCATATTGGCATCATTTTTCATAGGGAGTGGAAGCAGGGGTAATCCAAGCTGGTTATAAATGAAGGTGTGTTGTCCATACTGTGCTGGTTTGGGAATCCCTACCTTAGAAAAGCAGGGGAAAGAGGGGATGCTGGAGGCCGTTTTCCAGTACAGCAGACTTATGCAGCCTAGCTGCCTCCAGAGACATGACAAGCCATGGGATGACACGCCAAGGATAGAGGGATGGAGTGCTGGCGAGGGCCCTCAGCCTGTTGCTCTGCCATGTGCTGGATACACTGGAGGATATTTCTGAAAAGGTGAAGTGTCTCTGCACTGGTACACTCAGTGTGGGCAACAAGTGAGAGGAGTTGGAAGCCACTGTGCTGCTAGAAAGCCACAACCTACTTGGCATGACAATCTTGATGGGATGAATTCTGTGACTGGAGTGTGGCTATCAATGTGTACATGGCTTCATCAGAAGGGAGAGCTGAGGAAGGAGAGCGGGTGGGGTTGCCCATGACCAGGTTGAAAACTTGATCACTTCAAGGCATTAACACCAAGAAGGGCTTTGCACTGCACAGAAAGATTTTCCTGAGCTTTCTCATGGAGTTGTTTTCAGGCCTTTTGCACCAGAATGAGCTGTCATTTTGTGTACACAGCCTTGACAGAATTGATAGCAGCATTTACAGGATGCAGCTGTAAATACAAACCTGCTCTGACAGCTTCCTACCAGCAGAAGATGTTCATGCTTCCCACTGCTGCAGTTTAGCTCTTTCCTGTTATCCAGTGCATACTTTGCAGTTTAATCAAATGCATTCATAAGGTGTATTCTGAAATCATGTGCTCCCTACTTAAAGGACTTGATGGCAAAGCATATAATCATATATTGATTTTGGAATAGTCTTTGACATAGTTCATGATTCTCTGCATCTCTCTTCTTTTTTCCTTCAGCTTTCTGCTTTCCTATCCAGCAGCAGACTAGAGCTAGCAAGAAGAGGGAGAGTGGAAAAAAGCCTTTGAAGAGGACTGAACATTTGCACTGGTGCTGTCACCTGCTTTGGTGGTGAAAGGTGAGTGTGAAGACTGCTGATCCATGTTGGCTGTCAGTTTGGGGTGGATAATGGCACACAGTGTGAATTTGACCACTTTACCTGCAAGCTTTAGAATTCCTCTCCTGGGAAGGCTTTACTTAAATTACTTTTAGCTGCTTTCTGGCAGGCGATAAGCAGCTGGAGGCCCTTTCTGAGGATGTTCAGTGGGGTAGGTAAAGTGTCAGTGGTAATGTTCATCTTACAGAGAGGGAACTCAAGAGAGGTCATGCTTTTAAAGGCTGGAGTTTAGCCTTGATGAAGAATGTCAGTGAGTTTGCTGAAGATTAAAGTTATTGGCCCACGCCTGCACTGCACATACCAAGGGAGGAGCTTTGTTTTGAGGGTCTGCTTTGTTTGCTGATGGCTGCCAGGGTTATCTGGCCCAGCTCAGATAGTCTCTAGTGGAACATTTCTCTCCAGGCCAGCAGTGTGCTCACTGGTTACACTTCTGTTACAGCATAGGTGCAGTGGGATTTCCTGCAGCAAGTCTTTCTTGTGTGCTTTGGCGAACATGTTAGAAGTTATCTAAGTTGAGGTGTATGAGTTATCTGTGGAATAGTTGTCACTGATGTGTTGGATACCAGTTTGCTTGCTATCACTCAAAAATCAATACTTTTAAATAATGATGCTTTTAATGGCCTGGGAGCTATTAATTTTCTTTGGCATTGTCTTTTCCCCATCTGTCAGATGCTGCTTTAGGGCAGGTTGTGCAGAAAAAGCCTGCAGGCCTGGCTTTCTTTGCTGTCTAATTAAGTGCTGTTACTGTGCAAGTTGAGGCAAATGTACCAAGCAGTGTCTGGGATGACTAAATGAATGTCTATCCAGCAGGAGTGTATGTGTGTGCATGTCATATGTTTTTGGAGCTGGGCTGTGTGTGCATTCCTATATGTGCCTTTGGGTCTGCAAAGAAAAATACAGTGGTGTGGTGTGGAACATGCAGAGCAAATCCTGCCATTGAAATTTTAGGTTTCACAGTTGTCTGTGCAGTGCTTGTGTTCCCAGATGCTCAGCACCCAGAACTGGAGCCATACTGCCCAACTTCTGGTGAGTTCTTGTGGTCCAGTTTGTCCTAAGGGTTCAGTCGTGGTAGGATGAGAGCCCCAGAAAATCAGACCATAGAATGGTTTCATGTTTGATGTGATCCCAGCCTTGCCTGGCAGTCATGCACTGTGTATTCTTATCCTCTTAGGAGGTTGTGGCTTGCAGTCACACAGGACAGGATGAGCTCACTCTTTATCTTTTTTATCTTTTTGAGATGTTTGCATAAGTTCCTTCTTGCTTCACTGTTATTCCACTGTTATTCATGGTTACTCATATACTTCATTGTTAGCATCTCTCAATCTCTGATGTATTTGAACCAGCAAGGCTCATAAATTATTGCCAAAATTGCTTTACCAGGCATTCCTTTCATTATAAGTATGTATTCTACTAATCATGAAAGAGGTTATTCCAGTTCACTGGCTGAAATAGTCTTCGCTGGCAAAAGCACTTTTGAGTCCGTGAAATCCTCTTGCTGTCAGGCTTTTGCCAATTTGCCAGTCACCTGGAGCCTGTCATGCTTCTCAGCTGGCATTCCTCCATCAGCAGAGTTTCTCAGTGCAGATCCTCATAAATTTACTGGGTTTAGAGAAGAATGATGGTCTTGCACTGGGGAGGAAGAGAGAGGCAAGGGTCAGACTGAGGGACTTGCCCAAGTCTATTCACAAAGTCTGTGTCAGAGTGGGAAGCTGGATTCAAGCTGTTCAACTCCCACTTTCTTGAATTAATCTTCAGACTGTTATCCTTCCCTTTCATCTACAGGTTCTGTCACTTGATTTTCCTCTCAGCTTAATGCATTTTGTTTTCCCTAGAGAATTATTTCTCTCTGTCATTTCTGTTGCAGTGTGTGTGGGTATAGTAGGAACCTCTTGTTGATTCTCGTGACTTTCATAAAAATACTTCTTTCCATGGTGTGACTACATTTCACAGCCTATATTCCTTGATTGCTTGCTGAAATTTAACTTGCTGATGAAGCTACTGTATCTTGGACTGGACCAACTAAACTTCATTATGGAAGTACTTTTAGTCTTCTAACCACTTTGTCAGTTAGCAAAGTACTTTCCATTATGAAGCTCATGTTTAATTAATATGGTTTTATGTATTTGTAAATATACCCCTGTGGCAGAGCTTGCCATTTCCTGTTCATCAGAGAGCTCATGTGTAATTATTGATAATGATTCAGAACAGGTTTTTGCCTCAGTGTTTAAAATAGAACAGAAGTGTGTGTGTTAATTACTGTTGCTGCTTCTTGTCCGGTTTCAAGAGTGATTCATATCAGTTCTGAGGATTTGTTTCAAGGATGACTGAAGGCAAGAGACCCTGGCTATGTCAGTATATTCAGGATGAGGCCCCCATATTCATCCTGGTGCTGTGACACTGATCAACACCTCTGTGCTTTTTGGGACCATGAGCTTCAGAGCCTGAAGTGACCCTAAGCCTGGGAAGCAGATTGTGGTTCCCCTCTCCCGCTGCTGGGGCTCCTTGGGAAAAACACTTCACTGTGGTCTCCTGCCCTCTCTTCCTTTGCCTGAAGACCAGGATAGTTCCCTGAAGCCTGAGCCTGTCTGCAGGTGATGGGAGGCAGCAGATCACCCTGTGTGAGGCAAGGAGCATGGAACAGGACTTCCAAAAAGAGGGTTTGGAGAGCTGCCTTTCCCTGAATAGTTGGCTGGGTGAGTCATTAAGCATGCAGAGGCAGCCAGTGCCATCAGCTCTGCTCCTGGCTAGGAAGGATAGATCAAACAGGAGACAGCCCTGATTGCTTTCTGATTCATGGTCTGCCATCCCTGGTGATTCACCCTGCTTTATAAACCTGCAGCTGTTCCCTGCCAGCTTTCTGGAAACAGGCATATCCTCTCCTGCCAACAGCAAAGCCAGGCTGCCTGAAAGGCCTGTACCCAGTGCTGGGTGGAGCAGGACCTGCAGTCCTGAGGGAGATTTCAGACTGTCTGTCATCTGATACAAGTGCAGTCTCAGCTGTGCATCTGCCCAGTCCTCACCTCAGGTCCATCTTGTCGTCCTAGACAAGATGGAGCCGTGACTGGGATTTCTGAGCTCTTGGATCAGAAGGAAGGACAAGTTAGTATCCCTCACTAGGGCCCAGCACCTGCTCTATGGCAATATGTAGAGGATAGATGGACAGACGGATGGAAGGAATGAAGGAAGGAAGATTGGTTCCTAAAATCCTCGGGAGCGAGAGGGAAACTTGGCCAAGGAGCCTAAGGACAGAAAGGATGGTTATCATCCGCTGGTCAGTGTATGCAAGCCTGCAGTGCACGTTCCTCTACATACAGCTCTGATACTAGAAGGGGTGGCCAGAAGGCCTGTTACTGGAAGGCATCTCTCAGATCTGGGCTGAGGTGCCTGTTCTGAGTTGTGCAGGTGTGTGTGGCTGCCTTGCTGTTGCCATTCTTGTTCTGTGGCTTAATGAAGCCTCTGGGAACTGTAAATCTGTCACCTTCCATGCATGTTGTGTTCTTGGGGCGTCTTCTCATGGAGGATTTGCAAGCCTGGTCAGTGCATACAGTACCAGCAGAATCCATTCCTTCCCAGAGCCTGGGGCCCTTTTGTGCTGCAACATGGTAATTAATCTGAGCATTGCTGGAGATTCTGATCTCTTCTGGAGATAACTCTGAAGGGTTGTTCTCCTTGATCTGTGCCACCATCTCAGAGCTGCTGCCTTTGCCATTGAAGCAGCATTCTGCTTCCAACTGCTGTTGCCAGATATTGCTCTGGAGAAAAATGTTTTGTTGTGAAATGGCGACGGGGATGGGCATGGGTGGGACTGTTGGCATGTTCACACTCTTGATCTCCTTGTTAGCTTCATTTGTTAGTTTCTAAAGCATGGGCCTGGCTGGGGCTTTTGAGTGGGCTGGCATGAAGGAAATAGTTTCCTGCAAATAAAATACAATTATGCTGCAGAATGGGCAACTGCTGTTCCCAGCCTTGGTTCATCTGGCTCTAAAGCCAGACATTAGAAGTGTGGTGGCAAAGATAATGCTGCTATCACCTGATGTGCAGCCTGGCTGTGTGTACCTGTTTCTCACTTTCTTTGCTGTCAGGTGTTCTGCCAAGGTAGATGAGTCTGTACTGCGTGGCTGGGTGCAGCTGCAGTGGATCCCTGGAGGGAGCTTGCATCACTTTTATGAAGAAGTTTTGTATTTTAACTAAGCATGAACTCCATGCCTCTGGAAAAATGTAAAGGCTGTTTGCCTGCCTGCTTCCAGGGAAATTGCTGGTTTAGGAAAACATTGCACTCTGATGTTGGTGCACAGTGTTTGCATCATTCCTTGCTGGCTGGTGTGGGAGGAAAGAGATG
This sequence comes from Irena cyanogastra, assembly GCA_013397155.1. Classification (NCBI taxonomy): domain Eukaryota; kingdom Metazoa; phylum Chordata; class Aves; order Passeriformes; family Irenidae; genus Irena; species Irena cyanogastra. The sequence goes on along the minus strand of VWZV01011962.1, from coordinate 741,424 downwards.
ATTTTTTAATTGAATGCAAGTGGTGAGGATTTGGTTGCACTTCTGCATCCTGCCTCACACAGGTGATACTGGCAGTGATACTCTGGGCAGTGCTTTTGTCCTGTCTGCCTAGTCTAGCAGTGATGAGATTATTTTTTTGAGATATTCAAACTTAGAGATGTGAACAACTGGCAGTGAAATAACATGAAGCTGTGCTTGCTGCAGACCCACTGCTGAGAAATGTGCTCCAGGATGTAGCAGATCTGTAACACTGCACTGGGACTAGCTCACAACAAAATCCCATTCTTTACATATCTGCAGGGGCATTTTATGCTGTCAGACCATCTGAAGCCAGGGGTTGAGTTTCTTCCTCTTAGTAGCTGGGACAGTCTCTTAGTACCCTGGGGGACAGTTAGCCAGTGAGAAGGGCCGTGGAAAGTAAGCAGTGAAGAGAAGAAGAGAATTAATTACTCCAACAGACTGCTGGGGTTCAAAAAGGATAGGGCATCTGAACATGTAACAAGTGTGTTCCCAGTTACAGTTGTAAAGATCAAAAATAGCCCAAACTTAGAGAAGGATCTATTTAAGGCAGTTGTAACTAATGCCAGTGAGAAAGTAATATTATTTGGAGACAGATTATTCCATAAATATCGGAGACCAAGGTTTCTGTTGCCACCTTCAGAACAGTAGCTACAGGCTGCAGTCAGGAGCCAGACTGAGATTTTCTGGAGAACAGGCCTGGGATTCTGCAAGGTCTTGTGTGTAGGTTACCCAAATGGATACGAGAGCTCTTTATCTGAGCGAACACTGTCCTGTGTCCCTGAAGTCAGCTGAATGGCTTGTTCACCAGCTTACTTCAGCAAAAGATTGCAAGTGTTAGATCTTGTAGGAGGAGGGTAGTAATGGTGGCCTTCTGGGAGAAGTGGTGTGATGGCTGACTCACTCAAGCTTTTCTGGTTTTGTTGTTTTTTTTTTAGGAACTTGGTGAACCAGAAAGATGCGTGAGTATACAGAAAAGAAAGAAACATGTGGGACCATCTGTCTGAAGTACCTTCTCTTCATCTTCAACTTCTTTTTCTGGGTAAGAAAACTCAGTCTGTGTCAGAGGCAATGAGATGGCACTGCAATTTTGGTGTCAGGAGTGCAGAAATCTTGGGCGTAATGAAGTCTTTGGGGAGAAGTGCTGACATCAGTAGGACACGGCTTTTGTCCTGTTGGGTGAAATGTCACCCCTCGGGCTTGGCTGCCCAGGCTCCAGAAGTTATGGTTTGACACTGTGGCTGTTTCTAGGTCGTGTTACCAAATATAGAAAATTACAGGAAGCCTGAAAATAAGCCTTGATTTTTCACCTGGTTTACTTTTTCCAGGAGCCTAAGGGCTCCACTGTCTTGCCATTCCTCCTCTCAAAATGGAAGAGGGAGTTCTGGCAGATGACACACACCTTCTTGCAGCTGATCCACTTTAGAGCTTCTTAGAGTCATACTTTCCACCAGGAAAGTTACTGATGCCAAAGGATTGTGTTTTACTTCAGTGCATGGGACAGAGCAATGGAGTGTCCAGGACAGACCTTTAAGGAAAACTGTTTGAGTGTACCAGAAGCTGCCTAAAACCCTCTGGAAGCTGAAGGCTTACAAGAAGAGAGGAGACTGCTAGAGTTGTAATTGGGTCATCTGTGTTCACTTGCTACAAGGGTTAAAGTTTAGCCAGCCAGGCCAGTCATACAGATTTAACATGTTTTATTTGCCCAAAACCCAGTGTGGCTACATTTGGGAAGAGTCTGGTCTGAGTATGAACTTCTGTACACGAGTAGATGGTTTAGATAGCTTCCATCTCAGGCTGCCTGGGGTGTTGAACTGGGCATCTTGAAGCTCAGGACCTGCTCCAGTCCCAGTGAGTCCATCCTTCAGTGTAGGTCGTGTTTGGCTAGCTGATGGAGCTGTGGTACATCCTGCTGTCCCTTCCCTGTCCAGTAGCTCTGGGAGGTGAGGAAGTTCGTGCCTCAGACACCCTTCATTTGCTTGCTTCTCTCTCTCCCCAGCTGGCTGGCGGGGCCGTGATGGCAGTGGGTACCTGGACCCTGGCTGAGAAGAGTGACTACATCAGCCTGCTCTCCTCCAGCACATACTCTGCAACTGCTTATATCCTGGTGGTGGCTGGGGTGGTGGTCATGGTCACTGGCATCCTTGGGTGCTGTGCCACCTTCAAAGAGCGGCGGAATTTGCTAAGAGTGGTGAGTTCTGCTTGATTGTTTTATTTAGGGGAAGCATCTTGGTTGTGTTGTGCACCAGCCTTATTTGTTTGTCCTAGAGCAAATATCACTAAGGTCTCCAGCTCCTGACAGCAGTGCTGTCCATGTCGCAGGGGACAGGAGCATTTTCTTTCATCCACACAAAGAATGTGCTGCATGGTTCAAGAGTAAAAAGTATAGCTGTAATACCTATGCTTTGTGTGAGAACATCTATTTGAAGCTATACAAAACAAAATCTTGTGGCTTTGGTCTCTTCCTTCTTCCTTGCCCATTCTATATTCTGTTTTGGAAAATGGGAAGAGGGAGGAAAATATGAGAGACCTGTAACAGAAGTAGCTTTTAATGACATTAGGTTCAAGCCAGATTAATACACCTTTTCACTTGGTTGTCAAATATCAGAACATTTCCAATATTTTCTTCAGTTGCAAAAAAATACTTTGGACTTGCTTCCACAAAAAAGAGCCATACTATTTTGATAATCTGCTGCTTCTTTTACAGCTTTCTCTGTGTTACTTCCTGAGCTCTCTGCTCACCCACCTACACTGAAGTTTTTTACCAGCCCTGAGGTTTCTATTTTGCTTGCTTCCTGTCAATTCTCCCTTTCAGTCTGGTGTGTGGCAGCAGTCTCTTTTAGTGTCTGGGCTGTAGTGGTGAGTGCAGTGACTGAAATAACAATCAGTGGCTCTTGGCTTTCACAGGTACAGAAAAAAATACTTCAGCCACCAGCTCCTCCCCTTGCAAATCCTCGTTCACCTGACCGACCCCATTTCTCCTCTTCAGTTTGGACAGAGGAGCAGAAATAAGTGTTATGAGCAAGCCTGATGGTTCACTGCTATGCAGACCTGCTAATCCCTGTGAGAGGCAGAGTAGGGCCAGATAAAGAGAATAAAATATAGAGGGAGACACAGTGAGTGCTTTGCTAATGCTCGTTCAGTGGGTTCCTGGTCTGTAGCAGTTGGTTTTGGCCTTGCTTCACTGATTCTCCATGCCAAAGAGATCTTCCTTTGTCCTTTTCCCTCAGCCAGAAGCTACTTATGAAAATCCAGTGGAGTTTTCATTGTTATTCTGCCATAGAAAATTAATAATTGTCTCTTGGGAATAAAAGGTCACTCTGTCTCCTTACACCACACGTCCTTTCAGAGTGGCTGGTTGTGACAGACCTATTGTCTCTTCTTGCTCATGCTCTGCTTTGGTTGCCTTGAGTAATCTGAGACAGGGCTGTGCTTGCCAGGGCTGGGTGAGCCTGGCTAGGGGCCTCTGCCAGCTCTGAGCTCAGACAGTAATCCTGACAGCTTCACAGTCACCCCAGGGGCTGTGCCAGCCGGTCCCATTTTCCCTCTGTACAAGAGACCCATGTAAGTATGGGAGCAGTAGAAGCAGCACAGAGCTGTGCTCTCCCCAGTGCTGCCTTGATGCTTTTAAAAATCAATTACTGACAGCTTTGGATGCTGTTCGTAAAATACATATCTGGTTTTTAGCTTATTTTTCTCTTGGAAAGTTGGGAAGTTGTCAATTTTTTTCCTGCCTTGTATGTAACTGAGTTTTATGAGCCCACTTAAGGCTTTTCATAGTATTGCATTGCTCATCACTCACAGCTGTGCTACTTTTTTGTTATATCTTACTGGCTGTCCTTAGCCATGTGCTGTGCTGAGGGTTGGGCAGCAGAGGTGGAGTTTCTCTGGCTCCATGAGCAGGCATGGCAGTGGATCTGCAGCCTGGCTGGCTGTGATGCTGCAGTCCAGCTCTTTACAAGGACACAGACCACTGTTACATCTTACTTCAGTCAAAATTCAGCAGGAGTCCCAGGGAAAGACCTGTCAAATAGGAGACCTTATAAAGAGAGAAGGTGACTTTTTCAGGCCTGGCCCCTCACACTGCCTTTTCTAGTCAGCTACCTTGGACAGGGAGAAGGGAACACACATGGATTAGGATTTCTGTTCCTGCTGCATTTCAGCCTGGAACCCTCCCACTGAAGTGAGGTTGCTGATTTGGGAGTATCGTTGCTATCTATGACTTTGTCAGGTAGTAGAAAGATGTCTCCAGATAGTTATTTGGGTTGTAGGTGGGTTGAACCATTTTCTGTGTTACTCAGAGAAAACACAGTTAATGTTTGGGTACCTCACTCGAAACTGGATGGAATTTGGACTCTGTAGATCTTGAGGAGACACCCAGTAGCCCTGACTCAGTCTTGGAGCCAGAGCCAGGGTAAATTTTGCTTAAAACCCACCCAGGTCCAGGCAAGTGTGTGCTAGAGAGCTTCTGGTGATCACACATTTCTGACTTGGGAAACAAGTAGGGCATGTCCCTACAGTTCCATGCCAGAGCTGGCCTACTGCTCCCATAGCAGACCTCAAAGAAAGCCCTGCAGCTACAGCTGAAGAGCAGGGAGAGCAGCCCTGTGCTCTGTGTGTGTCCAGAGTGAAAGCTGCTGCTCTCCTATATCAGCATGATACTTAGAAGTGGCCCTGAGGGAATGATGAGAGTAAGATAATGGTGGAGTGTATGAGCAGAGACAGGCTGGGTTCATGGGTGGTAGATGCACTAACCTCCCTCACAAGGTTTTACTTGTGACTCAGATTTGTTAAGGTCTGCTGGATACGTGTTTGTTTCTATCCACTGTAAGCCAGCACAGCGAGCAGAGAGCTTGTGGTGACATAACTTTAGCTCTACCTGAATGCATCTGACATTACACAGAGCAAGGAAAAATAAATAGGCTTTCCAGTCCATTGGTTGTTCTCAGCATCCTGCCATCCTCCTGCCCCTCCTTGGCAGAGAAATGATGTCAGGTCAGCTAAGGCCTAACAAGGTCCCAACAAAAGAGAGCCAGCAGTTGTGTCAAGGTCTGCCAACTCTTTCTTGCCCTTTTTCAACCTCCTGGGGGTGTTGGGAGCAGCCTTTAGCTATCCTGCACTCCAGTGTGTGACTCATTGCCCTGGGATGAATGGGTACCTTGTACAGGGCTGCAGAGATGGTCAGGGAGGGTCTCCCTGTGAGGGAGAGCCTGGGGCAGGGGAGTGAAAGGACGAGATTGTGTGCTTAGATTAAAGCCCGGTCTGCAGATAAAACCCAGCTGTCCTTCCTTTGCAGCTGCTGAAGCCCAGCAGGGGTGAAGGAGGAAGCCTGAGCGTTTGTGTCATTTTACTCCTGCAGGAGGGGCTGGGACGTACCTAGTGAAAAGAGCCCACAGTGTGGGTGTAACCTTTGTGCAACAGAAGGCATCCTTGCTGTGTCCAGATCTTCACTGTCCTTTTTTGTGCAGGTTTGATGTCCACTTACATTTGTAGGGAGCCATTTGCTTCGTCTCGTGGTAACAGACCTTCCTTAAGGTTGAGAGTAAAACAGAAAATGGGAGATGTTTTGTTTGTTCTGTCCTGGAGAAGCCAGCTCTTACAGGAACTTAGCTTGAGGTCCATGTTATGGCTGGAACTGAGAGCTCTTCAGCTTTATCTACAGGAAGATTAATTTAACAGCAGTCACAGAACAGCCTGGATTTGTAAAGAAACTGTTCATTGCTGACCATGAGCAAGGCAGGGGCTGTTTGTCAGGAGGGGGGTTCTCCCTGAAATGCTGTCATGGACCCTAAGCAGGAAATGGATGCACCACCCTTGCTCTCCAGGCCTGCCTAGTCCTTTTAATCTGCTGCACATATTCCTCGTGGGTTTGGCTTTCTTACTTGTTCGTGAGCACGGCTCCCAAACAGTTTTCTGTCCTGCCCATTTGATTCTCCTTGTGGTAAGCAGGGCTTACCTTTTTCACTTCATTGCCACTAAGCCCTTTTAGGAATAAGTCGTGTTCTCCTATTAGTCTTCTGAGAGTTCTTCTCACTTTGGTTTTGAGATGTAGAGCCCATCTAGACCCCAATTCAGGAGCCCATACAGTCCCAGTGCTGAGTGTGAATCAGTGCTGAAGTCTGTCCACTTCAACAGTACCCCTCAGCCTGTGGCTGAGCCCTGCAGAAGTCACTTGGAGCACAAATGATGCTTTATGCTTAGCTGCTGTGCTGTATATTTGGTGAAATGGGCCTTCTCTGGCTTTATTGAGTCATCTTTATAACATACATTGCTCCTTAGTGACTTGGTGAAATGCCCTAAACAATGTCAAAAAAAGCAAAAGTTTGAATTTTTTTTGTATTGATGTCAGAATCAGATACTTTCTATGATACTGGGTATAGTTATTAGGTTATCTGGCAACCACTTTCTTTTGTACAGTGGTCTTATCTTGGTTGCCTGCACTTCTCCATTCCCCATATCCCTCTGGCTCTGTGAGTTAAACTCATGCTTGGTGCTGCTTGTCTTCAGTTATTCTGTGGTTTGGTGATTTTTTTTATTAATCTGTGGGATTATTCCTTTCCTACCGTACTGAAGTCTTAATCCCAGCCCCTGGTTTTGAGCACTGGTGCAGAAAAGCATCGATGAAGACAGAGTCAGGCATTTTACCAGGTAAAGAAAAGCTGCCTCCTGGCATCTCCTTCTGTTCTAATGTCTTTTCCCCATTATTTTACAGTACTTCATATTGTTGCTATGCATCTTTCTCCTGGAGATCATTGCAGGAATCCTGGCCTATATCTACTACCAGCAGGTGAGTGGACATTAGTCCTTGGAGATTCAAACAAGGGAGAGAGAACAGCTCGTTATCATCCCATTTCTCCAGCCAAAATTTGGCCTGGATGCTTGGGACATAGGTCTGTTTGTGGTTCACCTACTCACTCCCCTCCATATACAAAAGACCTTGGATTATTTACTGGTTTTGACGACGTGGTGGTCATTACTCCAAGGGGCTGCTCAGCCCTGCTGCTCAACTCCTTCCTGTGGTGCACTGTGTGCCCTGTTTTTCTGCAGACCATTGTAGTATGACAGTTTTTGAGGCTGTGTAGGTCTAGGAACTCTGCTAAAAGCCTTCAAGGCATAGTGCAAGCAACTGAAGTCATGTTAGTGCCACTTCAGCATGTTCAGGACACAGGAACAGTACCTGCTGCATCCGGCAAAGGTAATGAATGGACCAGCTGAGAGGTCCTTTCAGGTCAAGAACTTTTTGAGAGCTTTACTTGAGCAGCACAGCTGAGGGCTAGAGACACAGGACAGGCTCCCAACAGCTGCAGGTGTGGCTTGGCACTTCTTGCAGTTGCCAAGAGCAGAGCTTAATTCATCACTTTGCTTTCAAAGGGAATTTAACCAGCAAGGCACAAACAGCCTGCAAAGTTGCTCTCATGTCTGGAAATTGATTGGAAGTGGCAAATTAGGATTGTTATCAAATGGCTGTCTGAAAAGCAGCTGAACATCCCATCTTGTTGACTTCACTGCCAGGACTCCTTCCCATTCCGTTTTCTCTTGGACCTTCTGTGCTTTGCCTTGGATGGGCACTGGTAGTTTGCAAGGAGCCAAAGAACTGTACTGGCTCCTGCCAGGAGGGATCTGGAGTATGAATGTGCATATTTCACAGGAAAAGATCAATCTTGGCATGCATGGCAGCAAGCCAGGATCTGTCCATCCATCTGTGCAAAGGCATGAGGTTCATGTGTGACAATGGATGAAGAGGAACTGATCCCTGGGTTGAAATAAGGGACAGCATATTCAGAACTGTACCCTTGAGTGCTTTAGATCACTTGAGTGCATCTCTGATCAACAGCTGCACATCCCTTTGCCCTCTGGCTGATAAATCCCGGTTCTGTCTTGGTTGCAGGCTGCTTGCTCTGTTTGCCACTGTTTTAATTTCAGCCCTTGCTTTGGTGTCTAAGGCTTGCATGTGTGTGTCTAAACTGGTTCTTTATCTCTGTTCCATGCTGCAGTTCTTCCCCGTGAGCCCGCAGGTAACTGCTTTTCTCCCAAGTAATAATTCTGCTAATGGACTCTCCTGTTTATTTGCCTCTGCTTTCCAGTTGCTGAACCTTTTCCTTTCTTTCTATTGTGCTAAGTCCTTTGCATTTCCATAGAGCTTCCCAGCCCAAGATCTCAAAGCATTTTGCAAATATTAATGAATGATGCCTCATATCATCTCTGTGAGGTTGGTGTTGTCCCCCTCTGACACATGGGATTGGAGAAAGCAGTGTTTCAAAGGGAGAATAAACTCCAGACTGTATTTTGCACGGTTTAGCATAACCAGATATTTGACCTCTCATTTACTACTTACTGTGTAGAAAAAAAGGTACATAAAGAGGTTGCTCAGCTGTTTATTCCATTGACTCCATCTAAAATGCATGTTGGTATTGTTTATATTGGTATAGGAAACTTGGAATTTCAAAGGTGTTGGATTAAAGGAGTATTGCTGCATGAACCAGTATGAAAAAAAAAAAACAAAAAACAACCAGATGCAACTAGGATAACAAAAAAAAGGATGTGGCTCTTTGGCACTTCTTGGCTGTCACCAAAGGGTGAGAAGAATTCAGCTAGATTAAAAGAGTCTCCATAGAAATAAGTGTTTGAATCCAATCACTTGAACATGCCAGTGGTTTATGATGATGCTTTCAGAACTTCTGCTCTTGCAAAATCGCACTTTGTCTCTCTATTATCAGGAAAGGCCTTGCAGTGATTTTTGCAATCACACACTTAATTCCCTCCTGTGGCATCCTTTTTCAAGATGATACAAGAGCTGTTTGGTCTATGTGGCTTCAGTCAATCGTGCCAAGGACTCTTGATTTCTTCCTGCTCCTGGACAAAGTGATTTGTATTTTTTTACAGGCTTTAGAGGGAGAAGGCTGCACATGGTCTCATAGACATATTCATGTTTAAGCAGGCACACTTTTGTATTCCCTTTCATTGCAGGCATGTCTTGGCAATCTTGCACATTCAAGGTGAGAAGCCATGTGGGGATGTGTAACACAGGTTGAAATTTGATCCCAAAGCACCTCCCTGTAGTTGTTAAAACAGAGGTCTGATCTGTAATCATTTGGAAATAAGCCTGTCCAGTCCATCCTCAGAGAACTATCTTGAAGGAAGCTGTAGCTTCCACTAGGTTCTCCATTCTCCTCTGGGAGCAAAAGCAATGGAATGTATGCAGGGCTTTGGGTTGTTGTGAGGAGTAAGTTTGCCTTGTGATTTTATCCCATTTGTCTCTTCCATTCAGCTGAGCCTGGAGCTGAAACAAAATTTGAAGAACACCATGACCCAGAAGTACCGGAGGGAGGGGGAAGAGAGTGTTACCAGTGCAGTGGACAAACTGCAGCAGGAGGTGGGTGTCTCTGAAGGCAGAGAGAGTTAATGCAACTTCAGGGCTTAAAACCAAGCACACAAAAGGCATCTCTTGACATCCAACCTACAGGTATTTCTTCTGTAAGCTGAGTGTATTTTCTGATTCAAGACAAAGTTGGGTGAAGTGCAAGGCCCAAGCCATGCAACTGGCAGAATTTCGTGGTGTGATCACTGAACTGCATGACCAGTAGCACTGGGGAAATGATATCTGAACTGCTCCCAGTGAACTGAAGCTGCCAAGTCACTCTGACAGCTGCTTCTGCTTTCCCAGATCAAAGCTTTGGAGAAATTGCTGACATTTTTTCATTAAGCTTTTCAGTACTCTAGAGAGCAAGATGTAATGAAAGAAGAGCTCTCCGGCCACTGTTGTTTGCTGTGCCTGGCTCAGGGGTGGTTCAGGTTAGGGCTGCCACAATTCTGACAGGTTTTCCCACAGAAACAGCCTTTGTGCATAGGCACTTTCAAAGCACAAGGCCTGCTCTTTGCTTAGTGCCATAGCAGGTGCATTTGCAATGGTGACTGGTAATTAAACTTATCCTGTTGCCATCATTAACATGCAGTTATGAGCTGAGGCAGATGCAGGTGCACTCTAGTTAAGTTTGTCCCAGCAGTAAACAAAAGTCACAGCTGCTGAAGGATGGATGAACTCGATATTTAAATAGCCATTTGGGGAACTCTTAACACAAAAGTCACTAATAATTATAAAAACACCAAACCCATGAAATAGGTGGAGTGTCTGCAAAGGAGGGCGAAGCCCAGGGCTTGATGTGGGAGGCTGGAGAGAGACAAAGGTTGCAGTGCTTGCAGGCTCAGCCTTTGCTCTCTGTGTGTGCAGTTCAAGTGCTGTGGGAGCAACAACTACACGGACTGGGCCGACAGCCTGTGGATCAAATCTCCAGAAGCCAGTGGGAGGAAAGTCCCGGACAGCTGCTGTAAGACGATCACTGACATGTGTGGCAGAAGAGACCATCCTTCCAACATCTACAAGGAGGTAAAGAGCAGAAGGGCTTCAGAGCCGCCTGTCACAAAGAGTGTAAAGGAGGTGGGCAGGGAATAGCAGTGTTGGGTTATTCTGCAAACTGTCAGTAGGCTTCAAAGTCAGTAGCATTCCTTGGAATTTATTTCTTTAGCTGAGTGTTCAGCTCTGTAGACTGTTATTTAATATGTAGATACAGAGGAAAATAATTTATTATGTTTGTTACCACTGGGTGCATTAATTATGCGGGAAAGCAGGAGAGGTTGTTAGTTCTCTCAAGAAATTTGGATGCAAGTGTTACATTTTACACAGCTTGCTGTGGTTGGAATTACTCCACGAGGTGCAAATGGAGATACTTCTGGTCTTTGATTGAAAGTTACAAGGCAGAGTCAGACAGAGCCTGGCTTTTCAGGTTCATACCAAAACTCAATAACCAAACTGTAATAAATAGCAGTGGGAAGAATTTACTCTTAAAAGGCTTCAGTTATGTTAGGGTTGCTGGTTCTGGATGCACTTAGCAGCATTTCCTTGGCCTTTTGGCCTCACAGGAATAAACATCCCCTCCAGGCAGGGGCTAGGCAGTGAGTGAATGAATCTTTCTCCATATACCTGAGAGAAGAATGACACACTGTGTATGATGTGGTCAGTTCTTCTGCATTTCTTCTGCACTGCCAGCAGCTACCTTGGGTTTGTTCAGAGGTTTCTGAGCAATACCAGGCATGATGCAGTTCACAGTTCACATCATCTGCTTAGCTTTTCCAGAGATATTGGGGGAAGAGATTGCTCACAGACACCACTTTTTAAAGTGCTGCTTTCAAGGGTCGCAAACATTGGATTAAAATGAACAAGAGGTTAAAATGAAGCTGTTTTTCCATGTCTCTCCTTTCACCCTGCAGAGTGGTTGCATTACCAAGCTGGAAAACTTCATTCAAGAACATCTGAAAATTATCGGGGCAGTGGGCATCAGCATTGCTTGTGTGCAGGTAAAAAGGGCTGAGGGGAGTTTTGGGGTGCTGGGCAGAAGTTGAAGGAGCTCCTGAACTGAGGGATGGAAAAAAGATGTCTAATTGCTCTTCTCTGCCTGCCAAGAAGTTGCCAAGTACTTCAGGGACCCTAGGATTCCCCAGGTCCAAAGCAAAAGCCTTTGTGACAGTCTGATGAATTCCCTGCAGGTGACAGTGCGTATCCAGCAGGGCCGGGGAAGGAGTTGTGCTCCGGGGCTGTGAGAGGCCATGGCTCGGCAGCCCGAGGAAGCCCTCCTGTGGCTGTGTCCCATAACTGCCTGCCCCGCAGCAGGGACCTTCCCACCTTGGATCCTAAAGATTATCTCGAGTTATCCAGAATTTTTCCTTCAGCTGTGCCATGTTGAAGGACAGCCCTGTGGGTCTGCAATGATTTTCAAGAGAGTTCTGAATGAAGGTGTAGAATATGAATGTCTTGCACTCTCATTTTAAGAGGGGATGGCACAGGGTATTCTTTTTTTGTGATGCCAGTGTGTCTGGGAGTTCCTCATCTTCCCCTTTGTTCTGGCAAGCAGCCAAATTACACCCCAGGAAGCTATTGGTGGTTAATTACAAGGATTAGCACAGATTTGTTTTTTCCTGCTGCCTATTGCAAGCTGGAGTGTGTTATCCCCAGGCAGGAGCTGGCTGACACTCCAGTCTGAACTGTTAGTTTGCAAGTTACTGACTCCACTGCATCCATTCTGTGGTTTTCATATATTTCTTTCTTCCCTTTACACTGTAGATCTTCGGGATGATTTTCACCTGCTGCTTGTACAAGAGTTTAAAGTCAGAACCATATTAATAGCTGTGAGAGCTCTGTTGCTCCCCCTTTGCCACTTCCCTTAGCACCTGCCAAACCTGACCGCTCTCCACCACCACCACCACCACCAAAGTGTCCGTAACTTGAGGACTTGGCTCTGTAATTGAATGCCTTTAGAACCATGCACTGCCTTACCTGCCCCTCTGGGGAAAGTCGCCCTCCTTGTTGTGTACAAGGCAGTCTGGAGTTCAGCGAGTCCTCTTCAGTGTCAAGAAACAAAAAAGCTGTGGATCTTCTGCTAGAAGCTTTAGCACAACAGTCCCTTGATATAACTACAAAGCAAGATTTATCCAAGGCCTTTTCCCTTGAGGCTTTTCCCGAGCCAACATGAAGCTATCAGGATGCTGTACAAGAATCATGGTTTGCTCTCTTAAGAAGTGGCTCAGCAGTACCGGGCACTGACTGTGAGGACAGATGATGGTTCTGCACTGAGCTGGAGCCAGAGCTGAGCTTCTCATACGTGGAAGATTTCTCTCTCTCCCTCCTCCCAAGTGCGCACCAATGTCCTAACACAGCTGTTCTCCACCAGAGAGCATGCCTGCCTGGTTACTGGGGGCAGGAGCTACTTGCCCAGCCAACTGGGGGCACAGCTTGGTGCAGCTGAAATCTAGTTGTGACACTCATGTTGCCAAGATGTTGTGGGTGCCTTAGGATTTCTCAGCAATTCTTCTTTCTCTTCCTTGAAGCCTCCTCCAACACAGTGCCATTAGGAGCCACAAGAGGCCTTTTACTTCTCAGCAGTTCTGGAGCAAAGATGATGGACTGCCTTTTTTGGGTCTAGTCTGTTTTAGTGACTGGTTTCCAGCGTGAGTGGGGACTCTTTATTTCCACCTCCCTGATGAGGTTTGGTGAAGAACTGGTCTTTTTGTGAGGCTGCCATATCTTGCTACCCTTTGGCCTGCTCAGTTAGTGGAAATGCCTTTTTCATCTGTTACATGTTGGGAGGTTCCCTTGGTTTGATTTTTCTAACTAAAACCTCCAGGTTTACCTCCCTTGGCAGGAAATGGATATACACCAATGTTTTTCAGCCTCCAAATAGCTTGTTAACCAGCTGAGGGTTTTCTGGCTTTGTCTGGAAGCTCACTCTTCTGGTTACTGCCAAGAAAGTCAGGAGAGTCAGTTTCAACCAGTTGCCCCAGTGTACTTGGTAATTTGGTAGTGCTGGGTTAGCTGTTTGCTGCTGAGGAATAGGTTTTAATTAAATGTTGTCTCTGCACTGGGGTCTTGGGTACATACAGGACACAGACATTGCCATGGTGCCAGCAAGATCATAGCCTGAATTCACAGGATCCTTTGTTCCTCTTGTCTTGTTCCCTCCTTCCTGGTATGCCTGTTACACTCATGAAGCAGCAGAAAGGGAAGTTTGGTGTTTCTGAGCAGTGAAAACAAGCTCACACCTTCATAAATAAATTTCTTCCCTCTTCTGGCCTTTTAGCAGTGCTGGCTGAGCCCCTGGCAGCAGACAGCCAACATAAGCAGAATCACCCAGACCAGTAAAGGGTCTTGCAGCATCATGGGGGTTTTGGTTCACAGAGCCGAAATCGTGGACTGGCGCTAAAGGGCGACACGTTAAAATTCAGAGCAGGTCAATCTGAAACTCCTCCATTATCAGTCCTATGAAATAATCTTCAACTAATGCAGAAAGAGAGATGGAGGAACTGAGGTGTGTCCTTGGTTCCACAACAGTAAGAAAGAGAGGAAAGAAATCTAAATTATTCTGTAATGATCTAAAGGAGAAATCTCTAAATTATTTCTTGTTTTATAGTGAAGTTCCTTAACAAGTATTGACTACTAACTAAGAGGAAAATATTGAGCATGTTGCTTGAAGCAATATTTCTGATTTCTTAAACATATCTTCGTAGCTGCCTTTGCCCATTCCCTTCAAACACATTGTACAGGGTTGGGAGAGGCCAGGAAGAACGAGACATGAAGTGTAAGTTGGCTTGTGTCCACTGAGTTGTTTTATACTTTTTCTCTGTGTAACAATATTCATTGCTTTTGGGTTTTTTTAACCCAGTTTAAGTTGCTGGCCAATAGAAAAATAAAGCTTAAGACTGTACTGACTGTGTGTGGCACAACTGAAGGGCTACCATCAGCCAGGTGAGTTCTCTGGCTTGCTCAGAGCCTGCTGCTGAAGAGCCAACCCTTCGAGAAGGAGATGAATGGAGGGACCAGGCAGGGAGGGAAGCTGGGGGAGAGTCTGCTTCACATCCCTGCCCCTGCCAGCCTGGTTGTGATGTGGTTTGGGGTGCTGCAGGCTCTTCCTCCCTGAGAGCTCAGGATGCAGAACCTCAGGGGTTGCTTGAGGTCACAGGGGTTATGTAAGGTCATTTGGGCTTACTTGAGGTCCTGGAATGCCTGTAGGGGTTATTTGAGGTCATTTGGGCTTACTTGAGGTCCTGGAATGCCTGTAGGGGTTATTTGAGGTCAATTGGGGTTACTTGAGGTCCTGGAATGCCTGTAGGGGTTATTTGAGGTCATTTGGGGTTACTTGAGGTTCCCTGAGAGGGGTTCTTGAGGTCACAGGGGTTACTTGAGGTCACTGGAGTCCCTGGTAGGGGTTACTTGGGGGCTTTTGAGGCTCTGATAGTTGATGAAGGGGTCAAATGAGAACACAGGGCTTAATTATTATGAGCTCACGCCTAATGAGAAGGCGCAGTTTGGTGTAACGGATCCAAACCTGCCAGTGCAGTCCAGGGGAGCCCAAGGCCTCAGGGTCACCCGGTGGCCTGTGTTGTCAGCCGTCATTTGCCCTCTCTCCTGTCAGGGTAGTGACAGGTGTGGTTATTAGCTTTATGAATATTTATAGTATTCATTTATTTTATTAGTGTTTATTATCCTCTCCTGTAAGCATTAGCATTTATAGTATTGGTATTAGCTATTAATACAATTATCAAAAATTCTACTATTGGGATCTATTAAAATCTATTTACATTATGTTTTAGGATCCAGTAGTATAATCACCTACTGCAACCTAAAACTATGATTATTTATTGGAATGAATAGCAGATTTATTAGTATTGATAGTTTTTAGTGTATTATTAGCTGCCGCAGGGGTATAAATGTGCCCTGTTGGAACCTCCATGATTTTGGCGTGACCAGGGGCAGGTCTAAAAGCGGCATTACCCTTCGGGATGTTGGGGTGGGAATGCTCCGCGCCGGCGGTGTCCCCGCCCGCAGTGCGGGCCGCGGCCGCGCGGTGGCGATGGGGACACGGCGGTGTCCCAGCCCCGGGAATCCCGCACGGGAAGGGAACGCCGCGCCTCCCAGCCTCAGAAACGGGGCCGGTTCGCAGGCTGCAGCACCGCACTGCTCACGCAAGACAGGCTGACAGCTTGACCTGGCCTGCACTCGGCTCTGAGCAGAGATTTCTGCCAAAAACACCCGCAAGCGTGTTCGCCTGTGCAGGGGAGACAGACCCGGCTGGCTCGGTAGTGGCGGGATGAGCCAGTGCCCCGCTGCGGGACTGCTGTGCATTCCTGGGATGCATTGGCTGAGACAGGAATGTGACTGTGTACATTCATGAGACCTCCTCCCAAGCCCCGTTTCCAGGAGAAGTGAGTTGAAGGTGGAGCACAAACCGAGAAGGAAGGGCTGTCCTGATCCCCTCTGTGTTCTTAGGATTGCAATGTGGCCACAGCCACCGTTTCCCCTACGCAGAGGGAAATTAGCACCCTTTCTGCAGTACTGTCCTGGGGTGGTGGCTCTGGCGTCTGGAGCACAGTGTTTGTAAGCATGAAGCTATTGCTTTAAAGCGATTTCTCTTTCTCTTTGAAAGGGCTTCTGCAGTGTTCGTGATCAAGGTGTAGCTGCTGTCTTACAGCATCCCCACGGCCTCAGGTCTCTTGGGTGCTTCCCCCTCCCTCGAGACAGGAGCACAGGCTTGTCTCGCTTTGGACCTGGAGATTTCAGCTGTGTCAATTGCCCTTTGCAGCAGTTAGCTCAGCCCAGGGTCTGCGCTCCTGGGTGCCAGTGGTCAGCGCAATTTGCTCAGGAATAAAAGGGAAAACAGCTGTAGTGGTAAGCAGTTTCTGCAAGGGTCCAGCTTTGGGCAGTCACTCTGTTTCTGCCATTTCAAACAAGATGAGTATTTTATGCTCCCCTCCAAGGCTGTTTCTAACCCTGAACCAGTTCACAGACATGCCCTTACTTCTCCTGCCATTTTACTGGGGGGAATTTCCCCCTAGGGAGGCCTTGGTGCCCCTTTCTTTTGACATTTATGAAGCCTCCCTTCAGTGGTCATTGTAATGTCCTTGTTTTCCTGATGGACTGGGACTGAGCACGGCTGCAGCAGTGGAGAGAAAGTCGAGGCTCAGGCAGTGATACTCTCCTCCCTGGTGAGATAGGACAAATACAGCCTGCTTGGGAAATGGCAAAAGGGAATGCTCTCTCCTTTCCCAGCTGGCCACAGAGGCAACAGGGAGCAGATTCATGTGGTGCCTTCAAAGATGACAAATTCCTTGTGGGGAGGGAGCATAAAGCCCTCAAATGAGCTGTAATCACATGAGCAGCAAGGATGCTGATGCCCCCCCAAGATGCATTCAGTGACTCATTCCAAGTGCACCATTCTGGGGTTCTGAAGTCCTCTTAACACTCTGCAAAAGAGGCTGCTCCTCCTGCATGCTCCATTAACAGAAAGGAAGCTGCATGGGCTGAGGCCATCAGGATCAGCAGCTTTCCCTCTTCTGATTACAGCTCCTCTCTGCAAAAATGAGCTGCTGAGCACAAAGCATTTCCAGACTTCGTTTTTCTGTGCAGTAAACTCTGTTGCTGACAAGAGAAGAGCAGTTCCTACCCACACAAAGTGTAGGGACAGCCCCGTGCCCTGGCAGGGCCTGATCCTGCCCCCAGCTGCTCTCTCCCAGCACTGGGACAGCAACAGCCAACCCTGCCCCCTTGCAGTCCCAGACATGACTGTGACAGCTGTCACATGTGTCCCTGGCAATCGTGGGGGGAACATGAGGGTCACATTGAGCCCCTTGCACCCCTGGGGTCAGAGATGACCAAAGCAGGCACTGACACCGGGGTGCAGAGGTGTGGGGTGACACTTTATAGCTTTGATGTGTGTGTATGTACATCTGTAGATCTCCTGCCACGCCGGAGGATTTCCACTGCCCACAGAAACCCTTACAGGTAAGGTTTGTATTTCTTACTTGCTCAGAAAGTCTGGAGCCCCTTTATCTCTGAAGTCTGACACCAGAAAAATGTGCTTGATCCTTCCAGAGTCATGGTTCCCCTTTCCCTCCTCCCCAGCTCCTGGGAGAGCTTTCTGTTTAATCACCTTTTTGCCCTCTCAAGCAATCTTTAGTTGCTAGTTGCTTTCCCATGTTGTTTTACATGCTTTGATTCTTTGTTGCCCATTTTGGGATGCAGAATTAAGCAATGATGACCTGAAATGTGAGGCACCAGGCTTGGGTTTTTGACTTCAGCTGCTATCTTCACTCCTGGAGGATGTAAACTCAGTTCCCTCCAGACTGATATAATAGCTAATCTCACTACAAAGTGACATCTGAAGGCAGGTTCCTCCACGCCCAGCTCTTGTGGTTCTTCTCTTGCATGTTGTTCCTTTATTATATACTGAGCATCATCAGGACCTATTTTATAGTCACTTAAATTAAATCTTGTCCCATTTAAATGTGCCCAACTGCCTAATATATCCCAGGTTAATTCACATTTTGTCCTGTGTTCTCCATCCGTCTTCCATCAATGTTCCACAAACATGATCAACATTATAATTTATTTCCTTTTCCTCCTTCCTCCCTCTCTCACCACCCTTTTCCAGGTTTTTAATAGCAGCCAGTTAAAGGCTGATGAGCTCTTTCCTCTGCTGAATGCCTCGTGCTTCGGATGGGCTCATGAATGATTCAGTTGTTTAGGCTCTAGCTGGCAGTTGTGGCAGAATTGCTCAAAAGAAACATTTGAGGTTTGTCTACAGGTCCAGATTGAAAAATCCTGAACCCCAAAACAGAGCAGAGCCCTAAATCATGGAACGGTGAATAAGATTGCATATGTATTAAATACATTTTTCACATATATTTTACTGTTCACTTACCACAAGTAATATCACAGGATCAGGCTATTAAAATCATAGTTCCAACAAGTGTGGGCTCTTGGCCCCCTTTACACCAAAAAACCAACTCTGCCTTCAGGGAGTGAACTGAATTTAAACAAACGTGGGCGAGAAGAGGCAGCATTTCACAAGCAGAGCAGTGCGTTGGTGGGGATGTGGTTGTGGTTCTGACTGGAATACAGGAGTTGTGTCCCCAGTCTGCCTGGACAGAGGACACCTCTTGTACAAGGGTTTTTGGCAGAGTTCATGACCCCTTTGGTGAAATGAGCAGCTACTCAGATTTTACTGGTGCTGGTGCTGGATGGGAATGGAGGAGCAGACAGCAGTGCAGTAAAAGTCCATTCTGCACCTCCTGAGTGAGAGCTGAGCTCCTTCTCACCTTCGAGCCCTCCACCAGGGCCTGCTCAGCACGATGGACAAATTAATTCCTAGCAGTGTTTCCTTTTCCTTGTCCTCTTAGATTGAAAACTTCCTTTTAGTGCCTGTTCAAGCTGTGCCAAGCTCCACGGAGCCCCAGTCGCAGCTGCACCTCTTCAGCTCTGCCTGTAATGTAAGTAACAACAAAAATACTGCTCCAAAGGAGTTATGACCCCACAAAACTGCTGAACTCTGGTGACACTCCTCTTCTAAAGCCATTATGGTTTAGAATCACTCATATTTTTTGGTTTCACATAGCCTGGAGCTTTGAGTAAACTTGATTCTGCTCTTGCAGGCAGAGGTTTCCGGAATGTGAATGCAAATAGCTTCTGCTCTCCATGCACTGCTACTCTTTTTTCACTGCTTTAAGATTCAGAGTCTTTCTCAGAGACAGGGTCCAAGGATTCTGCTTGTCTCCCTGGGGTGCACCAGGTGCTGCCAGGCTATGGGTTAACTGGCAGCAGGAACTAGGCTGGAGCAGAGAGGGAGTTTGGGGTTTGGGGAGAGGGAGACAGTTTAGAGCCAGTTCAGGGGAACAAGTTCATGATTCTGGTCCAGTTTTTAATACCACTTTTCCCCAGGAATGGGTCTTGGAAGAGGCAGCAAGCCAGAGCCCCCTCAGGTGCTCCCACCTGCCCCACACACAGACCCTACATGTAGGGGCAGCCTGGCTGACATCGCCTTCTGGGCAGGGGTCAGGAGCAATGGGCTGTAATTAAGGCAATTATGGTTTTAATAAGGCATAATTGAGCTAATGGCTTTTTCCCCAGTCTACATCCTGGATAACCTAAAAACCAAGCTCTGAGCTTGTTTTTGGGGCTTGTAGGAGGCAAACGTTCACCCCTTGTTTCCTCCAGCTAATTAATCCTGTCCCCAGTCCTGCTAGAGGTGGCAGGAGATGCCCCTGGTTGCTCTTAATGAAGTCACTTGGTCCTTAGGGTTATTTGAAGTCTTGAAGCTGCTCCCCAGCATCTCTTTGCAGGGCTAGGTCTTCCCTTCTGCTTCTCTAGTCCAGGAGAGGGGCTCTGGCACCAACCATGTGGTGGGAGATGGGGAACCACCATCCTTCCCAGCCACCGGGGTCCTGCCCCCTGGGCCAGGCTGCAGGACCAGCTCTGTGCTGATAGAGGCCGCCAAGCCTGGAGGACTTAATTTGGGCCTCCTGTTCACAGCACTGACAAAGCTGAGGCTGGGGAATCACCTGCAAGTGAGCTCAACCCTAGACCTGGTGCTCCCAGCTCTTGAGTTCTTTGTGGTGGCTCGGATCTTGGTGGGAACGCTTCTTCCCACTGGGAAGCTGGCGGCGGCCGCCCTCTCCCGCAAGCCTCCTTGCACCAGTTGCAGTGGCAGCTTGGTGGTGACTCTGGAAGGGGCATCTGCCAAAGTATGGGGATAAGCAACAGAGCCAGGACCAGGCACATGGCACCTGGCCCAGCACCCTGTTCCCGAGCTGTCCCTGATGGTTGCTGAGGAGCACCACAGCCACACTGCCCTGCCCTCGCAGGCAGCTTGCAAAAGCATGTCAGCTCTTTCTAGACATCCAGCCCCAGTCATCTGGTGGGATTAAATCCAGCCTGTATTACATCTGCCTAAAAGTTTCCTGGGGACCTGGGGCTCAGCTGCTCCCTGGAGTAGCATCTCACAATGTCTCTGTAACTCAGGTACCAACATGACTTTAATACAACTTTTTAAAGTATGCATTTGTACCTTGTAAGCCCTTGAGTACAGCAGAGTCCCTTTTATATTGAAATTCAGGATTCTCAATAACATTTTATTATGAGGATTGCTATTTTTGGAATTGCTGTTACTCTGTTATGAGCAAGGCACCTAACATCCTTCAATATGAAATCATTAAGGGCACAGCAGAGTTCATTACAGGGGCATTTCTCTGGATTAAGAACAAATCAATACCACACACTAATATCATAGCCTGCTACCTGACTTTGGTTGCAAATAGCACATCCAGAGGCAGATGCTCTTCTTTTGGCCTCTTGTGCTCTTCTTCCAATATCTTATTTACTATTTTCCCCCAAGCTGTTGTGATGGATTTATGAGCAGACAAAATCCAAAGGTTGTTTTTCCTTGAGCTACCTGAATATTGTAGCTTTTAAAATAAAGAAGAAAGAAATAACCAGCTTAAGTTTGTGATATTGTGGTAACCTCATATGCAATATGATTTCCCTGCTTCTGGAACTTGGCTGAGGGAACTGGGGTTGTTTTTCCTGGAGAAAAGGAGGCTCAGGGGTGATCTTATCACTCTACACCTGCCTGAGGTGGTAGCCAGGTGGGGGTTGGTCTCTTCTCCCAGGCAACCAGTGACAGGACAAGAGGACACAGTCTAAAGCTGTGCCAGGAGAGATTCAGGGTAGAAATTCCTCATAGGGAGGAATTTCTTCACAGAAGGTGATTAGAAACTGGATTGGGCTGCCCAGGAAGGCGTTGGAGTCACTGTCCCTGGAGGTGTTTAAGGAAAGACTGGATGTGGCACTCAGGGCCATGATCGTGTTGCCATGGGGTCTTTAGTCACAGGTTGGACTTCATCCTCCTCATGTATCTTCCAACCTAACTGATTCTGTGAACCCCCCTGGATGTATAGAAGGGAGTGAAGGCCTGAAGTTCTCTCTAGTTATGTTTAGTTGATCACATTCAGAGTTTAGAATAAGTTTCAGATGATTCGAGGTAGGAATGCGTCTGTGGGAGGTGGGATGGGAGGGAAGAAGGATGATAATTTGTGAGACATCTCCAATAGAAGGAAGAACTCTGCTGTCCAGGTATCCCCTGGAGAATTTCCTTCTTTTGTGGAGACGTGCCCTGGTTGAGATGTGGAAGCAGTAGGAGTTTGTTGGCCTCCTGGGCATGCTGCCCTGGCTGAGAGCAAGGGGGTGAGGGTAAACACTACTGCTCTGGTGGCTCTGGGCCAGTTTGGCCCCAGCCACCGCAAAGGACCTTCAGTCAGGCAGGGCATGACCACCTTGATCCTAGGTGGAGGCTCCAGCTTTGTTCTGGACAACACAGATCCCAGTCCTGGACTGGGATAAGGCAGAATAAAAGGGGTTGAACTCGGGGATGCCAGGCTGGCAGGAATCACCGGCTGCCCTGGCTCTTGCTCAAACACCAGGAACCGTATCCCAAGATGTCTCTGGCTGTAGCTGAAATGGGAGTTTCTCCATGGTGCTGCTCCCAGCTCCTGCAGCACCACGTTCGTTTGGTTCAGTAGCAGCTCAGGTCACTGACATGAAAGCTGCCAAGGCCAATGGCATCTGTTTGTCTTTATTTATTAGAAGCAGTTTTTCATCAGTGGAATTTAATTATTAGGGTTTTGCTTTTAAAAATGTTGCTTAATGGAGGAAAGCAGCCATTTGTCTAGGCTGCATTTAATGCTGAGTGGATCCAAAGGGGCTTTTCTTTAAGATGTTTTGACAATAATATTAAAAAAAAATCAAGTTGTTGAAGTGTTGAGCTGTAGGCCATCTCTGTAATGATCTGAAGCACTCAAGCCCTTATTAACTTAATGCTTTCATTTACTAGCTCGTTCCTGGAGGAAGACCTCCTAGTCAAACTGCTATTGCTTTTTAAAAAAAACTAAAGTTAGTAATTGCTTCAGCTGCACATCTCATTACAAGGAAGGGCCTACAGCCTAGAGCAGCACTCATCTGATTTTTTGTTTTTAAATTTTCCGGGGGAATTTCAGCATAACCTCTTGTTCTACCTCCAGCCCCAGCATTAGTTATTGCATTGCTGCCTATACATTTATAACTCAACTATAAAAGTTCTGAATTCCCACTCTCTTTGGAAATGGGAGGCTCGAGGGCTTGGCTGTACCTTTTATGGTTTTGGTGAGGAGCTGGGCAGAGCCCATCAGCTGGTGGGAAAGGGCTGTTCAGTGCTGGGAGGAGCTCTTCCCATTTCATCAGGGCAGCCTTCAGCCCTGAGTAGGTGCCACTGCTCTGATTACCTTTTACCCCCTTGTTCCATAAAGTGGATGTTTCTCCCTTCTCCCTCCTATGACTGCCTGGGAAGGAGCACACTTTCACACACACTGCTGGAAAGAAGACTTCATTAAAAAGGAAAAAAAAAAGAAAGGGGGAGGCACTTTAAGGCAGCTTTCAGTAAATAGCTGAGGATAATTGGGCTTTAGCTGTGTTCTTATAAACCTTCTGGATTGCTGGGTACAGTGATGCTGCTGATCTCTAAATTGCTGCAAAAGCTCAGGGCAGCAGCTTTCCATCAGCAGCTCTGCTGGGCTCTGCTTAGTGTCAAAAAGTGATTTTTAAAAATCTAATTAAAAATATTCCATTAGGATTTGAGGATACATGATAGGGATTGGTGATAAGGATGCAAGAAGACACCAGGGGTTGGGTGAAGTTAGGCTGCTCCTTGTTGCTCATCTCTGATGGTTTCTGACGAGTGGGATGTGCCATCCCAGAGGTTCAGAAAGAGAAACTGAGGCATTGCACTGGTTGCCCCAGGCTCACATTAACTACGCTGTATGTTCTTGTCAAGGCCTGTCCCTGAACAAACACTATGAGCTGAAGCCTTCTGCTGTCTTTGAAAGACATGAGCAATGATGTTATGTGGAGATGGGCAAAGGGAGTCTCGGCTGCTGCTGTGGACCAGCCTGGAGAATGCAAGGAGAGAGTGGAATAGGATGGTCCCAAAGGACTTCAGGAAAGATGCCCACTGAGCTTCATGCACTTGGAACAGGTCTCTGGAGAGATGCTGGCAAGGAAAGTGACATTTAGGTAGTCTCTGAAGAAATTCAAAGCTTGTAGATAGAGCTGTGGTGAACCACTAGAAAATGTGGAAAGCAGCAGCTCGAGAAAGGTCAGTATCTAAAAGTAGATGTTGAGCACATCTGTCCTACTCCTGGCACTGATTTATTTAAAGTGTTTTTGGAAGTACCTAATTTCTTGGAGTTCTCCAAGTAGACTTGCTTTTAAAAGAATGAGATCTGATTTCCAAAGAGAGAGTATTCATATTTATTATTCCTAGCTCTAAATCCAGCCTGTGGGATATGCGGTGTGTTAATTCAAAATCATTGGTGCCTACAGAAAGGCTTGGTACCACAGCCTTTTCCACTTGCTTTGTTAACTGCCAGGGTTCTTGAGCTCCCTAAAGTCTGTGGGCTTTTAGCTTTTTGTCAGCTGTTCCATGCTTTTCTTTGATCTTTAGTTGTTCATCTCCTAAAGAGCAGGAAATAATGAACTCATTTTATTAAAACATCGTATTTGGGAGGGATAAAAAAGGACTTTCCTGCATGAATTTTCTGGCTTGGCTGTTACAAGACTCAGTGTTGAACAGAGGAGCAGATGTATCCTGAGAATAATTGTGGGGAAACTTGTGTGGTGCTTGGGACCTCAGTGGCTCCACCCCTGCTACCTGTGCCCTACAGCACGAGACAAGGTGTAGCTCACCACAAAGGATGATTGACAGTCTGGAAGATGTGTCTTTGTGGAGAAGGAGAAATTAGATTAGGGGTGCAAACCCTAACATTTTCTACGTGACTTGGCTCTGCATTCCCTATATATTTTTGGAAGGGAGTGTGAGGGAGAAAGCAATGAGGATTTAAACAAGACCTACTGCCATGTGAATATTGTGCTGCTTCCAAACACCAGCCCAAAGAAAAGCCTTGCAGCTGCCCCTGAGTGGCAGGAGTCACTGCAGCCAAAGGTAACTTCTTACCTTTTATTTTCTTCTATGGCCTTATGTGCTAGAGGTGCACATGGTTGAAGTCTGCAGCAAGATCTGAAAGTTCTTTGAGTGCCTAAAGCTTGGGCACCTCAAACAGCTTTTCTTAGCAGAATTTAACAAAGTTAATTGATCCTGGACACCCGAGTGGTGTAGGGCGCCACATGTTACCAGGTCATTTTAAGTCACACTGAAGTTAATGAAAAGACTCCCACAGACTTCAGTGGGCAACACATCAAACCATCCAGCATGGCAGAGCCAAAGGTTTGGCCACATGCTCCCTGTCCTGGGTTTTCAAACATCTTTATTGTGCTTTCCCCACTGAGCAATTAAAAATGCTTTCTCACTGGCTGGAGGAACTGAATAAAAATTGGGGCTGAAAGCAAAGCCACAATGTAAATCATGGTGCAGATGCACTGAAGGGGAAAGCAAATCTATGTTCATATTCTGGGCACTCAGAGCCAGGTGGAAGCAACATTATCTTGGAGATGTCTCAATTGAGAAATTTCAGTAATAAGAAAATCTTGCTGGCTAATTGAGCTCAACTGGATGTACACAGGTCTGCTCTGAGAGGGGTCAAAGTAGAGATGCTATTTTCTTTCTAGGATCCATACTGAAATTAGAAACTATTTGGAATTACACTGATTCTAGAGGAAAATAGGCTATTTCGTTCTGGTTTTGTTTGCCTTTTTTTTTTTTTTTTCTTTCAGGGCAAGGATTAATTTTTCTTGTAGGGCCATTTGCAGGGAGAGAGGTAGCTCTTGTTCTGGGATTCTCACAGATTATTATCAGTGAAATGTACCTTTGTAGCCACAGGGCTAGTTAGACATCTTGATGGAAATACACTGCTATGGGGGTTTATGTGATGGTTTTAATCAGGATTTTGAGAGTTTTCATATTTCTTCATATAGACAAGAAACATATATACAAGAAGTCAGACTTTAGTATCTAATTCCAGACTGCATTTAGGGAAAAGTCACGGGAAGAACAAAAGCCCAGCACGCATCTCTCAGTAAATCACCCTGGGGCGAGACCCTCACAAGAGGTGGTTTTTCAGAGCAAAATTCCTTTTGAGATATATAACCTGAGGCTCATTACAGATCGGCACAAAAGCATTTCACTTCCTTCCTGCAGATGGTATCAGAATTATGATCAAGAGGTTTTTTTTTTTTTTTGTTTAAAACTGTCATTTCAAGAAACGTAAAGCTTTCCAAGCACACACAGCTCGGTGCTGATGCTCCAGGTTGAAGCAGAACACTGAGCTCCATAAGCAGGTTCCTCTGTGCTTCCATGACCTCAGCTCCCACCATGTGTCCCAGGCACTACTTTGTTATTTCGGTATGATTGTGATGTGTGAAGGGAGGCTGTGGCTTGGGTCACACTTCTGGTTGTGATTGCTTGCTTTCCCAACCCAGGTGTGCTGGCTTTGGCTGGGCTAGAGCTAATTCTCTTCACAGTGGCTGGTTTTGGATTTGTGGGGCTGTGTTTTGGATTTGGGCTGAACACAGGGCTGGTAATACAGAGATGTTTTTGTTATTGCTGAGCAGGGCTCACATAGAGCCAAGGCCTTTTCTGCTTTTGGTACTGCCATGCTGGGGAAAAGGCTGGGGCTGCATAGGAGGGTGGGAGGAGACACAACCAGGACTTCATCTGACCAAAGGGATATACCAGACCAAATTAAATCAATATGTAAAGTGAGGGGGAAGAAGGGGGAAAGATTTGGAGTGACGCCATTTGTCTTCCCAAAAAACTGTTACACCTGATGGGGCCCTGCTCCCTGGAGATGGCCAAGCACCTGTGTGCTCATTGGAAGCAGTAATTAATTCCTTGTTTTGCTTTGCTTGTGTGAGCAGCTTTTGCTTTCTCTATTAAACTGCCTTTATTTCCACCCACGAGTTTCCAGCTTGTACCCTTCTAATTCTCTCCCCGGAGAGAATCGTTCCCACTGGTGGGAAATGAGGGAGTGGCTGTGTAGGGCTTGGTTGCTGCCTGGGGTTAAACCACAACCTGGGTTAGTGGGAGCCCTGCAACAGCTTTTCAAGACAGACTTGAAAAATTTCCAAATGTTTTACATGTAAAGTGAATAAGTGACTGCAGAGGAGTGGTGGGATTTTTGTATTTTTCAAAAACCTTCCAACTGACAGAATTCTTCATGTAATTAGGGACTGCATATTCACTACCATTTATCTTCTTTTTTTTCCGCACTGCTGCCTATCTGTTGATTTTGTTAAGGGCTTCTTTTTCTGGTTGAGGAAAAACTGAGGCTTTTTTATTTCTTCTGTGTATACACATCTTTTACATTGTCTTGAAAAAGTGTGGTTGTTGTGAGCATATTTAATGGCTCTTCCCAAAGACATCTGGCAGGTTAGAAAGCAGATCCAATACTCTTATGTTATTAACTGCTGCAGAAGGTAGCATAGGGGAAGTGACAGCAAAAAGGGAATTACTTTCCTAGTTACCAATGAGTAGGGGTGAAAGATGAGATTTATAGAAATCCATTGAAAATTTCAGACTCTTTCTGCAACAGGATTTAAGTTCTGCTCCTGCTCCTAACTCTCCTATGGACAAAACTCTCAAGATAACTTTTCACACAATCATGATAAACTGTTTGCTTTGCCACATTATAGAAATGGCTTTTTTTGGTTAATGCTGCATTTACAAACTTCTGAGGAAAACCTGTGATGCACACGGGGTGTCAAGGGCTGCACGAGCTAATATTAGTGCCTGCTGTAACTTAGTCTTGCTGCTCAGGTGTTTTTGCGGCTCCTTGGGTAACTTCTGTCTGAGAGAGTGATACCAGACTGCCATTGGCTTCCACTGCACCCTGGTTTTGAGAATAGTAATGAGAGCAACCAAGGTGGGTTTTTCTTTTTCCTTCGCATTTTTTTGAACAAAGCCTGCTGTGTTTTCGCAAATTGCATTTTCATTATTAAGTATTTAGGAGCCATAACTTTTAATGTCAGAAAACTTGGCACCAGCTTTGAAAAGAAACATGTTATTCTAAAGCAGAAAATGAGATTAGAAATTTACTTTTGCAGATAGAAACCAAGTCCTGTCAGCTCATCTAATCCAGTTCCTTGGCAGTGATGCAGGCCAGCTTTCTGCACAGCATTCCTGCACGGCTGCCTCTGCCAGACGTTCCCGTCTGGGCTGCTGCGCTCCCAGCGTGGCTCACGGAGCGAGCGCGGGGCCGCCGATGGATCTGTGAACAGGCTGGCACGCAGGCTGTGTCACACCCCTCTCTGACAGGGAAAAGCACGCTACACGAGTTCACTTGGGAAAGGTCATCCTCTAGTTCAGTGTCCCTTTTACAAAATAGCCTGAGAGATGTGAAGGGCTTTTTTTGGTTTGTTTTTATAAAGCGTGTTCAGCTTGCTAATACAGCAGCCATGCAGAACATAAGCTACCCAACCAACTATGAAACAAATGCTAGAATTAATTGCTTAATTCTCTTTGCATTAGGGTAAAGCACAGGTTTTAAGATTTCTTCAGTGAAGAATTGCTGAATATGAGAAACATCTACTACTGCCTTGTAGTAAATTGAAAAGCAAGTCCAAGTGTAAATATTGGCTGGGTGATAGCCAAAGGCAAGCAGCAGTCCTGCCTCTTGTTTGTGAGACAATCTAGTTTTAAGCTTTGTGGGTACAAGTTTGACCCAGTAAGCACATAAAATAATGACTCTTTCTGTAAACCCAGGGTTTGTTCAAACCAGATTCTTCGTACTACAGAAAAGAATCCACAGAGATACTTCTTACCCTGCAGCTGATACATGAGTGTCCAAAGTTTAATTGCACTAAGGAGCAACAGACTGCATCCTAAGGAATTATCACCTTTTCCAGCCCATTCTCTACTGGGCTGCTGTAATGATGAACTAATGCTGCATTTGCACAGAATCCCAAACCCGCACAGGTGTAGGAATAGCCCTCCTTCACTTTCAGGCAAGATGGGTGTGTCTGCCTGTGCACACACCACGTGCAACAATGCATCATCTGCATGGCAGAAAACAGAGTGAAAACATGATCCAATTCACAAGCTGATTGTGCAAGAGAAAGGTGAGACCCCGAGGCAGGGCAGGTGCCTGCCTGGATGTAGGTGACCTTTCCCAGCCCTGCAGCTCCAGCTGCCCTCTCTGTTTCAGCCCCTCTCTGTTGGGCAGGGCAGCACCGCAGCACACGCGCAGTGCAACGTGAAGTCACTGAAACGATGAGTGGTGGAAGGTGTTTGTACCAGCCGCAGAGGGGTGCAGGTGCTTGGCAGCAGCAGCAGCACTTTGATCCTGTTCACACCAGCATGCCTCAATTCTCACATCCAGTGCTCTCCGTGGAGACACTCAGACATGTTTTGCTTAAATGAAGGCATTGCACCATCTGAATCACTTTTTGTGATGCAGCAGCCCCAGTGTTTGGTAAGGATTTGCGAAGGATGGTTTGGGAAGAGAACACAAGCTGACTTTAACTGTGGTGGGAAGCGTTCTCTGCGGGCTCCAGCAGCTTTCTGGAGCAATGCCTCACAACCTTACCCATTTCCATGTCATTGGAACCGCAGCTCAGTCCAGTGTTTCTAACCCTTGGGTACCCAGCAGTACCTCTAACCTTAAGGTAACCAGTAAGATCCAAGGATGCACTTTACTTTATCCAGAAACTGTAGCAAGGCTACAAGGGAAAAACCTCCTTTATTTCAACATTTTAATGAAATATAATAGTTTTTCTATTACATGAACAAAC
Organism: Irena cyanogastra; assembly: GCA_013397155.1. NCBI lineage: Eukaryota > Metazoa > Chordata > Aves > Passeriformes > Irenidae > Irena > Irena cyanogastra. Next base: position 712,314 of record VWZV01011962.1, on the reverse strand, counting down.
ATTTGGTTTTACTGGCAGAAGCATCTAGAAGTTCAAAACTCCAAACACAGATTTAAGAAGAAGCATCTAAACTTTTAATCTCTAAATCTTGGTTAAGTGGACTTCATCATTCCTTTGTTTCCTTGAAAGAGGTTAGTGGCTTGGGGCAGTATTTTATCCAGAAGATAAACATCTCTTGATGGTTGCACTACAGCTGGCATTCATCCTTTACTGCCTGAAGTCCAGTTTCAAGTTTAAATTAGAGATACATTCCACATGGCTTGCAGCATAGTGCTTTTTCCATCTCATTTCTCCAGGGGTGCATAATTCAAAAGCTTCTCAATCAGATCCACATGGGCGAGGAGCATTCTGCGGCAGCAGTATCTCTTCAAGCCAAGGGCATCCAGGGCATCTCTATTAACGAATAACAATTAAAAAACATAACAGATGAAGTGAGTCAGAACCACTTGTAAGCGTTTCCTAAGCAACACACTGATTACTTTGAGCTCAGTCATAGAGGAAAATTTGTTTGCAGTTCAAAGACAGACAGAAATACAGCATGTGCTGTTAATGGCCTTTTCCACTTAGTGCTGTTGGCAGGGTGTTTGCCCATTCTCCAGCCCGGCCAGAGCACAGGATCTGCTGCTGAGAAGGGTCCCCAGGTGCCACAGCTTTCAAAGGGCACTGTTTTAACATGTTTCTGTAAACTGAGGATGATTCTTGCCTATTTCGCAAGACAAATTTAAGATCTGAGCCACGCTAAAAAGGTGAGATATACAGAAACTAAAATAACTCGGAACGCAGCCTCCCCCACACAGGAATGCTAATTCTGAGGAAGGCTACAATCCTTCCCAGCTCCCATGGGAGAAGGCACTCAGTTATACAACCTGCCCCCCACATACCGACAAGCAAGTATGTGCAGACTGGTCAGAAATCAGTGTTTTACAGTCTTTCCACTGAATTCCTTCAGAGTGACTGCTCCAGATTCTTATGTTTGGGTAGAGAATGTTGAGCAATCCTAGCCTAAACCACTGTGGGTGTTTTCCATGGCTGTGGCTATCAGATCTCTTAAAGATCACAATACCACCACGATCTTTAGCTCCAACCTACGGGCCATAAATCCAGTCTGATACTCCTTCAGAATGTGACATTCATGAGACATGACTGATCTAGGTCTTTATATGATGATACTGATATAACGCAGTGCAATGAAGCGTTTGCTCAAAACAAACTTAATTTCCTGGGACTTTTAATTCTCCTGTAGGAATAAGCCAATGGATACTTTTCTAAAATACAAATGACTGAAAGGAAGCCTCTGCCTAAGCTGGATCATGGTCTAACTGCAGGAACCAACTTCCAGCAGCTTCTCTGATGTCACTCAGTCCTTGCAACTGTTGACAGTGCAGCAGGGCTGCTCGTTCTAGGACAGCACCTGCAAAACTTGTTTTAGAGAAGTATAAGAATACTGTGGAGCATTTTAAAGAATGTTTATAAATAACATAATGCGATGCCTCAATTTTCTACAACACTTGAGAACAACAGCATCTGTTGTCTGTTGATAGGTAAATTTTAAGAGCTATCTGGAGAGTTCTGAACTCTCATATGGAGTTATCAGAGATGCAGAATACTAACATTAATCACAATTTCCAAAGTCATACTATATACTGGAAGACAGCTTTAGTTGTATTTGCTTTTTCCTCCAGCTTCCAAGGACTTGTTGAAAAAGAGCACTTTTAAGGGACAAAAAGAAAGGTGTGGGTGTCTCTCTTAACTACTGATTCTTTAGACAAGTGTTCCCATTTTGTCCATCCATTTCTTAAGCCACCATTAACAGTGATTCCAGTACTGCACTGTAAGATTTTAGCTGCTTGATATCTGTAAACTCTACTTCTTACAACACCATAATTACATTAGTTTGAACAAGCACCCTTTCATAGAAGCACTATCAAAAAAGTCCTGGTAAACTGTAGTATGAGTAGAAAATAATTAGGAGCCCATGGTATTGTAATATCTTTAACTTCATATATGAAAGAAATAAACTTACCTGTAAAAAAATATTAGAATCCCCAACCACTTGAATGCAAACCAAAATACTTGGTTTCTACTTCAACATCACCTAAATTTCTAACTTCTTTTTCACTCCCCTGAGCTGCAAACATCAATGGATATTTTTATTTTTTCATACTTAAACTTGATGAAAATGTTAGTAATTCTCAAGTTTTCTTCTCAAAGCTTCTGAGGCAGTGTCACCATAGTTAGACACTCCTTGAACTATTAGCAGAAACTCTGGCTATGCAAAGAATGCACAGACTTCTTAACACAGAGTTGTTAGGACTATCAGTGGGGTATCTAAAGTAGTTAAAATTTCTTTTTCCAGCAAACCAGTACTTAAAAATAAGGTTAGCAACCCTGGGTTAAAATTCTTTAAAAAAAAAAAAACACAACTAAACACTTCTTACACTTGTAACTTTTTTTCCTTCTCTCCCTTTAAAAAACTGATCGCGTTGGTGTCAAAGTTGGGTATATGGAAGAGGAAGGAAAGAAACAAGCAAATGTGTACAGTTACATATTTGGGAACGTTTTGGGTACAAGGGCCATGACTTGGCAACTTCCACACTGCTGCCCTGAAAGATTCAGTGGGGAAACAAGTACTTTGTTGCCTATTGCAATTTCTTATTTTTGGTTAAACCATCTCAGAATGTACCTGTGGTTTCGCCAGGACCCTGCAGTTGTGCCTCTGGCCCTGCCTTGGCAGGGAGGTTGGACGAGATGCTCTCCAGAGCTCCCTTCCCAGCCACCAGGTCTGGGATCTCAGGCACTGTGTATCTCACCTAAGGCGTGAGTCGAAGAACACAGAAATAAAACCCACCCTTCCGTGTACTCCGCCTGCAGCAGGCCAAGGTAGGCTTCCCACTTGTTCCCCACTATCTTGCCGCACGTGAAGCACCGGACCGGGATGATCATTTCTGTGTGGTGGCTGCAACGACACAAACAGCGCGTCAAACCCCTGCGAAGCGACCGGACACCGCGCTCCGCCACAGCGCGCTCACGGCTGCCTGCGCTGCCCCGCACCGGCCCGGCGGTGGCTGTAGGGTGCAGCAGCCCGGTCCTGAGGGCTCCCTGGAGGCAAGCCGCCGGCCCCGCTCCCACCCTCGNGAGTGGCAGCCGGGGCGCCCCGAGCGCTGAGCGGCGGCACCGCGACCGCCCCCGCGCCGCCTCCTCCCGCCGCGCCCGGGCGGGCACTTGTTGCATTGCGAGAGGGCTTTGGCAGCGGGCGGACTTCGCATCCCGTCCTGGCTGAGGTACCGCAGCGGGAAGCGCAACTGGTGGCTGCGGCGCGGCAGCCGCCCGCCCGGTCCGGCGGAGGGGCGAAGGGTGGGCATCCCGGCGGGCAGGGCTGAGGGATGAACCGGGGCGCCCCGCGCTCCGCCGCGCCGCGGGCAGGGGCGCCGGCGCGGTGTGTCCTTCGCTCCCCCGGGGCAGGGGAACGGGGGGCGGCGGGACCCGCCGCTGTCGCCGTGTCGCGACCCTGTCAGCGCAGCATCGCGTCGTCGCTCGGGGCTGTTTGCCCACGGTTCGGCGGCTCCCTCGGGCGGGAGGCGGCGGCACAGCCCGGCGCACAGCCCGCTCCCGGCGCTGCGGGGCTGTTCCGCGGCTCCGTACAGCCCAGACAGGCGACGTCTCTCCGGCGGCACTCGCCTTCGAGCCCCGGCCAAGTTGCGGGCACTCTGGTGGCTGCGGGCTTGCCGAGAGTTTCCAAACTCCGGGGCCAGCTGGGACGCGGCGCCGTCCCGTTAAGTCGCGGTGCTGCTCCGCCCTGCCGCGACCTGTGCGTGTGAGTTCCCAGAGGTGCGCGCTGCCCCCGGGTACCGTCCGCTGTCGCACCGAGGGGAGCCTTTCGGCGGGGGCCGGCGCCGCTGCCCCGGCTCGGGGGACAGTCAGGGTCTCCGGCGGGCAGCGCGGCCGGTCCCGCTGGGCACCCGCGCCGGGGAGGTCTGGTGGCAGAGGATAATGCATCTTGAAACTGCTTTACTCGTATTTCATTAATCTAAGGATTGGGGAAGCATTAGGCACGGGCTGTGTGTGCTTAGCAGAGGGAAGCGTGCTGTGATGGGTACAAACTTTGGGGACAGGTACTGCTGTTCTGGAGGCTCTGGGATGAAGCATTCCTCTGTCAGTCCTTATTGCTCTCTCGTTTCAGCGTTAGCGTAATGCTAATTGTCCTTGGGAGAGCAGAAATTCTCCCAAAGTGTTGTTTTTTTTCCTGCTAAAGTATCTGTGAGTTGATACAGTGCACAGCGCAGAGCCATTAATGTCAGGCATATAAATAATTGTGTCTTAATGCACAGCTTATGTTAATACGTCTTTCGTGACTATTTTTTGAACGACTGGATTATTGACCCTCTGCACAGAAATGCCAGACCTAACATGAACCGTAAAAGAGCAAATAGTTTTGTTTCAATAAATAAGGGCTTGAGGTTGAAAGCATTTTTACAATTCTATTGCTAGTGAAAAGACAGTAATTTTTGCAGTCCCAGGAATAATTATGCACAGTTGTGAATGGAGCAAATTGACTTGGCATGGAGGGTAGATGAACCTCCTGCAATCTCTAGATTACGATCATTATTGTTATTGTAGGCCAGTGGGAACAAAACTGTGTCTTTCCTTTTTATCCTTTGATTTCTTTCTTTTATTGGGGGCTGGAGGGGGTGGGGAGTTGAGAATTTGAAGATTGTGCTTTGATGCATTTTCAGTACCAGGGCTCCAAAGTAATTTTCTTACTGAACTGTGTGGTAAAAGGCATTTGTGTTTGGAGATGGAAATTTGCAGTTGAGAGTGAGAAAGAGGGGCTGGAGCTGGGCTGCATAGCTAAGCCACATCATTAGATATAGGTTAGCATTTTATAGCTGCCTTGTAGAAATATGCTTGCTTATTTCTTTAAAAATAAAACTGAACTTTAACTTTTGGACCTAGTTCACATATCTGACTTTGCTTAGTGTCTTTTTTTCTAAGAAAAATGTACTTGGCTTGTTTGCATGCCATTACTTTAACTTTGTCATATCTTTTCTGGGTAACCTGCTTTGGCTGGGTGATGGCCCTGATGAATTAATAGGTCTTTTGTGGCTGTAGCTGCTTTGATCCTAGAAATTGTCAAGATTTTTATGAACTATGACCTGGAGAGATTGCTACATATCAAAAACATTCTCTGCTTAACTTCATATGTCCTCTGCTTAATCTGACCATTTGCCAAACTGCAGAAGTCTGTTTAGAAGAGCTGTGGGGGAATGTGCACACATGTGACTATTTGGGAATTAGTCAGTGTTTTATGGGCTGTTGTAGCTCACGCTGATTAGGAGGACTGCAGCTTGAGCCATTTGTGGCATTGCCAGCTTTCCACTCTTATTCAGGTGAGCTGGGTACTGATGGCACGAACCTGTTAGTGTTTAGTGAAATTTGATCTCTTCAGCCATCCTTTTGAAGAGGGCAGAAATAATTCAATAATTGGGTCTCTTTAAGCATCCTTTGAAGAAGAATTGCAAGAATTGAAGTCCCAGCTCTTAGAACTAGAAGTGCAACTCTTTCTCACAGTAAGTTCTTACCACATTTCTGGTCTCTTGCCACCTTCAATAAGCAGCAGTCCTCAAACTGCTGATTCTTTGGGCCTTCAGGCAGCCTGCTGGTCAGAAAACCCATTGGAGCCTTCATCATCATTAAGCAAAAGAGACTGCCCTAGAATTAATCAAGTTGAAGAACGCTTGAGAGCTGTGGGCTGCTTTCTTGATGTGCAGCTGGAGCAGCTTCTGTCATGTGTGGATTTGTTGTGAGGCAGTGCAGATAATACACCCGCCTTCTTCCTGTGATCTGAACAACTTGTGAAAGCTGACAGTGTTCTGACCCACTGTCACTGTTGGGATGAGGCACTTTCTTGGCATTTTTTGGTGGATTTAGATCTGTAAAATGCCAGCTAGGCATCGCCGCTCCATGGCATTGTTAGTGATGTGTACTGAAGTCCTAGGCTGGTGATTAAGGACCCTGCTTCCTGTTTTCCCATCCACAAAATGCAAGGGAAAATATTGCTGTTTGTTTAAAAAACAAACAGAAATGAAGTCAGTTAAGTGACTTGGCTGATTGAACTACTCCTAAAATACTTCTATAGCTAGAGTGGCCATATGACCTCCTGCAGCTCATGCTGGCAGATTGTGTCTTTTCTGACCTTGTCTCTGCAATTAGGGCTGGAGGAAAGACTTGTGAGATCTCTGCACTTGCACTGGTAGTGTGAGAAACTGGTGGCTAAAAAATATTTTTTACTTCATTGGCTGCAGTAGGTCAGGTTTAGGTGTGCACGCTCATGAGTCTGGAAAATTTTGACCTTTCACCACTTTTCACCTCCTGTTGTTGTTCCCCTTCTTCTGACTTTGCTTATTCTGTGTACATGTAGCTAATGACCAGAACTGAAGATGTGGGTCTTTTAAGATCTGACTTGCCAGTTGTATTCAAGGGTGGTGAATTGTTATTTAGATATAGGACTTTTTATGACAACTTTTCAGTGAAGGATTGTTTTAGTACTATTGATTATGATGCAGACTTCTATAAAGCTGTGGGTAGCCCTGTTGACCCTGCTTGAAGTTAAAAGCTCTCTTCCCTGTTGCTCCCTGTGGTCATTTAGAGCAAGAATATTAACAATTTTCTCTCCATCTCCAACTAACACTTGGAATCCTGTGCACAGTGGCAAAAGTACCATATTCAGTGGTTTACTCCTTGGATCTCAACGAGGCCAGAGAGGGAAGAATCCTAAGAGGCAGAGACTCACATGAATTGTGAAGTGAGTGGTTAAATAGGACATTAGTCAGGAACTGAAATGTGACATGGAAAGTTTAATGTGTATAAATAATTTACATAGCAGTAGAGAGTCAGAGCAAGAGGGAAAGATACAAAAACAAACATGCAGGATGAAGCTTGGCTGTTATTTTTTCAGGCACATTTTCCACTCCAAGTTTTCTAAATCCTGCAAAGGTACTCCTGGGCTTTCTGTAGTCCTGGATAACTACTCAGAAGTGTGTCATTCATTCTGTTCCACAAAAGGCAAAGGAAAGTGGCTCCCTCTGGAGCCAGCTAGGGTGTCTTTGGAAGTCCTCCTTTCCCCTCTAAAGCCTGAAGGCTTAAAGGAGCAAAGAATAAGATGGACTATAGATTTGTTTTCCCCTTGGGTTTTGTTTTTTGTTTAGTATTTCTTTAGTGAGTGACTTTGTTCCCCCAGCTCCACAGTGCAATTGCGTGTAGTGATGCGGTGGTAGGGAGGTGGAGAAGGCCAAGGAGAGGCAGGGATGATGGAAGCAGGAAAGACTTGTCTGCTGCGTAGAGCTTTGTGTTGTTGGTTGCCCCACACACTGTTTAAGAGCTGCTCAGGCCCCTGGATTTAGCGAAACAAATACTGAAGCTGCTAAGCAAGGAGAAATGAGGAGAAATCTCTCTAAGCTGGGGATGTGACTGCAGCTCTACTGTAATACCACGCAAGCCTGATGCTGCTGATTTCATTAAAAGCAGCATTCTCGGCCTCAAAGCAGGTTTTAATACTTGCTATATGTTTTTTTAAATATGCTGACCTTATCTGGTAAACCTGTAATATTTGTTGCAATGAAGAACAGCTGCTGCATAAATACATATATAATATCAGTTGCCAATTCTGTAAGCTGTGCTGAGACTGTGACTTGTTTGAAGTGGGGTTGCTATTAAAAGGCAGGTGGCAAGATGTTTATTTTGCACCTTGTTAATTGCTTGTTTTTCCTGCTGTAATTGGCTTCCTAATGGGGGCAGAATGCACTTGGTTTTGCACACAAAGCTTCATTAGTGACAACTGATGGAAAGAATTCAGAGGGTGGGATTTAGATGAAATATATATATATTGAGTAACAGATGTCTCTGCTAAATAGAGTATATGAGGAAGTCCTGTAAATGCATCCAAAAATGCAAATGTTTTCCCATAAAATGATTTAAGATGTTCTAGTGTTAGGTATAAAGATTGCTGCCTATTACTTGAGAAGGGGGCATAGATGTTGTTATTTATGTTATTTTTGTGGGGCAGAGATTTTGTTCTGCTTCACTGGACAGGATTTAGGATGCTGGGATGGTGCTCTCTGCTCGGGACTCTTGGCATCCAGGTATTCATAAAGATATCTTCGAGGATCTCTGTGGCATGTTTAGAGATTGCTCCTGCCAACAAACTGGGAGATGGTGAGCAGTGGTGGAGTTCTGTATTTCTAGGATTTGTGGAGCCATCCCTGCCTCTTGTGTGTTCAAGAGCTGTTCCACTGGGTCCTTGGCAGCAGGACATGGCTATGGAAAAACATAGCTGGACCATCCATGATCCTGGCTGTGCTTACAAGTGAGAGCTGAGGTGGAGTTCTGGCTAGGGGTGGATGCTCCACAAAGACAGTTCTTGTTTTCAATAATTACTCTTTTTTTAAATGTGGTGTAAGAGAGTGGTGTGAGAGTCATCAGAATGGTCATCTGACACCATTGTGTCTGAGGCCATGAATAGAGTTTTGTGCTGTTCAGTTTAATATGCTCTAGTACCTGTAGAGGTTGCTGTAGGTGAAAGGTGAGTGTACTTGTGTGTGTGTGTACGTATGCACATGTATATAAAATTAATAATGAAAGGGTAAGATGTCTCTTCATGGAAATGAAGCCCTCCTGTCCTCTCCTTTTCTTTTTTTTTTTTTTAAAGCACTGTGATGGGTTTGAAAAATAGACCTGTCTATTCCGTACTTTTCTGCTTCCTCAGATGCTAGTATTTAAGCAGTTTAAGACTGGATTTATCTGTCATGTTCCTTCTTAGTAAGGTGACTTCAAGGCAAAAGTATTGCCAGTCTTGGATTGACATATTTTATAAGAAAAAGTATTTATTACATGAATATATCACAGCCTAATTGACTGTTTCATGTTGGAGGGGGAGAGTAATATCCTGAGGCAGCATTTTAATCAGAAAGATCACAAGACTGCCCATCAGCTCTACTCTTCCATGTAAGTGTCCTCAGATGACAAAATAATCCCCTTTCTTGGGATAGTGCTTTTAATTTCTGCAGAATCTTTTTCCCCAGAGTGAAGAATGGACTGTGTAGTTGAGGTGAGGGCAGGACTTGTCAATTATTAATGCTTGAAGGGCAAAGCCCCAAGGTGGTGTTCTTCCATGGAGAGAGGACTGTGTGTTCCCTCTGAGCTCATGGGTGTGCTTTTGTCTCAGATATGCTTCCTGCCTGTGGATGGGAACCCTTTTCTCTGGGTGCATACACAGGCCCCCTCCCATCAGGGTTTATCTCTAAAGACACTGTGGGAAGCTGTCTCTCTTGTTGTACTTTGCCATGGCATGTACGAGTTTCTGCATTCCAATGAAAAGGAGCAGGGGGGAAGATGTTCTAACTTATTTTGAAGTCTTATCTCTGAGGTTCTCATAAGTGGTGATGGATGTATTTGGAGCACAGGATTAAAGAGCAGGCTCTTCTGAAGGCTGTCCTTTGGGGGATGCTTATGCCTGTAATCAAACTTGGTGCTCGGACTTTTTCTTCCATTTGTCTTCTGGCCAGTCTTGCACCTTGCAAGCCTTCATGAGAGTGGGAATAGAAAGTGATTGCTGTAAGTAGGAGCAAAGATCCATCTTGCTGAGTACCTTATCTCTTGACAGTGGCCAGTAGTGGCTGCTTAAGGAAGCAGATAAACTTAAGTAAGTGTGCAGTAGTAATGAAGTGGGATGCTTGCATTTTGTGTTTCATGTCAGTCTGTGTTTGTAATCTTGTTCCAGAACTGGACAAATAGGGAAGAAAATGTATTTTTTCTGATTAAAGCAACTTCTTCAGCTTGGGCATGTCAGCCTGTTGTGTCCAGATTAAGGTGCTAGATGAAAACTGGATGTCTTAAACCATTTTCAAAGCTGCCTCTGCTATGCACTGTATTCTGGTGGAAGACAACTATTTCTGGAAAAGTCCCTGGTGGTGTGCAGAGCCTGAGACCTCCCAGTGTACAGGCCTTCCAGCTTGGATGTAGGGAGGAGGACAGACTTGATGCATTGGGTATGACATTATCACTCAGCAGAGTGGGCTGCTGTGCACCTATCATAGTGCCATCCACAGGGAATCCTCCATTGCTTTGTTTATTGAGCTGCTGTTTTTAAAATTAAAAACAGCCAAATGTTTCATAAAATATTAAGAGGTGCTGCTTTAGTGCCTCTCATCAGATTAAGTATGTCACTTTCTGTGTCCTTAGGGTGATGAAGCCCATCAGCTTGGTCGTTCTCTCACCTTAAGCATGCATTAAGGTGACATGCCTCATCTCACAAGGGATGCTGAAGCTATCACACTGCAGAACTGGAACTGTAGGGGTCCTGCACTTTAGCTGTGGATTCTCAAATGAAATTTTGCAGAAGTAATACAGTTTGCTTTGTACGAGTGAATTCCTTTTTGTTAGGGAAGTGCTTTTTTGAGCAAAAATATTGAGGTAATACAGTGTTAGACACATGCACAGTGACTGCGCTGCAGGAAAGAAAGAAATTGCGGCATGTTTTCTATGAAAGACCAAGGACTGTTGCGTTTCAATGGGTAAAAGAGAGAGGCCTCTACATTCCTCAGATGCTTTTTATGAATATGGATTTTGAAGTTGTTTTGCTTGCAGGTGAATTTCTTTTTTATTCAAGAGCCAGTTCTAGCATTTTAATCATAACACAGTGGTGCTGGTGTAGCGGAGCGTTGGGAAGCTGTGGGGTGTGGTAGCCCCAGGACTGAGGGAGGGTCTCCAGCTCGCTGCAGAGAAGCCCTGAGGGCAGCACAGTGGTGGAACACAGCGTGGTGGAGCTGGGACCGAGCCACAGGGGGCTTGCTTTCACTGAGTTTTCCATCATCTCCCGCCTCTACCCAGCAGTTCAGCACTCTTTGGCATTTGTATAATGTTTGGGAATGCTGCACCATTACCGGGTTAAATAGTCTAGAAGTTCTAATAAATTCAGGATACGAGACCAACTTGTCTTCTGAATTTCCTGGGTTTGGGTTGCATTGCCTCTTTAAACTCAGTCAGTCATGGCACACGTGGCGTGGTTACCCTGGCGTTGCCTGTGTGCACATCAGGGAGCACTTACTCAGGAGCCTGCTCTGAAGGGCAGCAGCTCCTCTGTCTGATCTGATACCGCTGCTGCTTCGCTTGGCTGTGGTGTGAGGGCATAATAAAGTACAGCCTTCAATCATACGACCTGATCAGAGGGGGTTGTCTGTGCTGATTGATAAGTCCTCCTGGAACAATAGGCTGCTTCAGCTGTGCCCAGAGACTGCTGGGTTTGGTTGGGGTTTTGCATTAATTTTTGGCCTGAATGAAAAGAGCTGTGAGATCAAGGTTGCAGTTTTGTTTGCAGCTTACGTTCAAACCTAAAAATCCGGCCTGATCTAAAAGGGTACTTTACTGTGTGTGTCTCTGCTCTCCCCAAAACTATCTGTAAAGTGCTTTCCCCCTCTCTTTTAGGATATACTGAGTATTTTGGATGCCCTCAACTTATTTTGATTCCTCAAGTTTGTTGTTTTAAAATTGGCATAAATAAAGACATCTTTTCAAATTTCACCCTTGTGAAACCTGTTTCACCCACCTGGCCTGATGAGTGACGTGCTGGGAGCATTTACCATGGGTTCTTTACCCTGGGATGTCTCCCCAGCCATGGCTTTTTCCTAAAAGCCCCCTGTATGACCTTGTTAAGGTGCTTTACTTCTCTTCTTGATTTACCACATTTGCCATTCTCAGTAGAGAAGCTAAAAAACTTAATATTAAGCAAGTGCCTGTATCCTCTGAAAGACAGGTTTTTCTGCTGGTATTGAGAAACCTTGGAAGATGAATGTGTGTATAAATACTGTTTGGCTCTGTAATAACTGAGTTGTGCAGTGGTTTATCTGCAATGTGGATGAATCTTAGCCATGGGCAGTGTTACACAAAGGATGCCACCTGTCTGCAGTGGGGCCAGAGGAGTATTTGGGTGTATTTGCATTTCAGCAGAGGAGAGGTGTTTTTCTGCTTCTCTGTTGAGTAACATCCTCAGTGTGTGAGGTCAGTTTAAAGCAGAAATGATTGGTCTTCTTAAAATACTTGCTGAACAAATATATTTTTCCTTTTGTTCTGCAAAACAAAATCGTATGTGGCTGAAAGAATGGCTTTTTCCCCAGCACATGTGCAGCCACTTTATGGATCGAAGAACAGCCTTTGAAGCACAGAAGAGCTATTGCTGCTGTAGAGAAGTGCCAGCATGGTGCCCTATTTCCAGCATTCTTAACTTCAGTCGTGGTGGTAGTGGGCTGGAGCTGTGCTGCAGCGGCTCTGCCTGCACTGCTACTGTTGTTTGGGCATTCTGCCTTTGTCACGGAATCAGGACATCTGGAGGAAAGGGATTCTGGGATGACTAGGATTTCTTTGTCACACACAAGAGAATTTCTTATTTGGAGAATGGATGATAGAATGCCTTTATAGCAGAAAAGGAGAACTGCCCAGAACATTCTGGTCCCCTGCTAAAGGTGAGGACACAGAGAGTTAGAAGTAGAAGAGAAGCTTTCTTCATCTAGATGCAGTGTTAGGCTTTCTAAAATTTGTCTGTGATCTCTTACTGTTCTATTGAGGTTTTATGTTTCTTTGCTTTCTCTGTCAGTAAAAGTCCATTTCATTTTGGCAGTGCCCTACAGTTGAAATTATAGTTGGGGCCAGTTTATTGCAGATCTGTTTAGCATCAGTTTTATTGTTTGCCTGTATTCCTGCTCTGCTGAGGGATTGTCATTGCAGTGCCTTTTGGGTATCCTCTTTTTGCTGTCACTGGCCTGACTCCTAGGGATGAAAAGCTGTTTGAGGATTCCTCTGGGAGCCTAAGGGCCTTATTGGAAAGAAGTCAAATTCTCATAAGTTCCTGAGAAAGTTGTCATAAGCCTTGTGGCTGCTGGGTTATTGCCAAGGCCTTAATTCATGGGACACACAATGAGCCATTGCTAGACAATATTGGTTTCAGGTTCTTTTGTGCTGTATTATGGAAGGAGAACCACTTCTGGACCATTGTTTTAGCCAGTGTAAGAACACACAAGATTTTCTGTAAGGAAGTATTTACAGTTTATTAAGCATCGTTTTCTGGCTTTTTTCTTTCCCTTGCTAGAGTTCTTTCTCTGTGCACCCAATTTGGTTCTGCAGGTTTCGGTCCTAGCAAGCATTCATCCAAAGACAGACTGGTTTTGCACTTTGTGGCTTTTGGCAATGGAAGCCCCACTGACCATGCGTGGGAGTCATTCTAAAGGGAAGTGCTGCTGTGGGTGAGCCAGCTGTCCTTTACTGCTGTCCAAGTTGTTTGTTACAGTGAGGAAAATGGTTTTGATGACCCCTCCTGATAGTATTTCCTTGTAGGTATGTAGTTTGTTCTTTTGGCAGGCTTTTGATTAAGTTGCAGAGTTGCTCTGGCCTTTCATATTTGCTTCACGTTCTCAAGGCATTTGGTAGTTAGTTGTTCCCTTATCTGCCTCTGCAGTGAAAGGGGTGAAAGTCAGAACTACCTTATTTGCCTCATAGAGTCTCCTTTTGCTGCTGACTCACAGCTGTGTCCTGCTCATGGTGGACAGTATTTGGTACAACCAAATTTTGAATAGCTAGTAATGAAGTTTTAATTTCCCTTGGACAAACAGTACTCTACCCAAAGAGCTTGCATTCTTTCCTGGCGCAGTTTTCTGGTTTTAGTTTAGACCCACTGCCCTACACTTTACCCATGGGTTGAGAAATGGGTGGATTAAAAAGTTATCTAGTAGAGTATTGAAATGTCATGAATGTGCATTCAAAGTAATTTCAAATACTTAAATTCAAAATGAAATGTGTCAGTGTGTTGAAATTGTTTGATACATCTCTCTGTTTGGGACTGAGCTGGGATGGAATCCAAACCAAGCCATGAAAGATCCCTGGAGGGAAAAGTGCAATGCAAATTGGAGGTAGAAAAGTCAGTCTGAGCTTTGGTTTGGCTTTGTCTTTGTAGTCTCTGAATATGTGCCAGCTATGGATGAACAGCAGTAGGACAAATATTTAGGTGCTGCTGTATAGCCTATGGAAGTTTTATTCACTGGCATGCATTACCAGATCTGAAAAATTGTGTTTCTGTCACAACCCACGCCACTTAATTTCAGCACAGTGTTCTGCCAGCCCTGAAACGTGTCTGTATTTGCTTCTAGAGAGCTTGCTCAGATACAGGGCTTAGTTCCATCTATTTCTCTGTTTTCTTGGCTTGTCTTCTGCAGATAAGATAATAGTAAAAATAAAAAGCCCCAGAAAAATCCTCTCCAAAGTGCTGCTATTGCAGCTGATACATTGATGGTTGTAGCAGTAATTTAAGTTGTTTGCTTGGAGTTCTTTTCCCTTTTCCCTTTCCTTGATATGGAGCATCTTGTTTTGATTTGCCATATGTGAGGATTTACATATGATGGTTCTACCACAGAGCTAAGCATTTGGTGAGCTGCATGGATGTTGTGGCAAACAGGACCTGTTTCTGAGCCACAGTTTGGAAGAGCTGGTATGTAAGGGATTCACTGAAAGCGGGAAATATTGTGGAGAGAGGTTTTCTGAAATCCAATATGCCAGGCTGCCTGGGTGTTAAGTCTTAAGGGTCAGAGTGGACACAACAAATTTGAGGGACTGGGAAGTGAAGAAGTCAGTGAGGTTGAAAAAAGCCTGGCGGGAGTTTTGTACCTGTGAGTGCAAATGCATGCCTGTGCAGGTGATGAGAGCAGAGTGTAACTGTTGTAATTCTAGATTTGAACAGTTTGAATTGCCACAGGTGCATAGAAAGTTGTTGCTCACTAGTCTGGCCTTGTTTTGTCAGCAAGGGTTGATGGATTGGGATGAATCTGTTAGGTTCTACCCAGCACACAGCCTGCAGCTTGTCCAAGTGGCATGGACTGGACAGGGTGTGTAACAAGGAGGAAATTATGTCAACAGGGTGGGAAAATCATCCTGTGACTTTATAGGGCAGACTGCTGTGGAAATGTAAGAGAACGGGTAGGTGATAGCCATGAAGGGAGTCAAAACAGGCCTTTACGTTGATGTAACAGCACATGGGTGATGAGTATGGAAGGCTGAAAATTCCGAGTGAAGATGCCTCGGTTCATCTTCTGAGGGCAGAGGTCTCTGTTGAACGGTTTCGTTCTGAGGCAGGGCGTTTGCAATGAGGTGTATGAGTGTGTTATGACTGTATGAGGAACATGTGCAAAACTGCCTTTCACAGTGTTCTGCTGCTGCAGGGTGGATCAGACTGGCTCTCCTCCTCTGCTCATGCCAATGAAAATAAATTGTCCCATCATAACTTGTGAGGAAAGCAGCGTTCTGTCATCCTGTGTGTAAGGCCACCAGCCAGCAGTGTTGGTAACAAAGCCAGCCTTTCCCGTGGTTTTGGATGCTGCTTCTAGGCAGGTTAGAGAGCCAGCTGGGCAGGGAGGTAGCAAAGCTGTCACTTCTGCAGTCTTCTTACTCATGGCTGCTGAAAGGAGCTCTTTTCTGAACAGTGGACAGTGTGTGTTTCTCCTGACCCTTTCCTCTCCCTCCATCCCCTGATTATGTAAGACAGCCCGCTTTGCTCTTGCCAGAGAAGGTGCTGTTTACTTTTGCAGCTCATGGAAGAGAAGAGGCATTGCGCATATGGTATTTTGTATCAGACACTTTTTACACCCCTCCCATTTAATTTCACTTCTGTTTTCTCTTTAAAAACGTCACAGAAAAAAACAATGATGCATTAATGACACAGGAGGAGGAAGGGAGGAGAAGGAGCCTTCTCTCTTAATTTTTTGCTGTTTATGTGTGTCACTGAATGAAGTTGATTGTGTGTCAGTGTCTCTCTGCACAGTGGTGTGGAACAAGTGCCTCAAATCTGAGTTATATTGGGAGTAGCTGATGGGGGGAGGGTCATGGGCCAGGCTGAAGGGAGGCAGGTACTGAAAGCTGGAGCTGGGAGCAGCTGAGAGAAAGGGGCTGCAGCTGGCCTAGCTCTGTTCCCTACCTGTTCTTTGTTCTTATTTTATTTTTGCCAGTTCAATGGCAGAGCACAGGAGCAGATACCAAGTGTGATTTAAGGGGGCTAGCTGCCTTCTGCTTGCAGGAGGACCTCGAGCCTTCCGGGCTTGTTTGTACTCTGATTTCATGCTAGTCATGCTGTTCTCAGTGATCAGCCTTGCCTGCCCCTGTTTTCTCAGGTTTATACAGCTGCTCTGTCTGAGTTTTCCTGCATTGCTGGAGATGTTTCCCTCACTTCTTCTCTGTGTGTTTAGGGCCAGGAATGTTGGAACATAAAATCCTCTCCGTGCTGTTTTCTTTGTCATCGTTATTCCATGATCAGTTTGTGTTCTGAGAACACTTATGGTTATCAGTAATGTTCGTGAGTCAGCCAAACCTCTGCTAGAAGAAGGCTTATTTTATGAGATGCGAGGAGCGAGGCAGAAAGTGAAGTGCCAGCAATTCCGCGTAAGGAGCTGTGGCTCGAGTCCAGGTTGTGCTGCCATATTGCATCTGCTTGGCTGGTCCATGTCCTGTTTGATGCCTTTGTTGTTTCCCCTGAGCATCTGAGTTGATTGAACACGAGTGAGTCACTGTAGTGTTTCTGGGTTACTAGTGCTGCATTTCTGAGCTTTCTGCCAGGGAATGGAACTGTTCTGAAGTCTCTTAGGTAGAATGATCACAGTAAGGTCACCCACTCATGCCCTTGACTGTTACCTTTCCCTTGGTATGATATTGTTGCTATTTCCAAAAAGCACTGTCTTCTTAGAAAAATTGCAATTCAATTCTTAAAAAAAAAAAAATCATTTGGAAATTGCATTTGGGTGAAGGTTACATTTATCCTTGTGCATATGGTATGGGTTGTAAGCAAAGTTTATCTTGTTTTCCAGAAGGAGCCACAAAGCAGCTTAAAACATGAATTTCTGTGTGTCTCTGGGGAGTACGTTTAGTTTTATCCAAACTGAGCATTGCTACTCAGATTTAACAACAGTGCAGGCAAATTAAGGGAGCATAGTATTAATCCTGTCTAGTTGACCCTGTGTAGTTCAGCTGTTCCTAATATGTGCCACTTAGTTGATAGGTCTGAAATAAAGGTGCAGAGATGCTAATGTCTAGATGATGATTTCCATCTTAGTGGTAAGAGATGTCCATCCTTCTCCATTTCCATTAGAAAAAGCTGACTGTGGTGATCTGCCTAACTTGGGTATTTCATGAGTGCCTAAAGCTGGGTTGGATAGAATCAAACCTACTGTTGGAGAGCACTGCATGGGAGGCCCATAGTGCATGTAACTTCCTGCAGCTCTGGTGCTACTTGGGTTAAAGAAAACTCGGCTTATACTTCTGTAGAGCTACTAAAAGCTGGTTTCAAGTTGGATCTATTTTTTTTTTTCCCTAGTCCAGAGTCTGGGCCTATGCTGCTAGTGATATGAAGGGAGATGCCTTTTGGTTTGCATGTATACCTTGACGAGTTGTTGTTGGGCCATTAAATCTTCTTTAAGTCAGGAAGCATAGCTGCTGCTGGCAGTGTTAGCAGCTTGGCAAGCAGCATTTAGCTGACATTTGACCCTCAGTGTGGCATAGCACTTGCCTCTATCTCAGACCACAGGTAATGATTACCCAAACTCAGCCAGAGACCTCAAATAAAGCAGAGTCTTGACCACAGGAACTTCCTTAGGAAAGGCCAGAGGATGTTGGTAACATCTACATCTACAGACAATGCATGGTGTGAAACATTGCCACTTCCTCCTTTCCCTGCACTTTCTTGCTGTTTGTCACTTGTTCAGAATCGGGTCTCTCTCCTAGACCTTCTTATATATTCCCACAGCCAGTCTGAGAACTGGAGATGAGCAGAGAAGCATTGCATCAGCCCAAGGTTGTGCTAAATAAATGAACTGAGGGTATTTTTTCCTTAACCTTTCCACTCATTCCATGTGCTTATGATGTACCAGTCAACCACTGGGTGTCTCTGGGCCATGCGCAGCTCTAGGCAACATCTAGTCCCTGGAAAGCTGGCACTGGTTACACTTGTTTGGGCTTGTGGCTGCAGTTTTTGTTCTTGTTTTGAAAGGCATCGTGTTCCTTTCTAGGCTGTCCACCCAGAATCTGTCTTCCCCACTCCTGACCATGGAGTGGGGTGCATGCTGTGGTAAGGCAGCACCCTGGATTGCCAGTAGTTCCTGTTCAGAGGCCAGCAAATTCTCCAGCCTGGTTTTGCTCTGTTGCTGTTTCTGAACACCATACCTCTTTGTGCACTGGGCTGTGTGGAGGTCTAGAAGAGGAGAATGTTAGCATAGCAGCTTTGCTACCTTTCCCTTTTCCCCCTAGTTGTGACAGATTTACTCCTGCATGCACACCCAAGTAGATAAATAATCTGTCTCTCAACAGGGCTCTGCTAGCCACAGGATTTTCTTCAATTCCATGGAACGAGTTAGTTTTTTATTATTATGCTGAAAGGTAAAAGACAGACTATTCTCTACTTTAGGAATGCAGTGATAGAAGGTAAAGCTTTCATTAAATGTGCCTGGCTGAATTTATATAAAGTATAAGTATCTGGACTGCAGCTAATATCTTTTAAGAGATGAGGGAAGAACACAGCTTTGTAATAGCCAGCATTTTGTGTTTGGATAGTTAATCAGCAGTACAGAAAAATAATTCAATTAATTCTTTCATAGAGAGAAAAAAATCCAAAATATTAATGTCTGTTGCTGTAGCGTAGTTCTTATCTTTTTTCCATCTTAGAGCCATCTGGGGTTGACATCTCTGTGGTTTGCAGGTGATGGTATCCATGTTGCAGTTTTTGTTGCTGGTGAAACAGCTGACCTGTACCTGGAGCTCTTTTGCTGACTTGGCTTTGAGTTGGTACCTGGTTATGCTGAATGGTGCTTTGTCATTAAATAGATAAATTCACCAGCAGCGGGATGCATTCTGTGGTTCCAGCATTTGCTTATGTGCTCTTTGCATAAATGGTGAGATAGGATTTTGCTGGTCTCAAGCTGGGATTTGAGCCTACCTGAGGTGTGTATTGCTAAGTTTTGGGGATGGTCAGGATATTACTCAGTGCTTTGCTGCAGGATGTCTGGCAGAAAAAGTGCTGGATCTGCGATTAACTGATTTTATAGATTTAGAGCAGTGATTGAAGTAAGATGAGCAAAGGTGGGTATGTGGTCAAGACTGATTAATAGGAGTAATATTTTTTTTTCTGAATTGGTTTGATAGCAGCACTCAAGTACTGCAGTAGATAGAAAAAACACACTGCACATAAGCTGCTGGTAATAACTTGTTATAGCATTCAGAGCAGCATACTTTACAATTGTAAGAGAGCTGAAAGTTCTCACTGTACAGACGTAAAAAAATTCTGGTTGGCCACTTGTGTACAGAGCTTAGCCTTGCAACAACATGGACTAGAGCTCTGTCTATAAATTAAGCACGTAGTTGCCAAAGATTCATTCCCAACTTGGTTACAAGCTGCTGTGAAGAGACAGCCATAGTGTTTGGCTTGGATAAACACCCCGCTTCTGGATATCTGAGAGGTGTGGTTCTGTGCTTGCCCAGATCATTTGGATATAGGATAGTGGTTCACAGTCTGTGGCAGCAGACCAGGAGCTGAGAATCAGGACAGTGCTGTAGTTTCCATACTATGGAGTGAAAAGAGGATGTCTGACCAAATAGGATGTGGTACCCAGGACTTTTGGAACAGGCAGGGTTGAAAACCATAAATCCAGTAATTGTATTGCAATTAAAAAAAAATATGTTTATAAATCTGCCCCTTGTTTTGCCTTGGAAACTGTCAACACTCCAACCACATACAGGCACAAATACCAGTTACAAGACCTGACATTGATTTCTATTTATTCCTCCTCCATTTTCAGTCTATAGAAATTATTTCACTTCCATGGAGGCAGAAGCTTGTGTTTTATTGGCACCAATCCATGTGGCTGTGTGCAGCTGTATTTGGGGATGAAGGGTCATGCTGCTGTATTTTCCTGTCACCAATGTGTCTCAAAGAAAGGACCAATTTGCTTTTGGAAGGTGCTATATAAACTTTTTTGTTTAAGTAATTGAAAATGCCATCTATTGAGAAAGAATGTTTATCATAAAAAGAAAATGTTCCTTGTATCACTTGCTAAACACACGGTAAAGGAGAAGGAGCTGAACGGAACAGGTCCACATGGATGTAACATGGATAAATTGCTGTTGCTGAGGCAGTGAAAAAAGGGGAACTGGGCAGAAATTTTCAAAGAACAGAAAGTATATATCCTGTATCGTTTATGCTCCTGTAGTCTGGATCTCTATTCAAATCCCTGTTCAGCTAAGTGTTCAGAGGTACATTTCCAAAGGTTTTCAAGTCTGTGTAGGCACTGAGAGCAGCACTTCAAAGGGCTTTCAAAGTGTATTTGTTCTAGATACCTTGTACCTAAAAGGTCCATGGAGAATTTCCTCCTTAGTCCTTGTTAGTCCCTTTCCTTGGCTCTGAGATCTGTCTTGCATGGGTCTGCCTTAGCCAAGGCAGAGCAGCGTGTGCCAAAGAATTTCTCTGACCTGAGGCCTTTATGATATCACAGATCAAAAAAAAAAAAAAAAACAACGATGGGGAGCAGTGACCAGAACGGGGCTGTTAGTAGGGCCAAGCCCACAGGGAAGTCAGGATGCCAAGCCCAGTGCTTCTGGGGACAGGACTGCCCACAAGGGCAGCAGCTGAGGACCTTGCGCGGGGCTGGTGGGGCTGCTTTGCTTTGCGCAGACATTCTGTGTGAAATCCACTGCAGAGATTTGAAGGTGTCACAGCGATTAACTAAGTGGGAACTTGAGTGACAAAACGATCCTGTTACGCTGCTTAGGCTTGGCAGAAGGAGAGGTGTCGGGGTGCTGCTGCTGCTGCTGCTGCGGCGCGTTTTGGAGCTGTGGGAGTTTGTGACAGAGCGGAGCAGGTGTGAACACTCCAGATCATGACTAAGTGACGTCTCGGCTGATAAGAGAGTGCTGTTTTGTTCCTTTCCCTTCAATGTTTTCTTCCAAATATAATTTGCCTCCATTATGTATTTTTCTCTCTTATTTGCTGTTACTGATGGCTTGCAGTTTTGTCAGCCTTCCTGCTGTAGTCATGGAAAGGAGGGAAATAGTCTTTGCTCTGTTGGTTATCAGAGACCCCATAAGCATTGAGGCATTGCACAAGGGAAGAAAGCTCTTGGTCTAGGGAATACGTCCTCTGAATGGAGGAAGATTGGCAGGGACTGTCTCTAACATACCTGGAGCTGGGAATGGAATTGATGTCTCCCAAGTGCTTAGTCCAACTTCCCAGGTTCTAATAGGCACATAGTCTTGTGTTGCAGTCTTTGCTGGCCTACTGGCTTTTATTTTTTTATGTGTTGTATATTTTAGCTGCTGCTCTCTGGAAATAACTATTATGTTGTGGCAATTTCAGCTGGGGAATTTTACAACTTGGGTGTGCAAGTAAATGGAATTAAAATCTTTAAGACCTGAGGTTCCTCGTAGAAGCTGGGATTCTCTTCCTGATGCTTGTGGATTGACACAAAGTCTGGAGGAGGTAGGCTTACAAATGTCTTTCTTAGGTTTCCAAAATTGCCCTAGGCTGCAGATTTGACTGTTTTTTAAAAATGTGTTTCAGTATTGAATTCCCATACAGAGCAGCCATTAATGCAGCTGGCTTCTATTGTCCTTATGCCAGGGAAAAGCAGAAAAGAGTAGGATGAGGAAGACCAAGGATTTTTCTTGCCCTTTTGGCCTTCAACCATTTCTTTTCTAAAGTACCAGCTCATTTCTTAATCTATGTAGGTTTACTGACTGTTTCTCAAGGCACTGGGTCAGGGTATTTAGAACAGCTGGCACAAGTCATTAAGAATAGAAGCTCCTTCATTACACCTCCAATTGGAATTTCCCACTGCTTCTCAAAGGTATGTTTGTATACAGAAATAGATGATGTTTGACTTCTGGGTAAACAGAACTATATTTATTAGGTGAGGCTTTTTAATAATTCTTATTTTCTTCATCTGAAAATATCTGCATAAAACCAACCATTTGCCTTTTTGAATTTACTGAGTTTGTGTGGCAAGGTTTGGCTACTGGTGGTAGGCTACAGGGGTGACTTCTGTGAGATGCTGCCAGAAGGGTCCCCCATGTCCAACAGGGCCAATGCCAGCTGGCTCAAAGATGGACCAGCCAGAACCAGCTGTCCCAAACTGGCCAAAGGGTATCCAGACCATGTGATGTCTGCTCAGCAATAAAAGCTAAGACAGAGGAGAAGCAGGGTGGCATTTGTTACTATAAAAATTGTCTTCTGGAGAAACCTCTACACACACTGGAGCCCTGCTTCCTGGGAAATGGCTGAATATTTCCTGCTGATATGAAGGAGGGAAATAACTCTTTTATTTTCCTTTGCTTCCATGCACAGCCTTTGTTTTTGCTTTATTAAGCTGCCTTTATTACCCATAATTTTTTAAAATCTTCTTTTCTTCTCCCTGAGTCCTGTTGAGGAGGAAAGTGATAGGGCAACTTGATGGGCACCTGGCCCCAACCCACCACACTGAGACATTTAGACTTAAAAGGCAGATGTTCTTATTCAAGTGTGCAATTTAAGAAGCACTCTGTATGCTGGATCTGCTGTACAAAGTCTGTCCTGTAAACAGTGAGGGCTCTTAAAAATGTGACCTTTAAACATGGAAATAAGAACCTGATTTCCTGTTAATAACACCCAGTGCTATACGTGTGAGCACAAACCTGCTCCCCACATGTATATATACTATATACTACTAACCTTAAGCTTTGGGTAGGAAAATGTATATTAATGTTCTTTTTTTTTTCTAGTCAGAGTGCACACAGACTGTACTAGTATTTGCCTTAAAGCCTTTTTTTGGCAGAATTTCCTGTAAAGAACCCAAGCAATGTATCTGGCTGGAGGACAGGGCATTTTATATTGCCATAAAATAAATTAGTGAATTAGCCAAAATGTTGCCTAGTTCTGCAAATAAAACAGTGGACTGGTGGCCAGAGATTTATCTTTATTCAGCCTAACTTCTACTTAGTGTGCCTGCTTATTTCTAACCTGATTTTTGTCCCCTTAATGTGTTGCAAAAACAAGTACTTCTACATCATAAAAATAAAAATAATTCAGATGCCACTTGCATGAAACAGGTAAAATATGCTACTTGGTATAACTTCTTTCAGTCACTTTTAAATAAGCATTTTGGAAGCAATACCAAACCTCTTCCGTGTTGGGGGTTTTGAGCAGATACCTACATTGTGGAAATTGAGACAAGATTTCTTTGGCTTCAGATTGGCTTTCATTGCTTTTTGCAGAGCATCGTGCACCTTCCAAGTATGTAGTACTGGCGCTTTGTAACAAATGCAGTGTGAATTTGACTGTGGACTGCTGCGTGTGCACTGATGTTGGACAGTGAAATTGCATTGTGAATATGTTTTTTGGAGCTAATTCTTCTGGTTATCCCAACTTACTCCACTTGAATAATAGAGTAGCTTCAGAGTATTTGATTAATTTTTTGATAAAACTAAACTGGAAGCTCTGTTCCAGAAGCACATATGGCACTAGTCTAGTCCAAGTGCTGCATCCCAAACTGTGAATGATGTAGATCATGGGGTCCTTGGGAGCAGCTCCTTTGCTTTACAGGTTTGTTCCTAGATAGGTTACTTCTCTTTCTGGCTGACGGGAATAACTTGTGTAAGGTTGGTGGTGCTCAGGTGGGCTGGGAGGACAATGCAAGTGCTGTGAACAAGCAGTGTATGGAGCAAAAGTGCATTCTGCTTGCATACATACCTAAAAACAAGGAAGGTTGAGGATGTAAAAGCTGAATGCAGCCTTGGTCACAATGGCCATGAGATGGAGCTCAGGATCCCAAGTGGAGAAGTAAAACAAAAAGCAGGATCACATTCTTGCACTTGAAATGAAGCACCAGTAGACATTTCTGGAGCTAACCATGGTTTTGATTATATACAATGAGCAACCAGAGAAGATTACCTTGAAACTCAAATTTGCAAAACCTTCTAATGTGTTCATTTTTGTGTCTAGTTCGTTTTCTTGGGAGTGCTGTTCTTTTACTACTTTCTGCTAGAAAAACCTGTTAGGGCTTGGGACAAAAGATGTGCTTTATTGGGGTCAGATGCATGTGAAAGAGGGTGCTAGCTCTGGCTGTTGCTAGGCTACACTTGTGTGCTCACATAGTAAAAGAAATTTTTATATGTTGGGAGTGTCAAAATATTTCACTTGATGCATGATGTCAGTCAATGCTGTTGTGTAATGAGTAGATATGGTTAATTTTTCATGTGATTGGCAGTAGTTCAACTCGCTCCCAAGTTATTCTAATGCCTGATAATTGTAGGTAATGAAAATACTTTCTAGAAAAGGTATTTTTAAGTAATTAATAGATGTTTCTGAATCTGTGCTTTAAAGGGAGACCCTTCTTCTCACAAACCAAGAGAGTTTGTTGATATTGAAGGATTGTTTCCTTGAGGAATGCATTCTGATGAGCAAAAAATCAGTCAAAGGGTGCAAGAAACCTGTGTGTATGAAAAAAAGAATAGTCATTACTCATGCCCAAGCAGGAAATACACAGGAGATGGAAGCAGGGTCATGCCACTTGGAATTAATATAGAGAGGTTGTCAGAGTAAGTAGAAGTGAGACAAGGAAGGCCAAGGTCCATCTGGCATTAAATTTGGCCAAGGATATCAAGGACAATAAGAAGGGCTTCTTCAAATACATCAATAATGAGAAAAACTAAGGATAATGTGGGCCTGTTACTAAATGGAGGAGGGACCCTGCTTACAGAGGACACAGAGAAGGCAGAGATACTGAACACCTTCTTTGCATCAGGCTTCACTGGCAAGATCAGCCCTCAGGAATCTCTGACCCAGAGACCAGAGTTAAGGGAATTCTGGAAGGAACATTTTCCTTTGGTCAAGGAGGATTGGGTTAGAGAACAGCTAGGCAAACTTGACATTCACAAGTCCATGGGCCCTGGTGGGGTGCATCCACGAGTGCTGAGAGAGCTGGAGGGTACCACAGCCAGGCTGCTCATGATCATCCTTGAAAGGTCATGGAGATAGGAAAGGTGTGTGAGCACTGCAAGAAAGCAATATCATGCCCGGTCTTCAGAAAGGGCAAGGAGGACCCATGGAGCTACTAGCCAGTCAGCCTTACCTCAGTCCCTGGAAAGGTGATGGAGCCCCTCATTCTGGAGGCCGTCGCTGTCCACATGGATGGCAAGAAGGTGATCAGGAGCAGACAGCATGGATTCACTTAGGCTAAATCATGCTTATCCAACCTGATTGCCTCTACAATGAAACAGCTACCTGGATGGATGAGGGAAGAGCTGTGGATACTCTCTGCCTTGACTTCAGCAAGGCTTTCAACACTGTTTAGGGGGATGTTGTGAGAGACAAACTCACTGAGTGTGGCCTGGATGAGTGGACAGTGAGGTGGATTGAGAACTGGCTGAATGGCAGAGGGTCACGATCAGCGGCACAGGGTCGAGTTGGAGGCCTGTCACTGATGGTGACCATACTTGGGTCAATACTTGGTCTAGTATTGTTTAACTTAATTCACCAATGACTTGATGAAGGGGTAGAGGAGCCTCCTCAGCAAGTTCCCTGCAGACACAAAGCTGGGATGGTGCAGACCTTCTGAAATTCAGCAAAGGCAGGTGCAGGGTCCTGCACGTGGGAAGGAACAACCCCCCGCACCAGCACAGGATGGTGGACAAGCAGCTCAGTGGACAAGGACCTGGGGTTCTGGTGGACAACAAGCTGTCCATGACCAGCACTGCCCTTGTGACCAAGAAGGCCAGTGGTACCCTGGGATGCATTGGGAACAGCATTGCCAGCAGGTCCAGGGAGGTGATCTTGCCCCTCTATTCTGCTTGTGATCCTGCCCCTGATGAGGCACATCTGCAGTGCTGTGTCCAATTCTGGTCTCCTCAGTAAAAGAGAGACATAGAACTCTGATATGGATCCAGAGGAAGGCAACAAAGATGACTGGGAGAGTGCACCATTTCTCTTAGGAAAGGCTGAGGGAGCTGGGGCTGTTCATCCTTAAGAACAGATGAGTGAGAGGAGACCTCATCAGTGTTTTTTTAGTACCTGAAGGGAGGATGGAGCCAGGCCCTTCTCAGTGGTGCCAACCAATAGGTCATAGAGCAATGGCAGAAACTGATGCACAGGAATTTTCAACTGGACATGAAGAAGAGCTTTACTGTATGAGTGACTGCATTGAAACAGGTTGCCCAGAGAGTTTGTAGTCTCCCTCACTAGAGATACTCAAGAACTGTCTGGATACAATCCTATGCCACCTGCTCTAAGGCAGAGCTGATTCAGCAGGGACATTGGACTAAATTATTCACTGTGGTACCTTCCAACCTTTGCCCATTCTTTGATTGTGATTCTATGCAAATATCTTCATTCACACTCTGAAAGTGAATAATGCATTTTTTCTGTGAATTTGCATTTCTTACGAGCTCCAGGAATTTAGGAATAGCAGCAATTGTGAATAAAGCAGATCTATTTTTATTAAAAGAAATATGAATTGGATGTCTCATTCAAAACTTTTAAAG
The DNA here is from genome assembly GCA_013397155.1 of Irena cyanogastra. NCBI lineage: Eukaryota > Metazoa > Chordata > Aves > Passeriformes > Irenidae > Irena > Irena cyanogastra. Next base: position 685,737 of record VWZV01011962.1, on the reverse strand, counting down.
TGTTTTATGTAGAATGTGTCATTGTCTGTCCTAGCTTCAGTATGAATCAGCATCAGGATGTGTTTTTTTAGTGTATGTATGTATTACTGCTATTTGTGTCTCTATTCAGGAGTTCAGAGTAAGGTGAGGGCCAGCTTGCATCCTTTTACCCTGACAAGAAAATGGAACAATACATAGAATGCAAAAAGAGTTTCAGTTTTGTCTCTGAATGTTCTTTCATCACATGTTATTGTCCTTGAACGTCTATTCCGTGTAATCACTGGAAGCCTTCGTAGGATATTGAGGGGTAACTGAGCAGTCCTGCTTCCCTAATTCAAATGAGCTGCTCTGCTCTCAGTGCAAGTCTCTCGCTTACACTGCATGGGGATAAATTGAATGTCTTCCAGATATTGTCCTTGTGTCTGTCCTGGGAGAAGTCCAAGTGATTTCTCTGAGCAGTCTTATAGCACTTTTATTTTTTGTTTCAGCCCTGTGTTGATGGGATTGTGAAAGTTACTGCATGTTTAAGCTAAAAGCCATGTTAAGGAATACCTATGGGTTGTGCCACTTATGGAAAATACAGTTTGTCTTCTCTGGGACTTCTGGGCTTTTGTTCTGTTTGTAGGCTTGATGTCTGTCTGGAATCAGACAGAACTTGTGATGTTGTGAGGGCAGTAATGCAGGAGGCACAAAACCATTATGTAACATGGTTTTCTTGAGTCACAGAATGTTAGAGTTGGAACGGATCTTAAAGATCATCTACTCTGAACCTGCCACTGCCATGTGCAGGGACACTTCCCACTAGACCAGCTTGTTCAGAGCTCCATCCAGCTTGGCTTTGAACACTGCCAGGGTTGGGGCATTTATGGCTTCTCTGGGCAACCTGTTCCAGTGCCTCACCATCCCTACAATAAAGAATTTCTTCTTGATATCTAAGCTAAATTTCCCCTTTCAATTTGTACCCATTACTCTGTGTCCTGTCACTACAGCTCCTGACAGAGGCCTTCTCTGGCTTCCCTATAGGCTTCCTTCAGATACTGGAAGGTTGATGTGAGGTCTCCACACAGCCTTCCCTTCTCCATGCTGAGCAGCCCCATCCTAGCTCCTTACAAGGCATTTTGTCTTACAAGGGGGTGTTGTAGCTTCACCATAGGCTGCACATCTATTCCTTTCCTGCTGCTTCTAAATCAGGTGGTGTTTTCTTGCTCTCAGTAATATCATTGGGCTTTGTGGCTTTGAAATTCACCTGCTGCAAGGCTAAAGCTCTGAGTCTGTGGAAACTATGGTGAGTCTCTTGTTCTTGCTTAATGCATCTAGACAAAATAGGAAATATAAAACCCTGTCCAAGCAGTTGTGTATTGCTGCTCTGGAGCATCAAGCTTTTGCTTTTGCTTGTGGACTTACCTAAACCCAGAGGTGACATCTAGAAGATATTTCTCAAAGCTTTCATCTGAGCACTGCAGTGCTGCTGTGTTTGCCAATGAAGGCTCCTGGAGAGGTAATGAAGGACTGTTAGAAGCATTAAGTGCTCTGTGAGATAACAGCAATACCTCGTGTGCTGATGAACATGTAAGCTAGAAGATCAATTCTTTGCTTCCCCTGCATTTTAAAAGAGGGCAGTGAGCAGGGAATCCCTGAGAAGTTAAGCATCATGAAGGAAAAAATTCCAGTCACTTCCCAATCCCTTTTGTCTGTGTTTGTTTTGAGTTTTTGATTTAAAAAGATAGCAAGACCTTTTTAAGGACACAATTTCTAAACTATAAATATTCTTGGTAAGTAAGAATTTTTGTCTTAAATTCAGTTTTGTCTACTTGCTGCCTTCTGGTATGGATAGAGGGAGAGTAAAATGAGAGCTGTAGGAATTTTGCTAGAAGTGACATTTCAAGTGAATTTTGCCTGTGAGGATGGCTAACAGCTTATCCGCATGCATTGCTTGAGAGATAATGGGACTGTCACAACATTCATATCTACTGCCATTTGTTTTCATTGTTTAATGTGCATGATCACTGGAGCTCATAATTAGAAAATAAGTTCCTTTTAGGAGTATGCCTTATAAAGCAGAACTCAAAACTAGTATCATTATGAATACCACCATGTGTATGACTCCAACAAATATAAGCACCTAGCCATTGTTTGATTTTTTCCTTTGCAATCATTGTATTATTCCCCTTGTGGCCCTTAAATGTTGGCCTCATTTTGACTTCTGTAGGTAATTGTCTAATACAATTCTTTTGGAAGGGAAGCTAACCTGCAAGTTAATTTTGCTCTCTGAAGTGTTCATCTTCTTAGGCAGATGTATATTTAAAGGCTTGGGTTCTTGCTGTAATGATTAAACCACTGGGGAATATTGTGTTGTACTCACAGAAGTGAACACATTCACTTGCTCACTCACTCTGACTAACCTCCTGTGGAAAGATGAATTTCAAGATGCAGTGTTCTTGTGGCTTTTGTCCATCCTCTTTTGTTTAACTTGTCATGGTACTGATTTGTGCTTTGTGATTTGTGTAACCAAACATTTGGTTAATGTTTGTGTAGGCCAGACCCCTTGGTAGTCTGATCTGTGGGTGTGACTAGGTTAACTCACTGGGTTTGTGTGTCTGTTTTGACTGCTGGAAATTCTCTTGGTAAGCACATTCGGTTCTACTCTCTGTCTTGCAATTACTGTGTTGGCTCTTTTGATGAGAACCAAAGGTGTCCCATGGGGAAAGCGTTGGCAGAGGGCAGCTTTGGATGCCTGCAGCAAGGCTGTTTGTAGCCTAATTCCCCTCATTTCCATTTGATGGCACAGTACCAGGCTTGTTTTAAGACTTTGATGGCAATTAATTTGTTCTTTTTTGTTCTTGAATTGGAAGCTAATTGAGTAATTGTGAAGGGTGCCAGATTAAACTCTGTTTTTTTCTTGGAGTGCCAGTGAAAATGCTTTTCCCTCACCTATTTCCTTGGGAAACACCTTTCCCTCACCTATTTCCTTGGGAAACTACACTTGAAAAAATGAGCTTCCATGATCATGCTTTTTGTGAGGTTGTCAGGCATATGCAGACAATTACCACACGCTGGTAATGTTTGACTCTGTCAGCCAATTTAAATCAAATTTGTCAGAAAGTGGGGGTCTCATCTTTTCACCCAAGTAACCTCCTGGCATCCTTTAGCTTTGTGAAAGAGCTGACCTTACTGCAGTGGTGGCAGCAAAGAAAATCTAACAAGTGTCAGTATCCTTGTATGTTTTGGACACGAGAGACTCAAAGTTTGACTCTCCTTGTGAATGTGTTTTGTGAGTGTATATTACTATTTTCCCCTTCCTCTTCTTCCTCTTTTCAAAATACTGTCTTGGCTGTAAGGAAGAGGTCTGAGGCTGCAGTTACTTGAAACTCTAAATCAACATCTTTGTCAGCATTTTAATTGTGTTTTCTTCTTGCAGTGGTAAAGATGAGTAATTTTTGATTGTGGTCTGCCATAAAAGGGGGAAAAACATTTTCTTACTCAAAACTCACAGCAGATCACTCTATGTGCTTTAATTGAGGAAGCTTGTAACCTGTTTTGTGGAGTGGTGATGACTCTCTTGCACTGCCTTGAATAAAGTTCTTCCTCTTGCCTTGTGATAAACAGTGTTCTCTGAGTTTCATGGAAATCAGCCACCACTTTTTTTTTTTTTTCCCAGACCACTGGCTTGTGTGGCCATGGGACAACAGACAGCATGTGTAGTCCAGTGCTGTGGCTGGTCAGTGAGGCCAGTCAAACAGGTCAAGAATTGCAGGATTCACATTTGCTTGGATAGACTGGTCTGCCTCCCTTGCATGCTTCATGGGAGTACAGACTTGGTTATCCTTTGCTTTGGTGAAATGTGGGATTATGGTTTGGATTTGGTGTTTTGGGATGAGAAGAGACTAATAAAGTGCAGGGTACCTTACTGTGGAATTTGGATACAGTCCTGGAAAGGGAAATGCAGCCTTGCTAGGAGGCAGTGCGGTGTTGTGGTCTGCCCTCTCCCATGTTCCCCCTTGCATCACAGAGGGGAATGGTCTTGAAGGGAGGGTAGGAAGATGGTCAGGCTTTCATAATCTGATAGGTTTTCAAGAAATATCTTGTATTCCATTAAATATGCAATAGTTTTTCTTCTTTGCAGTATGTGACATCCCATTTCTTGAGCTCCCTCTCACCACCACACTTACATATATTAATCTTTTTCCTGGCTGTTGGTTGAGTTTGTTTTGTTCCCCGCCCCCCCCATTTAATGTAAAATTTTTTCCCTATCTGATGTTTTATTGCTATTACTTTAGGAAATGCTTGAAAAATATCTTGTTCACCTAAAGTACCTGCTCTTGTTTAGGATTAAGTGAACAAGATGGAATAAAGAGGATACATGTTGCCTTCCTGCTTTCTGAAGAGCCCTGATATATTTTGGGACTTTGTCACTCCACCATCAATACATGAATTCTGTACCAGTTGTCCAAAGATACTCATTGAAATATTTTTGCACCAATGTATTTCCTCAATTTCTGGGCTCCTTTTTCTTTTGCTTGTGAGAAAATAAGGTCCTTTGTACAATTTTGTAAGGGAAAATGTAGTAGGGGAACTTGAGAAATTTGAGAAGAGGTAGATGTTAACTTTGGGGATAGCTGTATGTTGCTGCTGACTTACGGACTTGCAGTTCCTCTTCAGATTTTCCACGAGGCAGATGTGTATTTCCCCAATCCTGCTAATTGCAGACTCTTTCTTTAGACCGTTTTTTGGGAAGATGTTGGTATTAACAAAACAGGAACACATGAGCAGCCTCACGAGGGAGTGTTTCTGGGAGAGCAGGAGTGAGGTGCAGAAAGGGAAGGAAGGGTCTGTGCTTTGGACAGTTTTGGCTTGCACTGGTGCCTGGAACGTGCCACAGCCATGTCTTGAGTAGCATGTGCCTCTTAGGAGGAGCTGGTAGCAGCTGTCTAGTGCTAGCTATAGTGTCTTTCCCATAGGATTGTCTGCAGGCACTTCCCAAATGAAGGTTGCTTCTCTTAGCTTTGAGATTTTCTGTGGGTGTCAGACAATAAACAAAAGCAGTGCTCTTTGTTTCCACAGTTAGAGGAGGTCAAGAAGCAGAAGCTACTGTGGAGGTATTGCAATATGACTTTGAGAAAGAAGGTGCCAGGGCAGCTTGTAGTATCTCTTCCCCTCCTCTCTTCTCCTGTGTTTCAGAGGTGATGTTTCCTGGGCTGCCTGCTGGGTAGCTGGTATGGGATGGTGCAAGAGTAGAACAGAGCAAGTTCTGTGGAAATACTGAGAGCTGGTGTCAAACACAGCAAGAAAGCAGTGATTCAGGAACAACCCTTCTGTCTTAACCATGCATTTCTCCTGAGTTCTTGAGTGTTGCAGTGCTGATGCCCTTGGCTCCTAATTCATGTGATGTTCTACCGAGCAACACATGAGATGACAAATGAAGTAGTGGGATTTTTGTTGACCAGTGCTTATTGCAGTGACTAACATGGCCTTGCAAGCTTATTAACTGGCTGGCAGGTCTTGCAGTGTAGCTGCATTGATTGAGTCTGTGGCCATGCACAGCCCAGGGCAGGGAGTGGGACTGCAGTGCTGGAACTGAGGAGAGCCTGCTCCCGTCCTATCTGATGGTGGTTTAGCTTTGGACAGTCATGACTCTGCTGAGGTCAGAGTGACAGCTGACCGGCTGTTTTCTACAGAACTGTCATCCTGTTAGTTTTCTGGTTGTCCCCAAGGCAGACAGGATGTTGGGTGTGTTGGGTGTGCACTCTGATCACTTGTCCTTGGGAGGCAAGTGCCCTGCTGTCAGTTGTTAATAACTGTGGTAAAAGTTTAGAGGAAGAAGAATCTGGTGGTGGATGTATGAAAAGTTGTCCCTAGGAAGGTGGATGTGAATTCCCAGGTGGAGCCTACATGCTCCATACCTGATTTGTCACTAATACAGCAGACAGAATAATGAAACTGTAAGGCTGTTTCAGTGGAGTAGTTAGAATATGAAGCAAGAGCTGATGAAATCTAATAAATAAAGCATCTTGATCCATTAAAGCCTTTGCCTTCACTGAAAATATTCATATTCTTAAGTTCTTTGTTGGATTAGGGTAATATCCTCTAAATAACCTGGCTGATAGAACAAAGGAAGAGAATTTTAGGAAAGTATAAGCAATCAGCAGTAATAGGAATTTTTCTTTTTTTTCGGTTTGCTTCTGAGGTTAAAATAACAGGAACCAGATGTAAAATAGCAGATATGTTTAGGACTTGATTTCACATTGTCAATTACCAAGTCGTGTCTCCGAGAGAATGGGAGGCAGAAAGAGCTGTATGCTCTGCCAAATGGGCAGGAATTTTAAATTCTCTTCTGTTTCTCACTTTTGAGAAGCCGAATCAAAAATACCTGTTGCTTGCGCAAGTATCTCTGCCTCATCGACTTGAAGATAGTTTCCCAAAGGGAGAGTAGTGTTCATAGATATTCTCATTAGATAGTGTGCAGTGCTTGTTATTTACAAGTAACTGAAGGTATATAAATGTTCTATAAAACAAAGCTTCAGAAAACCCCTTATTTTCAACAGAAACCTTAAAGAAAAGTTGTATTAGGCTACTATTGTTTTAATGATACTATAATTAATTTGCTATTTCCTGCCTCTTATTTAGAAGTTGGAAGCTCGGCCAAAATACGTTTGGAAGATGAACAAAAGGGTTTGATTTGCCAAGAGACATGACCTCTTTTGGGGCAAAGAGTGAACCATCACTTTCTGGAAATTCATCTTGAAAAACACTTCCTTCTCATCGCTGTAGATCTCACTCAAACTACCTTCCTGCTTCCTTCTGTTTTGCTAGAGGCAAATTTGAGTTTGCAAATTATGAACTAAAAAAATTATATCAGCCGGAAAGAAGGGATGCTGATGGAATTGTGCCTGTCATTAGGATGTTGTGAAAGTGTCTCTTTTAGGACTGTTTACCTAAATTAAGGGATATCCTAAGAAAAGGATGATAAATATACCTTACACAAAGAGATCTTTTGCCATTAAAATCTAGGATGCTTGTCATTATTTGTATACCACAACAAACTAGAGGTCAGAAAGGTACTGACAGCATAACTTTGGTTTGTTGTTTTGTTTTTAAATCAGCTCCCTTTCTTGGGAATCTCTGAGTTCTGATTAGACCGAGTCCTGGATGAAATGCAGGTGCTACCGGGTGGAGTGGAGAAAGACATGGACTTGTTTGCAAGTGTTGGGCTGACCACACCACCATGTCTCTCTGGAGCAGCTAACTCTCTGGTTGACCAAGAGCTTTGTTTCCTGGCTTCCTTGGGCTTCCACCAACCCACCTAGAAAAAGTACAAAGCTGGGTCTTACTGAAGAACAAATTGCTGCTCAGTGGAATGATTTAAGTACATGTGTTACAGTTAGGCAAGATCAGGATGTGAGAGAAGAGGGGGAGCAAGAATCAGTTCCTGGAGATGTGCTTGCTCCAGTCTTAGAGATGATGAGAGAGCTGAATTCCTTTCCTAAGGGAAAGAAAGGGTGTCTTTTTTAATCCTGTTAGCTGGAAGGCAGGTGCTGTGGAGACACTGCTTGCATTGGGTAAGTTTGTGTTCTGTCTCTGCACAGAGCCCTTCCAGTCCTCTCTCTGTGTGTGTGTTTGTGTGAGATGACTCTCAGGGGACCTTAATGTTGCGGTTACCATGGGAGCCAATTCAAAGTGGATTGTCATGCCATCAGAACTAAAAGATATGTGTAAATCTGTGCTAGCATTTTGCAGATGTTTGGGATTTTGAGTATTTCTTGCAAAAGTATTTCTATTATCTACATAGGGATATTACTTCTTAGTGTGTTAAGCATTTCTGAAATCAGCCTGGTTCTGTGGTAGACAGAACAGATAGACACACAATCCAAAGTGAGTACAGTAGAAGAATTTTAACTTGAGATAGATGTTTCCCCGGCAATTGTTCTGTTTGGTTGTAGTGTTTCTGAGTTACTTCTATCCCATTCCTATAGTGCACTCATCAAAATCTAATCAGAATCTTTTCTCCTTGCATATCTTCATCCTTTCCACTGTACTGTTCATGTTGCCTGACACTTTCACCTGCCACAATTCTTAAGAAAAATCCTCAGCTGGGACTAGAAGGTGCTCGTTCTAGAGGAGACCACTGTGATAAGCACATGTTATGCACCTTGGACTTGTTTTTTTCATCCATGGAAATCAAATGGTTATTCATGCTGGACCCCTACAGTTTAAAACATCTGCTTGTCACCAGAACTTGCTCAGTGACTTTAGGCTTAACAGCTTGGGAGCTGAGCTCTGGACCTCCAGGACCTCTAGGTTCCTTTGCTGACAGTGCTTCTAGCACTCACAGCGTCTCAGGCCACCAGCATAGCAGAGATGGCAGATGTGCTTCTTTGGAAACTTTTTTGTGTGAAGTTATATCAAATCTCTAAATTTTAATTGCTAATTTATTTTAGAAAGAGCAGTTTGTCTCTGACCTACGTGTGGGACTCAAATGTGACTCTCTTAGAAGACTTTTTATTGTTGAAAATCTGAGGTAGTATTAGGACTACAGGGATGCTGTTGTCATTCTTTTTTTTGTAACTTTTTTTTCTTCTGCTGGTAGTATTCACTTTTAATTCTTTGTGGAGAAGAAAGCTGCATCAACAGGTGGAGAGTTAGGAACTGTTTCATCAGCTGCTCTTTGTAGGTCCACTGGGGAATTAGAGGAGAGCTCTTTTTGAGCAGAACAGATTAGGGTCTTATTAATGCCCTCTCTGTAGGATTATTTTTTAATTGTTCTTGAAGTTTTTTCTTTTTTCAATACAGAAAAAATCTGATCTGTAAAAAGAATTTTTAGTATTAAGGACTGTAGATTTTGATGACTTCTCAAAAAAGAATAACAAAATCCTCAGTCACCTCTGGAGATCATTCTTGTCCTATGCAAAAGTTCTGCATTGAAAAACCTAATTCTTTGTTCCAGTGTTGTTGGAATTGTTTAATTTGGTTTTGCTCATTTCTTTGGAGGAAGTGTTTTCTTTGCACGAGCTATTAAGAAAACTTTACTGTATCATTCCCTAGACATATGGCATTTTCATAATAACATTACTATCCAGACAATTTCATCCAGATTTTATAAAATACTCTAGGCAGGCCTGTTTCAGGAACTGGATGTAATGATCCTCCTTGGTGAGGAAGCCAAATGGCAGTAAGAAGTATAGTATTGCTAAGGAACTGGGAAAGAGTTGTTCTAGTTCAAGAAGAGTATAAGCTTTTGTTGCAGGTGACATGAAAATGAAGGAGTCTGCAAAACAGAGAGGAGACAAAGGCTGATATCCTGTATTGGATAATAAACTGGTAGTTCCTCTCATGCAGGAATTCCAAAATACTTCACACACATCAATGAAGGATTTGCTTGTACAGTCATGGTGTGTGTGTTGTAAAAACTTCCAAGGACATTTATGGTAGGACAGCTGTTGATGAACAGTTCATGCCCAGGGAAGTGGTTGTGTCACCATCCCTGGAGGCATTTTAAAAACATGTAGATGTGGTAGTGCTGGGTTAATGGTTGGACTTGATGATCTTAGGTCTTTTCCAGCCTAAACTGTTCTGTGATTTGGCGTTCAGTTCAGTAGAATATTGTTGCAAAAGGATAAAGCCATTCTTTGCAGAAGAGACTGTTTTAATGGAAGGGAGAGGAAGATATTGGTTCTAGTCTGTGAAATGAACTTGTATTGAACATGATGTGCTCGAGCACCTTTCATGTGCACACGATTTCAGCTTCCAGCAGAGGCTGTTTGTACCTGTTTAAAAGCTGTTCCCTCAAAACAATGCATACTGCTGTGCATATGATTCTCCCTCAGGGAAGAGAGAATAAACTGAGCATGGGATATTAGCTGCAGCACTTAGTGCACTGCTGGGAGGCACTGGGATACGACAGCGATACAGGCAGTGTCAGAAGCCCTGCAGCACAGCAGAGAAGTGTCTGTGCCAGCAGATGTGTTTGATGCTCACCACAGTATTTCTCTGGAGTTATGGATAAGCAACTAAGCCAAAAGCATTTTTGCTCCACAGTCCCCAGCTACTCTGTAAATACAGCTAGAGCACCTTGTGGCTTCAGCAAAGGCCAAAAAGCAGAGAGGTAGCTCTTTTTAAGATTGAGGCAAGCTATCTCTGCCAGGAACTCACCTCAGCATGGCTGGCAAACTTCTGCCTTCCCTCTGCTGTTTGCTGCTCAAAGCAAGCTTGACTTCCTGAGCTAATACAATACAATTTCTTGATTGATTTTTACGAACAAGATTTTTACAAAACTTGCTTTGGGATTTAGGAACCTACTTGTCACTGGCTTTCCTTGGGGCACAAGCACTGATTCACTGTGGCTATCTGGAGAGAGTCTGAATGCTGTTACAGCATCCTTCTGAAGATGCTGGCAGTGCTGTACAAGCAATTCATGAGGCCTTACAGGCAAGGGAGAAAAATGGTTTGCTTTTTTATCAACTGTGTATCTGTGGGGGTAAAAAAGGCTGCCTCCATAGTGCTGACAGAGTAGACTATAGCAAGGGTTTGGGGTTTGCAGTGGCAAATGCTGCCAACTGAATGATTGTTGGTATTGCAAGGCATGCTGGTGTCAGAGTACCTGCTCTATACACCAGACTTTTGGTCACTATTTCTTATGTAAAATTCAGATGCTTACTCTAAAGTCAGCTGTAGTTAAATAGTTTTTTGGAGAGCAGGAAAGATGTTAAAAGACTATAGATTTCCATTTTTTTTTTTCCCCTTCTCCCATAACAAAGCTGCTCTGTCCAATCTGGGCTTTTGATTTTCAAATTCATTTCGGAAATGATTTCCCAATAGTGAATTTCTATTCCTAGCCATGGAAGACTGAGCTTTAGAAGTAGTGTTTTCATTTAAGAAATTTGATCTGTAAAAATGCTACCTCTGCATGGGCACTGTATGTTAGCACTTTGGGCACGTTCCTGTGCTGATTTCTTGTAAAAGATAGTCTTTTCCTTATGTCTTGTTCAAAGAGTCTTTTACTTATTTTTCAGGCCTGAAGCCAGTACTGGTGTAAAATATGATAATGTCTTCGAACTGACAATTACCTGGAGATATTTTTTCTTGGATAAATTTCTCTGCTGTGACTTTCCTGTCCTGTGTGCAGAAAAAAGGCAGCAGGATAATTCCTACCTGCTTTCTGTTTTGTTTAACTCTGTTTTATGGAAACCTTCCTTCAAGTATCACAGTCATGCATTTGAATTGGGACATCTGATCTCAGCTGTACTGGAAGGGCAACATAAAAATGACAGAAGCGAGACAAAGTGTAGTGTGAACAAGCTCCAGTAGCTTAGTTTTGAAAAGCTTTGTTCAAGATATCACATAAATATGACAGAAGATAGTTCTATGGTTTAAAAAATAGAGAGAATTATGTAGGTAATCTTTGCAACCTAGTAAAAATATCATAGTACACAGAAATTGAAGTGCTACAGCTTTCTATGATCTAAATTGGCATCTAATCTTAGTCAGTAGGTGAAACAACACTTGAGCATTTTGTTTATAGTGATTGCTTTTTTTATCACTTAAGAACAAAGTGGTGTTTTGAAAACCTTCATAATGTAAATCTGGCAAATAAGGCAATTCAGGTAATAAGTAAAATCTGAAGATTAAGGAGACTCAATGCTTTACATCATATTTATAATTGGCCCAGACCTTTATTTTAATGTTCTGGCTCTAACTCTGACAGCTGCTTTGCAGGGAGGACTTATTTGGACCGAAGTAATTTTTTGTTTAGAACCTAAACCTGTATTTTGCCTGTTATCTGGTATTTTTTTCAAATCAAGAAGTTGCTTTTCTTAAAAGGAGATCCTTGACTGTGGTATCTGTGGAGCAGTTTCAGTTTCTTTTCTCGTCAGTGTAAAACCTTCAACTTACTTAATTCTGTGTAACTAAAGCTGTCTAAGAATCTAAGTAGACACCTGACTAGTCATTTAGGGCTTTCTTCCGCAGGTGACAGAGGAAAAAAAAGGGAGATGGAGCCCACCTTAAACAGGGCTGTTGTGAAATACACTTAGAGCAGGTACTGGGTGTGCAGCTGCAGTGGGAGCTGCAGGCTGTGCCCTGGATGGGGGACATGGTGTGAGCCCCAGCAAAGGGGCTGTGAACTGGTGCCAGCCCTGTGCATGACAAAGTGTGACCTGTGGCCAGGTGGCTGGACTCAGCAGGCTGACACCCTTACAGTCTATGGGCTCAGTAGTTGGGCGAGTGGGGAGTTAAGAGGGGGTCACTGGAGCTGCCTGCTGTGAAGGGACTTTGGTCCCATCAGTGGAAGTCGGGTTGGTAGGAGTGTGGCTGCCAGAGTGGCTCCTGGCTGGTCAAGCAAGGCAGTTTCCCTAACAGACTGTACTGGAGTTACTGTTGCTTTCCTTTGGCTGTACAGGGAACCAGATGTCCCTCTGAGACTGACTGTATTAAGTGGCTCAAGTTGTGTGGAGATGTTTGTGCAATTTGAATCGCAAGCGTCGTCCTTAGAGCAAGAACCTTTTGGGTTCGAGCAGACATTGCTCCTGGTAGCCTGTCATTCATTTGGAAGGTCAGCCATGTGAGTGAGTGCTTACCTAGCAGTTCTACCATTTTTTGTCAATGTGGGTGGGCACATTGTCACTTCAAGTCTTGTGTCCTGGAGCTGGTTAGAGTGCACGAGGGACCCTGCTATAAAGATGCCAGCAATTTCAGTAGTGTTTTTTTAGCCTCTCGTGTTTTTTTTTTTTTCCCCCCATAATCTTCCATGTCTTCCTTTCTTCTCATCCAACTATTTATTTTTACATGAATATATGTTTAAAAATTCCAGAACTGTTAGATACATAACATCGAAAGTCAATCTCATGCAGCTCAATGCTGAGCTGCAGACTTGCTGTTTGACTTTGATAAAGCCAGATGATCTGTGGTATCGCTTACCTGTCAGTGAAAGACAGACAGCTACCTCCAAGGGGTTTCTGAAGGTAAGTACAGTCAGGATTTTAAATTCATATACCAAGTGCTCATAGCAGGATGGAGAAAGGAGAAGGTATTATGTGTTCCTGTATAACCAAAATGTCCAGTAAAAAGTCACATCGAGTAAGTCCTGCTTTCTTTTCTCCTTTTCCACTTCAGTGCTTTAGCTTGAAGATTCTGCAGATATTACACTGACAAATTATAACTTTGAATGGAGATGAAAACTCAGTTGTTTTGCTTTTTCTGTTTAAATTTCAAAAAGCATCATGGTATCATAGGCTACTAAGCTGACAAAAGAAAGGTCAGTAGGAGAGTGAGTTTTCTCTGGGCAAATTTCCTGACCTAAGACAAAGGCAGCAAAGAGCTGTCAGAATATGTTTTTGTCACAGGAACAGAAGAGGAAGACTGGACACTTATCCATTGGTCTTCACAAATGGGTTGCTTTGAAGAATCACAGAACATTCCAGCTAAAGACTAGGATCCTTTACTAGGCCTAGAGTCATAGTGAGAAAAGATTGGTTTTGGTGCTGTCATATCATCCTTGCTGTTCTGGGTGCTGGCAGCGCAAAATGTCTCCATGGTGCACACAGGAGCCTGATTTTTGCTCTGGAATGACCAACAAACGTGATCTCATTTCTAAGAGAAGAGTGTCTTTCTCTTCTGAGTTTTTGATGGATGAATTGAATTTCTACAGAGCCTTTCTACCCTCACCTGTGACTGTCCAAGCCAATCACTTGCTCATTCATGTAGCTACAGAGCTAATTCTGCTTCAGCTGTGGATAGGTTCTGCTGGACCTGTGCTTGATTACTAGCTCTGTTTACCACAAGGGAGCAGTTATTAATGTGCTCTCATTTTTAAGCCTGTTATAACTCCTTCACTTTGATTAATTTCATTGTGGAGCTCTTTACTCTTTTAGCCTGTGTAAGATGTAATTCTGATTGTAGAAGTGCTTCCGTTGTTTCCCTCCCAGCTCAAGGAGGAGGCAAAAGGGCTATTGATTTTTATATAAAGATGAGTTTAATGAGACCTGGAGGTTGGGCTTGATCCAAGGCTTACTCGAGTTGGTGGCCATCAGTCATTAGATTTCAGTGGATTTCAGGCGCTAGTATCTGACTTACTGCCATGGTGTTCAGCTGCCTATGTAGCAGGGGTTTTGTGGGTCTTCATAAATCGTTCAAAAGCAGCAAACTGTGATAGTGGAGGAGGCCAGGCACACTGACCAGATACCTAACAACTTTTTCTTTTATTCTTGTGATCAGTTTTCTCTTGTTTCTGTACATTTCAACCTTGAATGTGTGGTTGCGGCGCATGCGATAGCAATTTGTAATGAAGCACACAACCCCAGATAAGACAGCAGAGCTCTAACAAGGAGCTTTTAGAGAGAAAAGATTATCTTTAACTCTGAGCTGAGTTGTAATTTGGTGGGTATTAATGCACAGATTTTAATGCAAAATGAATAGTGTAATTGGAGAGAGGAAGGGCATTAAAAACATAGGCATGAGCTATGAGTGATGTAACTCAGAGGTTTGTCTGTGTTAGGAACTGGGCCAGTTCTGACCTGCAGGCCAGTCATGTTTTGTTTTTCTTGCACACATGTGCACATGTTGATGCTTTGCCTACCAGCTTCTGCCTTTTCCTTTAAAAAGGAAAGATTTCTGTTGTGTGCACCCACTGTACAGAAGATGGCCCACTGCACTGCCCCAAGCCAGCTTGTGGCAGACGTCCCCAAAAAATCAGACCATCTTCTCAGCCATAATTCTCTCTGCGAGTGTCTGCAGCACCTCAAGCTTCATTTTTCCTCCTCTCCCACTGCTTTTTCTCTACTGACTTTTGATTGACTGGTACTCTAGGTCAACCAAATGCCGTCCATTTCCCCTGATATAAAAGTGTGCGAGCAGTGTATTGCTCTTACCTATTCAACCCTCAGGAGCTTGTTCTGTACAGAAGCGGGCTGTCTCTGTGCTTTGTTCCTGCAGATGTCATTTTCCAGCCTTCTTCACTATACTGTGTTAAGTAACGTATTGTCAGCTGGAACAAATTGGTGTGGCTGTCCCTTAAAAATAAGAATAAATGTATTATCACCACAAGATGCCATTCATAGAAATGGGGGGAGGAGAAAGTTTTCAATGTGCCTGACTTTTAAGGAATACAGCTATTGCTAAGGTCTTTGTAAAGACAGATTTAATCTGTATGTCTAAAATGTAGTAAACCTAAGGAAAACAATGAAATGGAGTATCCTTCTTGGAGCTTACTTTTTTTTTGTCAAGTACACAGAAGGAAGATAGGTTTTTTTTTTTTCCTAGGGGAAGGCTCATGAACTATTGTTTATCTGCTGTGTTTACTCTTAGCAATAAGAGCTGTGCAAATAAAAGGAACAGAGTTCGTGTATCCCGTGAGTGCTAAATGGAAGTAGGATCTACATAATAGCTATTGTAAAATCCATGTCTTGCCTTGGCTTAGAAAGCTAGTGGTCACCCTCTTAGATGTATCATTCCATTTAGTGATGCTGAGCATCTGTTTAAACAAATTTCTTTAAAACTTGTGACAGAATTAGTACTTCGTCCTTGACTCTGTCTTATCTGTAGCTGTAACACCCAATTAGTCCTTCCGGGCTCTTCTTTCTCTTGTCATCAGGTGCCACGTGCAGTGCCATCAATGGGCAATGCAGCTGGCAGGTTTCTCTGAGACTTACCTGCCTTCCTGTGGAGGCTGTTGTTACTATGCACCTCGGTTTGGTTCAGCCTTCAGTGTCACGCAGCTGCCCAGAAATGCACTGGCTGTTGTGCTCATTCTGGACCTGTTGAGTCTCTTCAGGCAGCCTCATGGCTTGCACATACTGACTTGTGTTTGGGTGAAACAACAATAGGAAGACACCTCCTTTTCTCATGAGAATAAACTTAGTGAGGTGGGAATTTGTAAACCTTAGCCCTGTCCCTTTCAATTTTGTCATGCAGAATTGCTGTGTGGTGCTATGTGCCTAATAGCTTTGTCTTGGCATTTGTTGTTCCCAGTTTACAGGTGCAGTAACTCGGAGGTCAAACTAGAGGAGGGGAGTGGTCTGCCAAGGTCTTTCTCCATGCAGCTTATGAAAGTGAGAGGAACAAGGCAGCTCAAAACTTTTTAACTACCCTAGAGGATAGAGTATTTGTCTCCTTGTCATTTTGAGGCTTGCTTTAGAGTCATGCATTTTTGTGTAGAGGCTGTATGTACCTTACCGTAGGCACACAGTTTGTGGTAACTGGGGGTGGGGCTGTGGCCGAGCCTCATCCCCAATGGTTACAGCTGTGAGCAGCATTGACAGCAATGAGACCTGGAGTGCCCAGTTGTGCTGAACAACCACCAAAGGGAACAGAGGGCACACAGGTGCCATGCATGAACCATGAGGGGTATAAAAGGCTGGGCTAAAGAACAAGAAGGGCAGATGCTTGCAGCCTTCTGAAGTGATGTGATGTTAATGCTGTATGGGTTGGAGCCTTCTGAAATTGTATGTGATACTCTGTGTATCCTGGCCATCTCGACTGTGACATATGCTGCAGCACCTTACCTCCTCTGCTCTGAAGAAAAAGGAGGTAAAGAGATGGTAGCACTGAAGAATAGAGAAAAAGGGGAGGGTGAATGCTGGCTCAATAAGTTTTTGGTTTGATTAGAAGATCCTGACAGGGAGAAGTAGAGGGCACCTGTGGTCGCAGAGGTTTTATACATACGCTTTGGGGTGTGTGCAATGGTTTAACATATTGAAGACCAACACACAGTGTATGTAGAAATAGTTGTGTGTTGGTCATTTGTATGAGGGATGTCTCTCCTCAGAACTGTTTGAGTGTTTGCAAGACTCTCTATTTTCTTGTGAATGTAAAGGGTAGCAAACCTGGACATGCATTTGATTTGCTCTGGCTGCTGAGCCTTTGCTGAGGACTCTAGTTTCAGTTGTCTGTGAGAGAGAGTGGGAGGAGGCTATAAGTGCTGTTGTGGTGTTTAACTGGGGAGGGGAGGACAGAAAGGAGGTCTGGGTGATTCCCAGTCTGTTCATAGCTTCCACATTACTGAAGGTGACCCAGCTGCATGTGACCTGTAGAAGTCCAGCCAGTGCTGATGCTGTACAGTGCTGGAAACTTTCAGAGAGAGAGGGCCTCTGGGGGCTCCAGCTGCCTGAGCTGCCCAGACCTGCAGAACAGTGTCACAGGTAACTGAGGGCTTGGTGGCTGCTGCAAAAATCACGTCACTTCCAGCCTTGTGTGACTTTTTACAGTAGAGGTATTGGGGAGTCTGTTCATTTTGCTGGTGGGATTTCCCTGCTTCCCATACATGACTCCTGCTGATTCCCCTCAATACTACCAAGGGCAGAGCTCCTTGGTAGTGCTCAGTTCTGCGTGGGTGCAGTGACCCTTTGTCCTGTGGTGGCCTTGAATTGCGGTGATTATGGAATGAGGGAGATGGTGTTGGGGTAGAAGCACCTGACTATCTAGCAGCTAGTTTTTCTTCAGGGTGTGTACTGGGTGTCTTATTGAGGAAGTCTGTCCATACTATTCCCACTGCTGAACAAAGCTTTCCTGGTGCGTGCTGGGAGCAGGGACAATTGTCTGTCTTTTACTGTGTTTCGGGTCCAGAAGTGCTGCATGGGTGGTGGAAAAATGGAAGAGATGCACATGTGCTTTTCTAGAACTTGCACTATTGATAATTGTGTACTTAATACTGCTCTCCTAATTTATACCCCATTATGGATTTATTTATTAAATGCACTTGGCAAGAGGCCTCAGACCTCTCATGCTTTTGATATCTTTTTACAAAGTTAAAGTAAACTGACATCTGGAGGCACATAGGTGGTGATGGCATAGTAGAGCTGAAGCTCTTTCTTAATGGATTTGTGCTCTTTCTGCAATCAGAATTGGCACACATGACAGTGCTGCTGCTGTGCTTTCTTTTGGCCTAGTTTTCTAGGTGCTTTTGCCCATACAAATTTCTGAAAATTGATTCTTCCAGAGCCTCCACAAACTGTGCTGTGAGCTGTTGCAGAGCATTTTGCTCATTTTTTGTAGGTGACTTTCCCAGGGTCAAGGTGAGTCGATAGCTGAGCCCTGAATAGAACTGAGAATACCAGATTCCTGCTTGTTTGACCCGTGGAAGCTGCTTTGATAGATTGCTTTTTCAGGCAATGGAACACTTGGTATTTTGGGTACATTTAGAAAACTTCCACCTGTGGCTTGTGGTACTAGCATGTAGATTGTTTTTTCTTTAGGATGAGAAAGACAGGTGGGAGGAGGATGTAAGATTGCACTGGGTGACATTTTTCAGGGGTTATTTTACTTCCTCCAATTATTATTTACTATATAATAACCCTTCTTCCTAAGAACAATATTATGCTTTCAAAGCCTTATAATCTAGACATACATTAAAATACCCAATGCTAGGAAATCTTCCTCCTTCCTTCCTCTCCAACAATCATGGCATAGATATCTTTCCTTGCCAGTGAAGGCTCAGCATTGAACAGTGGTATCAAGGCTATTATTATAATCTGAAAAAGTATGAATTGAGAAGATGAGCTAAATATCTGTGTAGTGTATTTTCTAAGTTATTCTTAACCTGAGAATGAGATTTGCGCTTTATTAGTTTTCTGTCTTTTGTGCCCTGATATTAACCAGATGAGAATATTAACAAAAACATATAAAAGAAATAATTAAAAAAAATAATTTCATAAGCAGAATTGCAAAATATCAGATGCAATTTTCTAACTAAACGTGGGGTGGAAATTAAAAGTCTGGAAACCATACTGCAGCAAGCACAATGTCAGGCTATGACTGTAACAAGATACTGTCAAAATTAAAGGTGGTGTATTGAGAGTCTGCCCCCAAGGACTCATATCTTTGGGAGAGTTTGAACTCATTAATGCTTAAAGGCTGCCTTTCTGGTATATGACAACATTTTTAGAGCTATTCTGTTGTTTTCTCTGTTTCTCTCTTCATACAATAAGTTTTTGGCTGCATAACATTCTCTGTGCTCCCACCATCTATGGTGTGCTCCCCTCTTCTCCCCATTGCTATTTCATAGCTTTTCTGCGCTTCACAACGATACTGCTTTTCCAGTAATGGTGTAACTCTTAGAACTACGTTAAAAAGTCCCACAACCCCCTCCCAGGAAAACAAAAAACCTCTCTAAAACACTACAAGCATTGATTTCATTTGTGTATAGAAAGAAGAGTGATTAAACGTGTGTGTTTAAGGGGAGAATGAAATGTCTCTTACTGATTTGTAGTTGGAGTACTGTGATAGATACTGAGTTTTACTGATGTCTTTGTGTATGTAATAAGGGAGAAAATGTTGCTTTTTATATTAAGGACCGATGTACTTGAAGAAAATGAAGACTAGGGTCGAAGTTCCTGTTTCTGGGATTTCCCTATAATTGTACATTTAAAGGAGTTGCATGCAGTACCCATGTAAAGTCACATGATTTAGCAGGCAGCTTTGTACAGTTTGTTCCCTTTTTCCTCTGCATGTGTTT
This sequence comes from Irena cyanogastra, assembly GCA_013397155.1. Taxonomy (NCBI): domain Eukaryota; kingdom Metazoa; phylum Chordata; class Aves; order Passeriformes; family Irenidae; genus Irena; species Irena cyanogastra. The sequence goes on along the minus strand of VWZV01011962.1, from coordinate 666,320 downwards.
TATTAACAACAAACAAGCAAACTGATCTTATGCCAAATGCCAGTGGTTGGCAATCCCTCTAAAATCAAATTGTCCTCTTGCAGCTCATTGGGAAGCATTTGCTATTAGTGAAGCAGGGCTCTTGAGGGAGTAATATTAGCATTCCTAATAATCAGTAGAGAAGTATGGAAGTGTATGTTATAAACACCAGGGATTATATTGTTTTCTCTTCTGTGTCTAGGACTGATGTGGCTGTATTCCAGTTGACATATTTAAGAGATTTTTTTGACCCAAGATGAAAATGAGGGGTCAGTTGTTTAAGTGGTGTAAACACCCAGAGCTACAGAAAAGGCAGACGCTCCTGGTTTAGCCAAGCAGATAACTGTAATTTTTTTGTTAAGTGTTTATATTGCCCTGTTGGCTCAAATGAGTGTTCTTCAATTTTTTGTTTTTGTATGTGAGGATCTGGCACCACAAATTCAATTTAAATTCTAATGGGAGCATGACTAGAGCTGCATAAATGACATCTGTCTCCACATTAGAGTGGTCATCTATGGCAAAGATTTCAACATGGATTCTTACCTTGAAATGAGCATCCTGATGACTGGCCATGAGTTCATGTTTTTTTCCCTGTTTCCTCTGGCTGCCAAGTATAGAGTTGTTTATGCCAAATAGCTCATTTTCTCTGGGAGCAATTTTGAACCTTGCTCCAAACTGCCCACTTGCTAATGTGCTCTTCTAAATTGTGGCTCAGATCCCTGCTCTGTGTTGATATGGGAAGGATTTGACCTAGGTGTTATGACTTTTTTGGCTGTAGGAGAAGAATCAACTTCATCCCACTCTTTGGGACACTTAAGAATCAAACAACGAGGCACAACAGGGATAGAGAGGGAATGTCTATTGCTCAGGGATTGCTTTTTTGGTTTGTTTTTTTTTTTTTTTCCCCAAAGCCAACAAAACCTGACAAATTTAACCTAAATGCATCAGTAGCTTTCGGTTAGTCAGATGTTCTTTCACCTTATTTGGTGAAAATATTGTTTGCCTGAAGCTTGAAGAGATTATGCAGGTTTTGTACTTCTCTGTAGAGAGCTTCCAAGAGGACAAGCACAAGGGGAATAACAAGGATTCTCATCCTTAGCTTCTGACAAGGATACTCCAAGATAATTTTCTTTCTTCAGCAGAGGAAAGTCTGAGGTTAACTTACTTTTCCAGGCAAGTAAGGTGCCTGGCAAATCTGCACAGAAATGTCAAAGGTAATACAGATGTTAATGTATGAGTATATCTGTTGTATTTTATTACTGAGGAGTATGTAGTAGAAAATACCAGAGGAGGATTTTTATTTCTTTTAAATAAAAGTAAACCTTTACAAAATTATATGAAACGCAGCTGCATCTAATGAACTAATGCAGGCTGTACTTATATGAGACTATATTGTCATCTTTTAAAGAAGTATATATAAATATATATATTCATACTATCTTTATATAGTAATATTGATACTTTCAGGAAGTGTTTATACTTTCAGGAATCAATGCCTGATAACAAAGTTCTGTGGTTTGGTCAGGCATACTGACCCAGAGCTGAAGAGCTGGGCAGAGCACAGGGACTACCTTTCTGTGTCCTGGTCTGATGAACTAGCATGATAAATCATCTTCTTCCACTCCCTGTAAATCACAAGGTATTAATGAAGGTTTATATGGGTACACATGGTATGTTGGGAGAAAAATTATTGCTGATCCTCTCCCTCTCCTATTGTGGTATTTGAGGAAGGGTAGGTCCTAGGGAGGAAATTTTGGATTTGGCTGTTGTCTCCTGTTGAGAATAGGAGCAGATGTTGGTGTCTTGGCTACACACAGCTCAGTGAATCGCAGTGAATTCCTTCACCATGCTGAGGGGTCTGATTGAATGAGGAGAGCTAATGGGAGGATGCAAGTGTTTGCAGCACCGTGGGAAATGAAGAGACTTCCCCTGCTGCCCTGTTGGTGTAAATTGCCAGGTTCCCAATGAAATTAGTAACCCCCTAATAATTCATACACTAGGATCTGGCGTACACTGGATCTGTGCACAGAGTGTGCTGTGTCTCTCAGAGGTTAGGTAGTTCCTCTTTGCAGAAACAGTGTTTTTAATTGCTTTAATTGGTCTGGACAGTAGATATCTGATTCTACCAGTATGTCTGCTGCTAATGAAATCTGTGCTACGGAATTGTTATTTGTAAGTAGTCTATTTTTAACAGTGCTGCTGTAACAATTTAAATGATCTGAACTCTGTGTACCCTGATGGGCTTTTTGTGGATGTTTATTATATGGGAATAGCTGGGTATTTGAGAACACAATTTGTTACCAGGGTTTCTCTATGTGGTAAAACTATATGACTGTTCCCCTGACTCTGCTGAAGTTTGTTATGAAACCAGACCCTGTTGTATCCTATTCATAAGAAATTGTGAAAAGGGTATGCCATTCTCCTGGCTCAGTAGCCTTCCCAGCCATTGCTTCTCTACTTGTTGACCTGACATTGTGTGTGGCTGGAGAGATACCTGAAGCAGGTAGTAACTTGTTGCTCACTCATCTCTTTGTAGGTTATCTGTCAGGTTTGTCAAGAGCAAAGATGTTTAAAATATAATTTCCTGCAGAATGATGTATTCTCTTCTGTGATAGTTGTCCTTTGCTCAGGGCTATTACCTTACTTTTGTTCTCTTTCTGTGAGCAATGTGCTTAAATTGCAAGGTTGGAAAGCCATGTTTGTAGAATCTCTTTGTGTCCTGATGCCAGTGCAGGGCACTGTCTCCTTGTGTCAATTTGCAGATGTGGAGATAGCAACTGCATGAGAATTACTGCCTTGTAAAAAAGTTTGACTAAAAATTACAGCTGTCTAATGTTAGCTTGTAGTGTCTGATTTATGGGGCATGGGGGCAGTGGCAATGTCCTGTGACCTTTTCCACTGGGAACTGTGTAACCCTGTCCTTACTACCCTGAGAGCTGTTCTTCCTGCTGCCTGCCTGGTGGATGCAGATGCCATCACAGGACTTCATTCCTCTGCAGAGTGTATGACAACCATGGGGCCTGAGTAGGCATGTAGAGCATCCTGGTCCAGTTGGGATGCTCGTGTTATGCATTGCCTTGAATTCAGTAAGCTCACGTGCTTCACCCTGCTGGTGTTCTGTTGCATGCACCCAGGAATGTAATGGCTGAAATTACTTTGGCCTTTGACAGGATTTTGGCTGTTTCATTGCTACAGGATTTCTTCTGCTGAGTTTTGTGCTAACACGCATCAGCACAGAGGTCCTGACTTAAAGGCTGTCACTGCTGTCTGAAAGCCTGTACAGGCTAAATTACAAATGGTTATTGTTACATACAAGTTTTGGAATGGAAACAGCAGAAGCTCAGAAGCAGTAAACTACTCCCTACTTTTTTTTTTTCGATTAATAATCCCCAGCACAACAACTAACCCCTTCCCCTACTCCTCTGCAAACTCCTCTAAGTGAACAGAGAAACACAACGTGTACAGTGCAGTTGATTTTTTCTGCTTTGCTCCAAGACTTATCTGATCATCATGTTCTCAAAGATATTTTAAAACTGCTGGCTGTTATTTAAGGATGATATTAAAGTCCTTGCTTTGGAGAGTTTGGATAAATGTAGAATTTAATTTAATTAACCTTCATCAGTCTTTTTTCTGCATGAAAAGGTGACCTTTATAAAATGCCATTTACATACCCGAGATCCTGGTGCTTGCATTTTTCTGTGTCTATATATCTATATATAAAGGCCTATTGAAACATGTTTACATATGTTTTAGGTATTTAAAGACCATTTATTATGAACATTGGTGTTATATATACAGACATGTGTATATATATACTGAAAAACTGTACCCAGTGGTAGGCTCAGATTGTTCTAAGTGTTACGTAGTTAACCAATTCCCATCAGAAAATGGATCTAGAGCTGACTGATCCATCTGCGAATCAGGTTGCAGCAGAGCGCTTACAGGCATTGCTAGAGGAGGCTGTGGACTAGGCCCTGTATGGGTATATAGTAATAGAAATTCTCTGATCCAAAAAAGCATGTAAGCTCAGCAGGCTGAAAAATGTGAGGAGACAGTGGGTCGGAGTGGGAAAATGACTGTCCAGGTCACCTTGCTTCGCTGCATTTCTTCTGAACCCCAGTAGCAAGGATGCTGTCCCCTAGACTGACCTGTCTTTTCTTGTTCTTACACTCATCACTCATTCACATGAACAATTTTTCCTGTTTTCTCATGCCAGGGAGCCTAGAAGAGAGACTTCTTAAAAGCTTTCTTCAACTAAGACAAGTGTGAATAAACACAATTTTTGGAGACTATGAAGTCTAGTATGCTTATTAAGTTCCTCAGATTGAATTTGCCTTTAATATGCTCTTGGGGTTAGATTTGAAATGTATTTAAGTTTCCAAAGATGTGAACAGATGCTTAGTAAAAATTTCAAAGCTTTTAACGTGCTTAGGTGCTTTTGAATATCCCTTTAAATGTCTGTGTGCCTTTAATTTCCTCAATAAATTTGCAAATCCTTAGAGCCTGTTGTTCAGCATTCAAGATTTGTACAAGGTCTGGAGTCTCTGCTTTCTGTCCATATTTCTGTAGCTGTATTTATTGCAGCTGGGAGACTTGCATGCTCACTGTAACTTTGTAAATGCAAATAGGTCCCAGTCTTAAATCTGACCCTCAATAGTGCAGGTGTAGGATATTCTCTGAATAATTGTTTTAGACACAGAGGGCTTGTGCATTTTGTAATCAACGTCTGGCCTGTTGCAAAGAGGATGTTCCGCTCTCACTCTTTAAGAAAATCCCTTCCTTGAACCAAGTTTGTATAAAAAAGAGGTTCCTTGACTGTTAAAATATGCTTGCTCTGATTTATGGCACCACACAGCTCACACACAATCATAACCTCACTTTCTCCTGCCAGTGGAAGACACATGATAGTAACCAGACATGTATATTAGAGGGGGGGAATTACCTTAGTGTTTGTATGTCTGTTTCTTGCCTGCTGAGTAACTTAACAGTGGAGAGGAATGGCAGAGCTAGTGCAAAAATAGTGCACTAATTTAGACATGAAATGTAGCAGGAACACAGGAACACTGAGATTGCTCAGAAGTGTTCCTCCATGGTTTAGAGCTGGAATTAGTCCTGTTGTGGTGATAGCTCAGGGGTAGAGGGAAAGAGCTCTTAAGTTTCAGGCAGAACAAAAAAGTTGATGGATTTAATTCCTTCAATGTGTTTGGTTAGAATAACTTAGGTTTGGGCTACTCATTTTCAGACCCATCTCCCTTTTAAAACCTGATTTTGAAGCACATTAGCTCCAGTAAGCTTTGGAAGAGATTGCCAGAGTATATATGCAAGAAATACTGCTTGCCAAGCAGTGAGTATAATGAGGTTTGATGTGATAGCTGGGAAGTGGTCCATTGCTTTAAGGAAGCTGCATCTCATGTTAGAAGCTCTCCAGAAGATCTCCAGTGTTTCCTATTGCCAAATAAGTGTGGGGATTTTTTGTTGGTTTTTTTTTTTTTT